>JACTOM010000889.1:636461-724910 GCA_015832385.1 Elymnias hypermnestra | reverse complement strand
ATATTGAGTTTTCTATTAAGATTTTCTCAATATTTGCCCGAAGTTGGGAAGTTGGCGGTGTGATCCACCCCCGTGCCTCGGAGAGCATGTTAAGCCGTCGGTCCTGCGCCTGATCTCTCTCCGGTCGTGTCGGATTCCCGTCACATCGGACTGTGAGAGTGAAGGAATAGAGAGTGCACTTGTGTACTATACCTGCCAGTGAAGCAGCCGCAGTGAAGCAGCGTGGTGGGTCTATGCTCTAAAAACCCTCGCTCCTCGGAGTGAGGAGGCCTGTGCCCAGCAGTGGGACGTTAATGGGCTGCTACTTACTACTACTTACTTAACGTAAAGTATAATTTAACCCTATTCTTTTATAGCATCTACTTATTACCTTAGTGTTTCAGACGTACTGGTCGTCGCTTGCTAATTTGTCTAAGTCTAGACTAGTGTGAGGCTTCGGCCGTACTTAGTTACCAGCAAAAACGTGCCATAAAACCCTGACGTATGTTAGAATCCTTGCCAAATCAAAAGACATCAAGTCTACAGTAGTAGTCATGGCCAAAGCGAAGGACAGCGCAAAGATTTAGAAAATTGACTATCCAGAAGACAGGTTGAATGTCTTCTGATCTAAACCGCTTTGTGCAATAATCTGCTCCAAATTGTTATCTAAAAGAGTTGACCATCTTTAATGAGTGTAGTACTTCTTTAAATAGCAGAATAACTCAGTTAGGGTTCATGGCAACATCTTTTGAAGTCGTTGATCAATTTGAACCCGTCGTTCAGTTCTCGTTAATAAACGGTCAAAAAACGAGGTTGTCTCGTTCTGCAAAACCATCATCTCATTAATGGTGGAATCGAAGGGATAGAAAGAAAGTCCACTATCTCCCACGGAAGTATAAGGTGGAAGTTTATGAGAACTCCTGCAGTGAACGGACATAGTCCAGGGCCAGAGAGAAATGTTGCAAATTGCCATTGATAATTCAGGGTTAAATTTTCGTGGTTTATTAACATATTGACTATTTAAACGGGTACATATCACGATGGCGATTTTTAATTTTTAATTTTGCCGATATTTCGACCCAGTTGCATGGATTGTGGTCACGACGTTACTACCGGATTGGGCCAATTCAAAAATCAATATTGAATTTTCTATTAAGACTTTCTCAATTTTTGCCCAAAGTTGGGAAGTTAGCGGTGTGCTCTATGCTCGTGCCTCACCTCCTTGGATGAAGAGCTTTCTATGCCCAATCCAATAAATGATGTAATCGCCTCAATAGTTCAAAGTGGAGGAAGGAGATTTGCAGGTCTACGCATCCTGCATCCTGCCTCATCCATCGACGAGCAACACCAAAACGTATCATGGTGCAGGTATTTATCAAGGGAACTGTGATTGATAAAAACCTGCTTCTTTCGTGAGTATGGATCGCCACCACCAGCCCCAAATCAATATTTGCCCGAAGTTGGGTAGTTGGCGGTGTGATCCACTCCCGTTCCTCAGAGAGCACGTTAAGCCCTCGGTCCTGCGCCTGATCTCTCTCCGGTCATGTGGGATTCCCGTCACATCTCATTCACTATGAGAGTGAAGGAGTGCACTTGTGTACTATGTCTGCCAATACGTAGTGGTGACCTATGCTCTAAAAACCCTTTCTCCTAGGCCTGTGCCCAGCTTTGGGGCGTTAAGGGGCTCCTACTTACTTTTACTAATGCTGTGTAAAAACTATTAAAGTACCACATGATGTCAAAGCAATCCTGAGGAATACCACTAATAAATATTTAAAATGAATGGATATGAATAATAAAATGTTAATTAAGTAATTTGTAAATGAGATGTATATAATTCTACAATAAATAAGGTTAAGGGACACCTAGCAGATAATTTATTAAGATTTTTCTTAAGCCCTCATCCCATAAATAATCCCGAGGGTATTTAATTAGTGTCGTAGATACCATCACGTTCGCGCAAAGCCTTTGTACGGAAACTAATTTTGTTTGCTTGATTAACTTAAGCACGTTACACGGTGGTTTTAACTTGATAAGCTAGGTAAATTTATGTAACACTAGCTGTTCCCCGTCGTGTTACCTGCGTAGTTCTTAAGGTATGAATATGGAGAAAGTCGTGTAGTCTCTCACTCTCTTACTGAGCGACTATATCGCAAAAGGAATATGTTTGAAAGCATTTATTAATAACCAAAGTATTCTAGAAGTATAAAATGTTATACTAGGCGTTAGGAGACTGCTCCCGACAACGAAGACAGACGAAAGTACTAATGACACCTTTCATGAAAGTATGGAAAAAAATTATATAAATTTTTCATAAAAATACATTACTTTCCTAAAAAAAGCCAGCAATGTAACACAATTAAAAAACAACTGACGTATAAACGCGGGTCAACGACCGGCCGCGCGATAGTAGCTTGAGGTCGTTGACCAGGGCTGACCCGGAATTTATTGTTTCAGTGCTGGTTTTTTAGTAATGTTTTTTATGAATCTATCGTTCCATTCCAAAAGGCCTATGATCGAGTAGTGAGGAATGAGCTGTGGTCAACGTTATCTACGTAAGGGGTGAGTGGTTCTCTGATCCAAGCATTGAAGTCTCTCTATGAGGGTTCTAGTGCTTGTGTCAGAATAAACGGAGCGTACACGGAGTGGTTTCCTGTCGAAAGAGGTGTTCGACAGGGATGTGTTGCGTCACCATGGCTGTTCAACCTTTTCATGGATAAATGTTTGACAGATTTAAAAGAAAGTATGTATGGGTTAAGAATGAATGAATTACTCATCAAATGTTTACTCTACGCTGATGATCAAGTAATACTTGCGTCATCCGCTAACGAGCTTCAGGAGATGCTAAATATTATGAATGAAGCTTTGAAAGGGAAAGGAATGAAAGTGAATGTAAACAAAACGAAAGTTATGCTTTTTGAACGAGATGAATCTATGATGAATGGCAATATTTTGATAGATGGGGAACAAGTGGAAGAGGTGAAAGAATTTGTATACTTGGGATCTAAATTTACAAAAGATGGAACATGTGAAAGTGATATCGAAAGGAGAGTGAATGCAGGGAATATGGTAAATGGTGCTCTGCATGCTTTTATGAATAGCCAGATGGTGTCTCAAAGGGCTAGACTGGCAGTGCATGCTGGAGTGTTGGTGCCAACACTTATGTATGGTAGTGAAAGTTGGGTATGGCAGAAGAATCACAAAAGTAAAATAAATGCGGTAGAGATGAGAGCGTTGAGAAGCATGAGTGGATTAAAACTGAGTGACAGAGTAAGAAATAGTGTGATAAGAGAACGTTGTGGTATAAAAGAAGACGTAGTGACTAAAATTGAGAAAGGTATGCTTAGATGGTTTGGGCATGTAGAGAGAATGAATGAAAGGAGACTGACAAAAAGGATTTATGAGTCAAGAGTGAATGCGAAAGTTGGAAGGGGAAGACCAAGGCGAACGTTCCTGGACCAAATCCAGGACATTTTAAATAACGGCCAGGACAAGAGTACTCTAAGCCGACGAACTTGTATGAAAGGTTTAATGGGAATGAAAGAAGCGAAGGAGATATGCAAGGATCGTGGCAAGTAGAAGAATGTTGTCTCTGCCTACCCCTATGGGAATGAGGCGTGGTGCTATGTATGTGTATCATTCCATTTGGCTGTACTACCATGATGGAACGTAAACAATGCTAATAAAGCGTTTGTTCATAGCCAAAGTATTCAAGAAGTTAAAAATACTTTTAATGTTATACTAAATGTTAGGAGACACGATAACGAAAACAGACAAGACCACTAATTACACCTCTGTTATGAAAAAAAATCCTGATTTAAAAAAAAACATATTATCAAAACATTTTATAAGCATTATTTACTTTTTCTGGTGTTAATAGTTCCGAATGAAACGATAGTTTCAAAAAAAATACATTACTTTGCTACAAAAAAAACCAGCAATGAAACACAAAATTCTAAACAACTGACGTATCAGCGCGGTTCAATGACCGGGTCCCTAGCTAAAGGTCGTTGACCCGGGCTTCTCCGGAATTTTTGGTTTCAGTGCTGGACTTTTTTAGTAGACTTTCTCCGTCACATCATCTAAGTTATAATTAGTAGTCTTGCCTCTCTTCGTTTCAGAAGCAGTTTCCTAACAACTTTAGAGATTAAATAGACGCTATTTTGTTGAGGAAATACGTATCCTTAGTGTTTAACGAAGAGCCCATATAAAACAAAAGTATCAAATACAACATTAAATGTTATATGAGACGTTACAGACCCTCTTACGTCGTTACAACACGATATTTGATGAGGACTTTGTTAATGTAATATGTATCTGCTCCTATTTCGCAAAGTGAAGATTAAATTTTAAGGTACCATAAGAGAACAAATCGAGATAAACACGCGAATGTTCGTGTGGGATCTCTTTCTACGAGTGTATAAAGGTTTAAGGAGCTCCTACAACACATTATAGTTTTATTTATCATTTGATAGACTCAACCATATTTTACTGGGGCTTAGTCTGGTATTAAATAAACGCCTCATTACATGTCAACAATATCTGTAACTTAAATGTCAGGATATCCGTGTGTTATAAGATCGCCTTGTTGTATATTCTTTTTCTTTTTACCTATCTTTTTTAGAGATTAGTTTCAAACTTTTGTGAAATACTGTCCTACTTTAATTACTGTTATAGGTTATTAGCTTTAACTGACATGGTTGCTTCGGCAAGTATCTGCACCAGATTGTAGGCTGGGAAGAGAAGCCTGCTTGCCGTATTTGTGGGACGGCCGTCGACACTACGCACCACACAGTAGCAAATTGTCAGGCTTGGGGACCTCAGCGTCACGTCTTGACATCGCTGATTGGGGAGTGACCCGTCACTCCCCAGCATTGTGGGCGCTATGATTGGCGATGAGTCAAGTTAGAGAGCAGTGAAGTCCTTCTGCGAGGCTGTCATCTTGCAGGAGTCACTAAACAGACAAAGGGAGGTTATGGCAGACGCTACTCTCTCTTGCCGGAGGAGGGGAGGCGCTAGAAGGCGCAATTTTGCTCGCCTACTCTCACTCAACTAAACTAAACCCTTAAGTCAGCGGACATCTGGACCCCAACACCTGGATGAAGAGGATTCCGCTGGGTTTTAGTGGGTATCCTGGTACGACCAGCGAGTCCCACTCTCCCGGATTTTTACACTTCATCCAGCGTGCATAAAGCATTTCCCAGCGAAAAAAAAAATAGGTTATAAGCTTTCGATGAATCCAAAATATATTCACTTAAATTATATTCATTGTAACTTAAAAACTAACAGGGAATGGTACGACAAAAACACTCATCGGCGTTTATACATAATTGCCTTATTACGTAAAGTTAAAAAAAGTTATGTATGGTAGAAGTTAGTTCAGTTCTCAGTTTTAATCAACGTCAGCTACCAGTTATTGTGTTTTAAGTTATTTGTGTTGGTAAATCGGGCTGCTCTGCGATACAAAGCTAAGTGTATGTCTCTAATTAAAAACTATTGTTTTTAATGTGTCATAATGATAATTCTGTGTTATATATTAAATGTTTATAGACGTTGATGATGCAATTGTACTTCTGTGTTAACAATGGCATGAATAGAAAAGAGTAACTATTGAGTTTCTTGTCGCATTCTTCTCAGTAGTACATTCCAAACCGGTAGTAAATTCATTGACAAAAAAGTTCATGTTTACTGGAATTAAAGAATATTTTAGTTGTTTAATTTAAAAATAGTTAAAATTATGAATATATTACTACTATAGTGATTATTTCTCATCCCTGACACTGGTTTTTATTTTATTTCTAAAAGTACAAACTGTGCTTAAGACTAAAAGTGAAGTGAATATAAAATAACAGTTAAAGAGAAAAAAACAAATAATCAATGAACTAAATGTTAGAAAAATTATAAATTAGCTAAGATTTCTAAGAATTATAACAGGAATATACAAATAGATCTACGTTAGGATATTTCTTATTGTATTTGCTCCAAAATCAATATCGGCAAAGATTATCAGATAAAAACATCATGTTTTTGTATATTTTTGTGTAAACATTACTTAAGGAAGCCAAAAGCACCAATAAAATATGTCTCCCATATATGCAAAATGACAAATAGCTTATTTGTATTGGGATTTGTACAACTGTGGTCTGTCCGTTCCGTATTTGCTTTTTGCTCCCGTTTCAGCTTAACTTGGCTATTTGTTATTTGACCGGACAATAAACCCTGGACAATAACAAATAAATAAGGTTGTCATATGGTAATATAATGAGAGATCATATATTATGTAATAATCTAGCTAAATACGACATTTTTTGCTACTAAAAACCCTTATTCATCATACTATAATTTGTAACTGCTTCATTGGTCTAATTGCCAGCTTGTTCGGCTACAGACATAAGGTCCTAGGTTTGAGTCCCGGTTCCAATGAATTCAAGAGTCGATATTGAGTTTTCTATTAAAATTTTTCTCAATATTTGCCTAAAGTTAGCAAATTTTCGGAGTGAGAGGTCGAAGAAACCTTAAGCTGTTGGTCCTACGCCTGATCTCTCTACGTTCGTGTCGGATTGCCGTCATATCAGACTATGAGACTAGAGGAATAGAGTGCACTTGTGTATTATCATTTGACTATCCGGCCGTGTTTTTTTAACCCAGTGATTTGTCCTTGGTTAACGGAAATAACCGTAGTCTACCCTGTTCTGCACAGACGTTTATGCGTCGATTTCACTGCGAATCGAATGACGCTGAAGTTGCCCTTGGGACTTGAAAGACTACCAAATGTTATGATTTTTATGTTTACTAATAGTTAAGTTATAAAATGTTATCATTTGTTTATAAAATTAAGTTTCTGGTGTAGCGTCATCTTGCGCTAAACTTTGGGATAGTGAAAAAAATCCATCTTGTATTTATAGGCTCATATCTTCAAAATATAAATTCATTTCCAGGGTTTTCGTTGTTATTCACATCATTTGTATAAATAAAAACACAAATAATCACTAATAGATACTCACAGTTTATAAAACACCACAAAAACCTTAACGAACTTCTACGTAACACACGCACCGTTACTAACGGTCACTTTGTAACTGATTTGTTTTAAGTTTTTTCTTTTGTCTGCACTTATACTGCACTACGCACATTCTGTTGTGACAGTTACCGAGACACGAAAAAGATAATACACATTATGACTTAAAAAGAAAGAGATGCTTATATTATCGATTGCTAGAGTTAAGGCAGTATGGTATCCCACACATGGGCAAAGTGTCCCGCATGGGGACCTCAGCGATACGTCTTGGAATCCCTAATTGGGGGGAATCTCCCATTGGTGAGCATAGTCAGTGCAATGCTTGCTAATTACCCTCCAACCCGAGATGGGTTGGAGGGTAATTGCCTCCTTCTGCGAATCTGTTATGTCGCTGAAGAAGTCATCAGAGAGGATGAGACAAAATCTAGGCGGTGGGGTAACAGGGTGCGTAGATATGCGCATCTTCTTCCCCTTCCATAAATGATTTAAATAAGGCGGCTATATCCGGAGTGCTAGAGTAGACTGCGTATGTTTACCTCTGTTTCTCCAATCAAGGATGTCGTGGTTCTCAGCTGGGTTTTAGTGGGTATTCTGACCTGTCAGTGAGTCCCACACCCCGTGCGTAAAGGCAATTCCCAGCGTCAAAAAAAAAGTACTATGGTATCATGCCTACCTGCCAACTAGCAGTGCAGCAGTGCAGTGTGTCTTTGATGTAATAATCCTCCCTCCTATGAGTTGGAATGCCTGGGCCCAGCACTGGGACGTTAATGGACTGCTACTTACCTTACTTAATATAATTTGAAGATTTTTTTTTTTATTGCTGACGGATTAGCGCTTGACTGTGATCTCACCTGATGGTAAGTGATGATACAGTCTAAGATGGAAGCGCGCTAATCTGTTAAGAGGCGATATACCCCTTACGGTTTCTACACAGCATCGTACCGGAACACAAATCTCTTTGTTTGGCGGTACGTTTTTGCTGGTAGGGTGGTAACTAGCCACGGCCGAAGCCTCCCACCAGTCCAGACTCAGACAAATTAGAAAATACAATTTCCTAAATTCGTCCTACCGGGGATCGAACCCGGGACCTCCGCTAGCAAACCGAATACTCGCACCACTGCGCCAGCGAGGCCGTCGAAGATAGTAAAGTCAATAATTTAATCACGATGAAAAATTGTTTATTCAAATAATGATTTAGACATATTATGCCCAATGCGTCCTTTAATGCAACATTTGCCCATGCTCGGGAACTGCTTACTGGTTGCTTACCGGAATGATGATATCAAAGAACTTAAAATCTTTTACTTACTACTTACTTTGTTACCTCATATCTTCCGACTGGGTGAATGGAACTTGATGATTATTTTTTTATATGAAAGGTGGTGCTGGTGGTCTGATGATGGCACGAGAAAACCGTATAAGTTTGAAAATTGTATTAAGCATGTGCGCGACAAATGGACGAATACCACAATATCACGTCAACCGATTTCGAAGATTCGCTTTTTACTAGAAAGGATGTAGTTTTACGGTTGTTTTTTGGTTAGGTTTTAATCATGGGATCCTAAAAATAGTAACGGAACTCTTCAATTCTTAGGAGCAAATTATCGATACTCGGCAGAATCTTTTATAGTCTATCCGGATATTAGAGTTGCCTACCGTATGGTGAAGTGTTTGTCGTAGTTAAATATGATGATCAATGGAACTCCTCAACGACTTGCAGTAAGGGTGCGATTTATGGCAGAATATGTAACTGTCTGTAATCAAATGGCAATGAGGTTAATGAGGTTCTTTCATTCAACACTTTCATTAACATTCACAACTTAAAACGCACCAAACACCCCGCTTTTAATATAATATAATAATTCCATAATTTGGCGCATTCAAAGAAATTATAACGAATCTTACTCTGACGTCGATGTCTTCCACAGCAACAAACTAAAGTTTTAAAAAGGTAGCTTGTATTTGACACCATACACACACACACACACACACACACACACTCTCACACACCCACGCACACACCCACCCACACACACACCCACCCATACACACATTCATAGACAGGCTCACACCCACGCGCAATCTCTCTGGCGCTTAATAGTCCAATAAACAAATGTAAAATCCTTAGTTGGCCTTAAGTTAATTTAATTAGATTATATGTTAGTTTTAAGAGGACTATGGATTTTGTAAAATAAATAAATATCAGACCAGTTCGGTAAAACCAAATTTGTTTCTACCTATGCCCTTTATAGACTTTGAATCCAGCCAACCGATGGTTTAGACCATTAAACTTCCTCACTCTTATCGAGATCTCTGAAATTATTTGCACGATTGACCCCTTTCAAATGTAAAATATGGATTTACGATGATACAGTTAGTAAAATATTGTATTTACTACAAAGTTTGATCAAATTTATGCCTGCAGATTTATGTGATGGTAGATTATCTACTGAGTGCGCCATTTTGGATAAGTAGTCGCAATTCAGAGTGAAAAGCGGCAGTGAGGTGCCGGTCGCAGCGCTCCCTCAATGTGATGCATTTATAACCCCTTCGGCTACGAACTGAACCATAGACCTACAAATTTTTGACGTGATAACGTCTTACAAATTGATTAACGCCGATTACACTCACGGAAAACTGTAACACCGGCTGAGGCGATAGAGAAGCACGATT
The DNA here is from genome assembly GCA_015832385.1 of Elymnias hypermnestra. Classification (NCBI taxonomy): domain Eukaryota; kingdom Metazoa; phylum Arthropoda; class Insecta; order Lepidoptera; family Nymphalidae; genus Elymnias; species Elymnias hypermnestra. The sequence continues at coordinate 715,240 of JACTOM010000889.1, read as the reverse complement.
GCCTTCAATTTTGTCTTCTTATCACGTTATCACGTGAAATTTTAGCCCGTAAAACATCTTTTGACTCAATTGTCAATTTTAAATGCTTGTAACCTTTTGTAAAAAACTTGCCTAAATTGGCAAAAATGTTATAACGTTCAAGGGAAAATAAATATAATTGTGTATTATGCAAATAAAAGACAATTATGAAACACTCTATTGGAAACGCTTTAATTTTATAAGAGTTAATTTACCTCTTATGGTTTCTACACTGATCGTAACTAGCCAAAGCCAAAACGTTTTTTGTTTCTTTTTGGTCACCCCGATTACCTTGTTTCCATCATCGTGGTTGTGCCAATAATTACCACGCTTGGAAGGCGGCTTGGTGATCATGGTATCGGTTTGTGACACTTAGGTCAGCGAGGAATGATTATACTGCCATTTATCGGTATGAGAGTTGGATAGGAAACATTTGGTTTGTGGGATAAGAGGAGTTTTGGGGAGCGTTAGAGATAGGTATAGGATATTACTGCTGCAGAGAGGGAAGTGAAGAGCAGTAGTACTAGCTCAAGGCACCCGGTCGCTTACCAACATGCTTAGTTAGTAACCGGACAGATTATCTGACTAAGCACCCTCTGGGCAAACCCGGTAGCCGCTGGAGCCAAACGACGCAAGATCAGGCTTTGTGGACATTATTAGGTGAGGCCTATGTCCAGTGGTGAACGTCCATCGGTTGAAGCGACGACGGCAATCAAACCTAAATCTTAACCGCTGATAAGCCAGAATAGCCACGAAAAGCCAGTAATTCCCTCACCATCCTTTAGTGGAACACCAGAGGACATTTGGATGCAATGTACCCTTGTACTGGAAAATTCTCGATGGTTAATTTAGGCAGGAAAAGTGCAAATCTACTCGATCTCGCTCCTTACCTCTTGAGCCAGAGGAGAGCGTCCAAAGCGTTCTACCTCTGCCTCTCATGAGCCTCCTACATGGCGGTATAAGCATGGTCTAATTACGCCTTCCAGCAAAAGGTTACAAAATTAGAAATGAGACGTGAACCCAGCATCTTCTAAGCAAGCCATCACTCGCGTCCTTACTCTAGTCAATCAGTGACTGGATCTCAAACTAGACCCATTAAGTTTGGTTAAGATAAATTGGCAAAACATTTTAGCCAATTTATTTGCACAGGGAGATGCTTTTACCCACTTTGCCCGACATTAATGAGTGAGAAGTGTGGGATGCGGCGAAGGAGGACATCTCGTAATACCCATTAAAATCCAGCTGAACCTTCTTTATCCATAAGTGAGACACCAGAGGTTCAGTATGTGCCTTATCCCGCCTCCTTCTTCCCCGAGAGGGAACATCTACTACATTCTCTCTCTCCCGCTCGTGGATCTCCTTTAGCAAGATTACGATCTCGATGTCACTTCTACACATGTATGCAAGAAGGCCCTAAATACGATGGTAAAGGGCAGAGCCGGGAGAGGGCGACTAAAAAAGTGTGGATGAACTATGTGAAAGAGGATATATATGTAAGGGGTGTGAATGTAGAAATAACAGCTGATAGAGTGAAGTGGTGAAAGGAAACATGCTGTGCTGATCCCACCTAGTGGGTTAAGGGTAAGGAAATGATGATGAGAAGAAGGCCACTTCCACTCAACAACTCTTTCTTGAGAGCATTGCACCCACAATACTCTCAAGCATGAGGCTAACATTCCTACCTGTAAGATATTGCCACATGTTTTTCACATAGTTAGCCATTCTATAATTTTATATACTCTATGGCTTGGGCATTACGATTTAACTGCTCCACAGCTCCATGACGCAATACGGCACCGATTTAGCTCTATTTTACTTCAATTTTTAATTAACCTGATAAGACTGTGGGTAAATATTCCAATTTTTAATTTATGTTATACCTAAATATATTCCTTTATATTTCAAAAAAATAACATAATACCCGCCTTATTAAAAAATAAAGTTTAAATCTAGAAATTCATTCATTTTAAACTAAGGGCTAAGGTTTTTCTTATCATTACCGTCGGTCTAAAGTTTTGGAAACATTTATGTCATTTACCGCCTTTTTTGCACGTTGACTTGGTTTTAATAAGTTGATCTAATACATGGGTCGACAACCTTTTCTTATAGAGCAATTCACATTTTATTTATAGTTACTCATATTTGATGGACTTACGGGCCTTAACTCTGTGGAGTAACTTTAGTCCAAGGGTATCCAAACTGCGGTCCGCGTGCCGCAAGTTGACTACCCCCTCCTTTGATGAACAATGATCTCGAACAAATCCAGTCTGTAACGTAAGTTAAGTTCGTTGACAAGTACAACAGTTGATTATGTTTCAATGTTTTTAGTAAAGTATTTTTTAAGAAACTGTCTTTTCATTTGTGTGTACTAGCATGATGGTGCGTATATAAAGCCTTTGTAAAACGAGTGCTCTTTAGCCCAGGGGCCCAGTCAATCTGTTGCACGCAGCTGCGGGTTGGATAACCCTGATCTAATAAACAACAACGCATGCGTTCGTTGACCCAAGCGACAGCTGAATGTGTTTCAGAACATGCCCCAGATACGCAACCTTCTTCTTTTTGACGGTCTTCCAAAGTTCCTGCTGACAATCCATTCGTCGCAAGACCTCTTCGTTGGCAACTTTATGGGTCCAGCTGATTTTGAGCATGCGGTAGGCCCACATCTCAAATGCGGTTCATTCTATACGTTTTCTGGGATCCTCTTTTATCCAAGACTCACATCCGTATAGAAGTATAGGCCATACATAACAACAGAGGAAACGTTTAAGTAATGTCATTTTAAGGTTTACCGTTAGAAAGTAGTTTATGTTAGTTTTTAGTCATGAATTTTTTATGAAACTATCGTTTCATTAAGCTGTACTAACGGTTAGCTGTAGATCGGTTTTTCTCCATCCCATTATCAAAGGTGTCATTAGCCCTATCGTCTGTCTTCGTTTTCGGGAGCGTTTTTATAAAAATCTTCTATGGTAATATCTCTATTCTATTTGTACTTTATAAAAATACATTTCAACTTTGCATTGCATTTAGATCTCAAACGTTATATAATAACACTAGGTTTAATATTACGACTGGAATTTCCGCTATGACCTTATTATGTAAACTACTGCTTAGACCACTGACCTACTAAATGTTTGAGATGCCTTGCTTTTATTAGCTTGCCTTGCCTTTATGTAACGGAATCTTTGAACTCGATTTATAGGCACTTTATATCCTCGTCTTTATTTAAAACCAGATAAAGAGGTCAACCGTCGGATCCAACTCGGTTGGGCAGCATTCAGAAAGCTACCTAAGATCTTTTCCTCCAATATCCCTCAGAAGTCAAACAGTCAGTCGTTACCTACGGATCGAAAACGTGGTCGCTGACTATGGGCCTCATTCTAAAGCTCAAAGTCACACAGCGTGCGATGGAGAGTACTTTGCTTGGAGTTTTGGAGAGAAATGAGGAGATCTGTAGAAGAACCAGAGTCACCGACATAGCTTTAAGAATCACGAAGCTGAAGTGGCAATGGGCGAGGCACATAGTCCGACGAACCGATGGGCGTTGGGGTTCGAAGATGCTGGAATTGCGACCCCGCTTCGGAAGTCGCGGTGTAGGCAGACCTTTCACAAGGTAGACCAACGACATATGGAGGGTCGCCGGTAGCCGCTGGAGCCAGGTGGCATAAGATCGGGCGCAGTGAGCATCAATAGGTGAGACCTATTTCCAGCAGCGGACGTCCATGGATTGAAGTAAGTGAGTGAGAGAGTTATCGTTCGTGGTCTCACCCACGTAGATACGGATCCCGTGGCATTGGAAAGTGTCCTAAGTTGGACTTCTTTTCATAGATTGACATTTTTAAATCCTTTATATCTTTTGAATGGAATGTCCGATTTTAATAATTTAAAAAGTTTAGTGTAGATATTAAAACGGTCTTTAATAGGATAAGGATTAATATAGTGATATGAATAAAATGGTTTGATTATTGTCGGTACTTTTAAGGACATAAGGGAGGCTGAGGCGTGAGAAGTAGAACTTCCACCGACGACTGAGAGAAGGTTAGCATCAATGACGCGAACTTCTCTTAGCTTCAGGTGGAAGTATACTTTGAGGGAGCCCGTCACCTGACACCGTACAATTGAGGCGGTTCGCCCTGTGTTCGAACTATGGGTGAAAATATCCCATGTTGTCTTTCCATCTCACACAGGTCCTCTCGGGGCACGGTTGCTTCGGGAGGTACCTGTGTCGTGTGGCAAGGAGACAACCGACGGAGGAATGTCACGAGTGTGGCGCGGCGGAGGACACTGCTGAACACACACTCGCTGCGTGTCCGCGGTGGGCTGACCAACGAGCAGCACTCGCGGCAGTGGTCGGAAACGACCTTTCTCTACCCGCTGTGGTTAACGCCATGGTAGGTAGGGAAGTCTGTTGGGAGGCGATGGTCTTCTTCTATAAAAATGTGATGTCGCAGAAAGAGTCGGCGGAACGTCTCAGAGAGGTGGATGGAGATGCGTAGGAGGAGGCCGGGGCTAAGACGGGCGGCCCAAGATCGACGTCTACCCCCTTAGGTTTAGCTTGTGGCAACATGTACGAAGCCTGTTGCCGAAAACGAAGGAAGGTGACATGACGAATGCTCAGGGCATGCCATCCGAGTGGAGGAATTTTGTCGTGGGGAGCCTTGTAAGGCACATCGTAGGCAGGAGTGCGGACGTATTCCAATCCCGTGCTTTCGCCAGCGAACGTAGGAAGGAGCACCGTCAGGTTTTAGCCGGTAAATGTCCAGCATAACTTACAACGCCTCCCCATGGTGTTATAGGTATCCACGAGGATTTCCTGACGTTAAAAAAAAACAGTAGTTGGACATATAGTATCCTGCACATTTTTGTAGATATTAATATCCTCTATCTTGTTCATCAATAGTTATATCATCAATAGTTTCACCTTGGGTTACATGCATGCACTTTGGTTTTTCTAAGTGTTACCACTGTATTACTCAATAACTCCCAACATTTCAGAGCTATCAGTGTTGTCACCCAATTATCTATAGTCGAACAGGAACTTTAATTCTCACTCACTCGTGCAAACTCAACGTTTCACTTGCATCGTGGTTCCATTTTAGCTTTAGGATTTAATAAAAGTGGAAAATACACTTGTAAAATGTGGATATCATTAAAAATAGCTTACGTGGCAGATGTATTTTTAAATCTATTTCACGATACGTTGCGGTAACGCTGTTAAGCTGCACCGTTGAGTGGCGAAGTGCCGTATAATATTCACCAACGTACATGCCGTATAATGATATAAATATTTACAAAGCGTATCCAACGTTTCATAAGCCTGTGTGTGGTTTCAACAGTTCTAGGTCAAGAGATTCGTAACAAATTAGAACGTGTGTAAAAATATGAAATAATTATAAACCTTGACGAAGTATGTCAGTAAGTAACAACCCATTAACGTCCCACTGCTGGGTACACGGCTCCTCACTCATTGGAGAAAGGGTTTACCGAGCAAGGACACGTCACGCTGCTCCACGACAGGTAAGCATGTATAATGCACAAGTGTGTACGCTAAACAAGTGCAATCTCTATTCTTCCTCCTCCTTCACCCTCATAGTCCCATGTCCAATCCGACACGACGGGAGAGAGATCAGGCGTAGGACCCACAGCTTAACGAGCTTTCCAAAGGAGTTTTCCAGTGGAGACCTCGCAATACCCATTAAAACCCAGCGGAACCCTCTTCATCCATTACTGGAACTTCAAATATACGCAGACTGGAACCCCGCCTTCGTCGGCGGTGAAAGGCAGCATTGACTGCTAGTTGGCCTCTTTGAGCGAGATGACCGTCTCACAGAAGAAGGTCATCGTGCCTACAACAAGTTTTGTGCGCTGATTCAACAGCGGCACCACATTCATGGCAGGTGGGTAACTCTTCACGCAGGGCTAATTTAAGAAAATCTTTAGAGACAACTTAATGTCGGGACTCGAACCCTTTAGCTGAAAATGCTTACCACTAGACCAATGAGGCAGTCCAATGAGTCTGCGACGTAACCTTGACTAATTACAGTGAAACTGTTCTATTGAATCTATTTTTGTTTACCTATCACAATTTAGGCCTCGCTGGTGCAAAGATGCGAGTAGCTGAGTTACTGGGTTCAATTCCCAAAGCTAAGAGGCTTTCCCCTTGGTTTGTGGCTACCTTACCGGCAAAGATTTAGCATCAGTTGTGATTAAAGTCAAGCGGTAACGTGTTTGCAATAAAGGGAAAACCTTCTTAATTCTAGCGATGTCTGGCAGGAATCGTTAGGCGGTAAGATACACTAAATTGCGTTCTAATGCTGTGTGGAAACCATAAGTGGTAGATTGATTCTTACCAAGTCCATCATAGCATCAGGTGCGATTACAGTCATACCCTAAACAGTTAGCAATAAAAAGATCTTACTTAGACTATAAAAAAGCGTGGATGTGATGTTGTGTGATGAGTGAATGAATTACTGTAATCTAAATTAACTAAATTGATGTTAGATTGTAATGATCATTGTAAAAAGTAATACCTGAATGAATTTGCTGTGGGTTCTCCTCAGGTATGAAGAAACAGTGGAAAGAAGTCCTCATAGCTTTAGATTTTAAACCGTTAAACGTTATCACCTGTCGTACTTTGTGCTCTCTCAAAAGGGCTCTGAAGGTCTTTTTTCGCTGGGAAATGCTTTTAGGCACATACCCCGACCTTTGGATCAAGAGTGTGGGTCTTAGCGAGGAAGGAAGCCTCGAAATACACTCTAAAACCGAGTGGAATCTTCATGAGTTACCAAGTGTTCAACTTTCGCATTCAACTGGTGTCCCGGCGAGTCTAATTGAGATTTAACGTAGGCGGGAGAACAAGCGCAGCCTTATATCCTGTCTCTTCCGGCAGTGGGAGAAAGTATTCACTGCAATCTCCCGCTCTCGTTTGTGGGATGCCTTCTGTGAGATTTCAGTCTTACATAAGAGGGACAATTCCGTCCAACATCTCTCACTGAAAAGCATCGTGCCTACAAGACTCTTCAGCATGAGGTTTGCAACAATCAGCGCCAACAAGAGATGACGTTGAGCTGCTTTAAGTCAATAGTAGGGCAAGCCGATGACTTCGATGCAAATTGTTTAATCTCCTTCTTCCTACTTCCTAACATTGTCGATCTCTTTCTATAAATACTTGGACTATGAAAGGGAGCATCTACGGCATTATTCCTCTTTCTCGTTTGTGGGGCTCTTTCTGTGAGATGAGTGTCTCACAGAAGAAGGATAATTTCGCTTAACATCTCTCACTGGACCTACAACGCTAAGAGGTTTGCAACGATCAGTGCCTGACACTGAAGTCTCCAGGTTGCATAATCTTCCAAAGTGTAGTGCGTTCAGTCGATAGCAGCACCACACTCATGGCAAGCACTACTGCTTTCTCACTAGGCCTACTTAATCGAAACTACGGTCTCGTAGAAGAAGGCCATTCCCTCCACATCCTCTCAATGGAGATCAGTGATTTAAACGCCTAATTGAATAAAGGTTTATTGAATTAGAATCTTTATTTTAAATGAAGTTTTATGTCATGTATTGTACAATAAAGATATAACACAGATGTNGTAACTTTCTAATTAGCGCACTGTACGTTTTTATTTAAAGATAGACAAATGTCATCGTAGACTTTTTTGTAGATCTATAAAAGAGAATATATTCCACCTTACATCGTTTTGCCATATCTCTAAGGGATTAGACAGGATTTTTAGTGAAAGCGCTCAGGCGGCTTGATCTTTTCCGATACCACGAACACTTAAAGTTGAGCTTAAATCTAAAATCTTTTAGCAGTGTGTCGTAAAATATACGTATATAAAATAAATTCAATGTGTTTCGTAGTCTACATTGTATAAAAAGCCTGTCGTCTGCGAAAACGATATTGGATTGTAACAATTAATCAATTGTCAGTGTTGAAGCAAAGTCCCTTTTGTATCCAGGAGACATCTGTGTTATATCTTACAATACATGACATAAAAATTCATTTAAAATAAAGATTCTAATTCAATAAACCTTTATTCAATTAGGCGTTCAGATCACTGGATATCAGGCTTGTTGGCCAGTATGGTGCTGTCCGTGATAATGGACCGGTCCCAATAAAGTCGGACACCGTCGCGTACTGGCAGCGGCTGGTACCTATAATACGGCAGCCTGGGCGAGCTCTTGATGAAGGATTTTGACCGCTTGATTGCGTCTGTGGAGATGCCTACTGTTGGCAAGCGCGGAACACTCCGAAAGCACATGTCTTACATTATTGTTATAGTACCTCGCCTCCTTCGGGGTTAAAAGGAAGGATATACTGCATTCTCCCTTTCTCGTGCTCTCCTCCAAATAATCAGAAGATGTTCTAGCATATTTTTTATTGGTAACAGATTAGTACTTGACTGTGATAACACCTGCTAATACAGTCTACTGCCACATTGGTCTAGTGGTTGGCATGTTCGACTGCAGACGTGAGGTCCTGGGTTCGAGTCCCAGGTCGGGCCAAATCGATATTAAGATTTTCTCAATATTTGCCCGAAGTTGGGAAGTTGGCGGTGTGATCCACCCCCGTGCCTCGGAGAGCACGTTAAGCCGTCGGTCCTGCGCCTGATCTCTCTCCGGTCGTGTCGGATTCCCGTCACATCGGACTATGAGAGTGAAGGAATAGAGAGTGCACTTGTGTACTATGCCTGCCAATCCGCAGTGGAGCAGCGTGGTGGGTCTATGCTCTAAAAACCCTCTCTCATATGAGGGAGGAGGCCTGTGCCCAGCAGTGGGACGTTAATGGGCTGCTACTTACTTACTTTTAATACAGTCTAAGATCGAAACCAACGCGTGTCTTTTTTCCTAAAGAGAAAAGTATCTTGAAAAGTGAGATAATGACGTCGCAAATATATTGTTACAATCTGTGGTCGTATGTGAGTTGGCAGTTTGCCGACTAATATCACTGGCCTTTCGGGTAACTCGGTACGTTTGTGATGTATGAGATTGAATTGTTCCGAAGNGGGGGTGGATCACACCGCCAACTTCCCAACTTCGGGCAAATATTGAGAAAATCTTAATAGAAAACTCAATATCGATTCCGAACTGGCCCGACCCGGGACTCGAACCCAGGACCTCATATCTGTAGTCGAACATGCTAACCACTAGAGCCATGAGGCAATCATATTAGGTACCTTAAGCATTTTATTAACATTGTTGTGGACGGGAGCAGGGAGCCTAGCACGTCGCACAAATTCTGATTGGTCAACCGCCGGCGACCCCCCTCCCTCACTTACCTCCCGCAATTGCCCTCTCTCCCACTCGCCCGGCCGCATGTGGTTGCCGGATGGGAGATTTATACAAAAGTACTCTCCCATAGTTTGATCGAACACATTCACTTTAGACTCCCGATCAGAGTAGATCCCACTAAGCGTGAATTGTAAATTGATGAAAGCAGTGGACCTGGAATACCGAACCACTGAATATTGAAACCCGAAGACACAATCCTGAACAACTGACGACCGAACCTCCGAACCCTGAAGACCCAAGCTGTGAATATTGAAAAACCGATCCCTCATGCAACGAAGAACCGAATATCAAAGCGCCAGGACCCCATACAGTCCACTGAACCTGGAGGGATTTTCTTGAACCTGAATCCGTCCCCCACAAATATTATTATGATATAATACATAATTTATTTTATAAGCTATAACGAAAATAATAAACGCGCGCGAAAAAAACACCGGGCTTGTTTGATAACACGTAACTTATCGATGTGCGAAAAACCATTCAACGCATTCTCGCTCAATTAAATCGTTGCTTTTACAAGCGCACCGGAAGCAGCCGCGTGCTGTTGTTGACCCGAGCGTCAGCTGAATGTTTCATTGTTGGTTTTTTTTAGTAAAGTATTTTTTATGATACTTTTGTTTTATTTAGCTGTATTATGATGCAGCGTAAAAAATGCGATTAAAACTTTTTTAAAAATATGATTTTTTTTTAATTAGGATCAATTATCTTTCCGCCCGTGATCAAAGGTGTCATTAGTGCTATCATCTCTCTTCCTTTACAGGAGCGGTCCCCTAACACATTGTATAATTAGATATGAGAGAATATATATAGAGATCAAGAGAGAAGGAAGCGTAAAGCATAGTGGCGTAGGGTTTTCCGCCGACAACGTCATTAATAGCATCCATAATTTCCATACTGTGGGCGTTCGTTGGGTATGTTGATGCAAACAAACACTATAAACTCAAATCATAATGTCCAATCACTTAATGTTCCCGATATCAATTTACACAAACTCATTAACAATAATAGTTAGGAACGCGACAGTTTCAAAAGTCTACCGCATCGACGGGCCGTCACCCGAGAACTGGATAGTCGTGCGCCGGATTGTCACTATTGACTCTGCCCCACGCCGATAGACAGATGGCGCCAGCATTCCACAGACTATTGCACTCCGACACATATAATGCTTCAAGGTCATATGGTCATGCGACTGGTCAAACATATAGGTTTAATATTCTCTAAGACCCGTACAAAGACAAGGCGAGTCACTAGTGTAGTATTTATTTGAAACAAACTACAAAATTATATAGTAGTATAGATAAATATATACATATATATATTGCGGAGGGCAGATATCTGTGGAATGCTGGCGCCATCTATCGGCGTGGACAGAGACAATGGTGGCAGTCCGGCGGGAGTCTCTCAGCAGTTGTCAATTGGCGCTCGGCCGGAGCTCTCTACTGTTGGAACTGTCGCGTTAATGGGTTTGTGTAAATTGATATCGGTAACATTAAGTGATGGAACATTATAATCCGAGTTAACAACGAACGCCCACAGAATAAGAAATTAAATAATGGATCCAATTAATAACGATGTCAGCGGAAGACCCTACGCCCCTGTGCTTTATGCTTCTCCTTTCTCTCTTATTCTCCGACATATATATATACTACTATATAATTTTGTAGTTTTTTGTTTCAAATATTCATATAATAAAAACAACAACTTCCCATATCCCCTACCTGTCAAACATTTGGCGTTCAGAAATGAAAATTAATTTAAAAGTAAATTTTTTGGTTATGAATTTTATGTTCCTCCCCTTTTTTAGATATCAAATTAAATTTCAAAGAATACTATTGTTTTCTACTTTTTGTTTTTGACATTTGACATTGACAACTAACAATTTCTGAACGCAACTATAATATATGACATACTTTGGCGGGCATCTCTATTTATTCTAAGTACGAAGTTGCGAAACAATTTGATTTACAGAAACGAAACTTTCAACAATTGGCACGAATTGAAATTACGAAGTTTCTATAAAGCCTTTTCATCTCGATGAAAAATTCCGTAATTATTACTTCATTGAAAACCGACGGAGTCTTAATTAAAGCCAGTCGTTGTGTATTATTAAAAAAAAAAGAATAGAAAAGTCAATCATGATTCTATTCAAACTTTGGTTTGTTTAATTCAGGTTAATTTTAGGTCGTATCTCGAAATTAATAACGAAATATTCTCGCTGTCGCAGTGGTGTGAGTACTCGCTTTGATAGCAGAAGTCCTGGGTCCAAGTTCAGTTACGGAATCGCACTTTCTAATTTGTCAGAATCTACATTGGTGGGAGGATTCATTCGTGGCTAGTTACCACCCTGCCAGCAACGACGTACTGATAAGCAAAGTTCATAAACCAAAGGAGGTAAATTACCTATTACCAGATCAGCGCACTTCCATCTTAGACTGTGTCATCAATTACCATCAGATGTGACCACAAGCAAGTTCACCTTTATTTATCGCTGGGAAATGCAATTTACGCACTAAACTTGACCATAAATCGGTCAGGAGAGTGGGAATCAACGTTGGAGGCGACCTTGCTATACGTACTGAAACTTCATCCAGGAGTGAGGCGTCAGGGGTTCATAGAAACAGAGTTTTAGCTGAAAGGATCTGATCATAAAATGGAGGGAGTACCTTGAGGCCCCTATAGCAGGTATAGTTACAGTGGAAGCATTCCACCTTCGGCCAAAAAATTGGCTATCCAGGAAACATGGAACGCTGTCATACAAACTGGAGCAGGTGCTCACCGGACATGGCTGTTTCGAGAAATACTTGCATCAGATTACTCGCCGAGAGGAATCGCTTGCCTGCCATGAGTGTGGTAACCCCGGCAACACGACACACCATACTGTTCCAGCGTGGAGACCTCAGCGGCATCTTCTAATGTCACTGATTGGGGATGACCTCTCTTTGGCTAGCAGGTAAGTGCGATGGTCGCCAGCAAAGCACAGTCGAGATGGGACGTGAGTTGGCATGTCCCTGCTATCGCATCCATCGCAGAAGGCTGGGTGGCTGGCACAGCCACACTCCCAAGGCCTTAAACTTCGGCTTTATCCAGGTCACCATATTGGATTGTGCAAGCGAGCTGCCAGTGTCACACTTTATTATGTCGAGGGACTGCTGGGTTTTAGTGGATATTCTGCTTGACAGTAAGTCCCACATTCCCGATTCATTCCCACATTCAGGCATTCTTTTCTGGTGACGAGTCCGACTGAAGATTCACGGAAGCTAAAGAAGGAGCGCAAACATGAAGCTTCCCTTCTTTTTATTGGTAACAGTGACTGTGATGACAACTGCTAATACAGTCGAAGATCGAAACCGAAAAAGAAAAGTATCTTGAAAAGTGGGATAATGACGTCGAAAATATATTGTTACAATCTGTGGTCGTATGTGAGTTGGCAGTTTGCCGACTAATATCACTGGCCATTCGGGTAACTCGGTTCGTTTGTGATGTATGAGATTGAATTGTTCCGAAGGTTGTATTTATGTTAATATAAACAATCCCGGCGGCTCTGAAATCTCATTTGCGGTCCGCTTTATTGAGGCTTGTATCGGAATTGAAACGTAATATCTTAGTCATCTCGTAAGTCACACATATCAATAGATATAAAACAATGTGACAGTGAGAAGGTACCTCTATCTACATTAATATTATAAAGAAGAAAGATTTGTATGTAACGAATAAACTCAAAAAGTACTGGACCGATTTTAATATTTCTTTTTTCATTAGAAAGCTACATTATCACTGAGTAACATAGGCTATATTTATTAATAGATTACTATAGAAATCTTTAGAAATTCCTCTTAAAACCAACCGAAGGTGTAAAAAAATTAGCCATAAAATGTCTTTCAATGCATACGCTGTGAAGAGTATTGATGATAGGACAAAAAAAAGTTCGACAATATTATAGAATATATCAATATCTACAAAAAACTTCGCGAGACCATATGTCTAGCTATTATAGTTACGTCACTATAACTTTTTTTTACATTTAATAAATTGATAGAAATTCTGATCAAAATCAGACCGTGTTATCTATACCATTTNGAGAAAGGGGCAGTGCGGGGTATTAGGAATCACAGATTTTCATAATATTTGTCAATTCGTGGTCGTTTTAATTATCATGCTTATAACATAAATATCTGTACCTATTTATGTCTACCCATGCAAAGCCGGGACGGGCCGCTAGTTTGTTATATTTTAGCGAATTATGCATCATAGTGTATATCTAATATTAACAAAGTAAAGCTAATTTGCCCCTCTATCTTAATTATTTATTCACAAGACACTGCTAATCACCTTAATCGCAGGTTTATCCTGGATCCATTATCAAGACTAATTTAATGAAGAGAGTATACTGGAACCGAGGCATTAATAAAATATCCATCTATGCGTTAAAAGGGAATTTTTAATTTGTTATAGTATTAAGGTAAATCTATCTAACGGCAAGCCAAAGAGCCGTTAACGTCTCATAGCTGGGTACAAGCTTCCTCGCTCGTAGAAGAGAGGGTTGTTAGGGTCTATACCCGCCACGCTGCTCCACTTAGGATTAGCATGCATAGTACACAAGAGTACTCTCTATTTCTTCACTCTCATATTCCGATGTGACAGCAATCCGACCCCACTGAAGAGAGATCAGGCGCTGGACCAACAGCTTAACGTGATCTCCGAGGTACGGGGTTGGAGCACGCCGCCAACTAGACAACACAGGGGAAATATAGAGAAAACCTTAATAGGAAACTCGATAATGATTTTTTAGTTAGCCCAAACTGGGTATCGAACCCAGGACCTCATATCTGTAGCCAAAAATGCGAACCACTAGACTAATGAGGAAGTTTACCTGACGGGCTCTTCGATGAGTTCGATGACGAAAGCACGACGTTGGAATATATCCGCACTCCCGCCGGCAATGTACCTTACAAGGCTCCCGGCATGCCATCTGTCTTCCCTGGGTTCCTCCAGTTTAGGCAACACATACTGTACCTGATGCCAACCTGTTGCCAGGTGTAGGTACATATGGCGGAAGCGTCTACATTCACCTGTCTGAGACGCTCCGCCGTCTCTTTCTACGACTATGACATCTCCAGCCAATAGATTATTTTATCTACCGTGGCATTGACAGCGGGCAGATAAAGGTCGTTACCAACCACTGCCACAAATGCTGCCCGTGCGTCAGCCCACCATGGAGTCAAAAGTCTCCTCCAGCACGCCATACTCGTACCATTCCACCGTTGGTACCCTCGTTGCCACCCGACACAGGCACTTTCAAAAGCAACCGTGAGGTGAAAGGCTACACTGTCCAAGGACATGGCGAGCTGCTGCATTCTTTTGGTGTCCGGTGATAGGCTCCCTCTAAGTATTCCTCATCTTGAGGATAACAGAGGTTTGTGCCATAGATACCATGATCCTCTCAGTCACCGGTGAGAGATCTTCTCTCCGATTTGTTATGGAGTAGTATAAAACTGCCTCATTGGTCTAGTGGTTAGCATGTTCGATTACAGACATGAGGTCCTGGGTTCGAGTCCCAGGTCGGGCCAATTCAAAAACCAATATTGAGTTTTCTATTAAGATTTTCTCAATATTTGCCCGAAGTTGGGAAGTTGGCGGTGTGATCCACCCCCGTGCCTCGGAGAGCACGTTAAGCCGTCGGTCCTGCGCCTGATCTCTCTCCGGTCGTGTCGGATTCCCGTCACATCGGACTATGAGAGTGAAGGAATAGAGAGTGCACTTGTGTACTATGCCTGCCAATCCGCAGTGGAGCAGCGTGGTGGGTCTATGCTCTAAAAACCCTCGCTCCTTGGAGTGAGGAGGCCTGTGCCCAGCAGTGGGACGTTAAAGGGCAGCTACTAGTATAAGGGTAAATTAAAATAATCGTTGAACAAAGATGACTAATTCGTATGACAGATTTACTACAGATTGAAAAAATACACGTAATACAAACGGGGGTACCGAAAGACCCCAGTTCAATTGTACGGGATTCAGAAACAGAGCCATCGTAAGTTATTAAATTAAAACTCATACGATTTAAAATTTGACGCTTCGGTCCAGTTAGATAAATAAAATATCCACTGAAGCACTGCTTTATTCACACCATTAACAAAGGTAATTAAAAAAAATCCAACAATTTCACAAAGTGTAATGCAAAGAGAAAACAAATTATACAAATTTGAATATCCCCAGCTTGCAAAAGTACGTTGAATTATCAGAAAATTAAATTAGCACAACTCTCTTGGCGGTAATGATGGCTACATAGAAATTTTATATTTCAAACCCTCTCAAGGTAAAATAAACTTTATTTTTAAGGACCCTGAATACAAATTATGTCCAATTGTAAATCTGTCCCACCGCACTCATTAGTGTCCTGTTAAATAGATTTCATGAGGCGGACGCGGAACTCATTAAATTATTAATGTAAAATACAAAGTAGAAAACGATCCCAGCGTGAAAATTTTACATCCAAAATGATTAAATGCTTCGTAGCATTTGATTAATTATACCTCATCGTTCATCTCCGAAGAACTAAGGCTTGACAGTAATCCCGCATCAAGAGCATGAAACATGCACCGAAGAGACACTACAATAAAAGAAACATTCTAACAAAGCGCAGATTAAGTATAAAGAATCTTACAACATTAGTAAGAAATGTTTTTTCATCATCGGTTGGGAGTGTGGGACTCACTAGACAAAACCAGAATACCCACTAAAACCCAGCGAAACCCTCTTGATCCTTTAGTGAGGGGCCAAAGGCTCAGAGAAAACATTCCACTCTGGCCCCCCGGATTCGTTTGCCTTCACAACAGTGTTAAATTTAAAATAGAGGAAGGAGGCGGGAAAAACCCTGTCCCCGTCTTCCAGGACTTCTTCGTCGGCGAGCAGAGGAATCCGCGGCGTCCTCTCTTTTCCTGCTTAGTATCTCCTTCTGCAAAATGCTTGACTCGCAGTAGGAGGCAATTGCCATCCAGTTAGTATTGCTGGCGAGCATACATTTTATGATGTTCGCCAGCGAGAAATCTGTCGTCCCACTAACCAAGCCGGTCATACAGCTACCGTATCGACTGGAGTACCACACTGTTTCTTCACACCTAATAATTTGGTGCAGGTATTTACCAAAGCAACCGTGACCGGTAAGCATTTGCACCAACCTGTAAGAGAGCGACTCATATCTCCTACATAGCTACTCCTCTAGGTGAGGACGGATTGCCTCCACTATAGCCCCGCCAGATACTGGGACACCAAGGTCCTCTTTCCATCTCTGGATCAAGGCTCTGTTGGCTAGAACCCTGATCCTACGAATCCCATCACTCTCCGGCCATTCTCTGTTGGTTCTCACAGATGCCCTGTACTGGTAGGTGGCAGCAAGGACCTCTGCCTGCAGCTCCCATGGGGGATCACCCGCTAGAAGGGTCGCCGCCGTCCAAGAAACTGTACCCCCGTATCGCCCTGATCGCTATTACCCTTTGCGCCCTTATTAGTAAGAAAAGTGGTCAAAACTTAAGCAGCAGAAATGTGGTCAAAACTTAACCGGAAAAAAAGAATTTACGCCAAACTTCCCGCCAAACTCCGTCAAATATTATAGTTACGATCAGAAATGGATGGTTGTCAATGTCATTTGTCAAAAAAAAACAGAAGTATTCTTTGATTAGTATAATTTGATTTCTAAACGACGGAACGAACATCAAAGACATTCAAACCCAAGAGAATGAAAAATACTTTTAAATTTGAATTGAAACAAAAAAGTTGTAGGAATATAAAAAAACTAGCGGCCCGTCCCGGCTTCGCACGGGTAGACATAAATAGGTACAGATATTTAAGTTATAAGCATGATAATTAAAACGACCATGAATTGACAAATATTATGAAAAAGTGTAATTCCTAATACTAAAACTAAGTAGCTCTGAAAAGAACTCTTTAAATGAGGCATAAAAATGTGTTAAAAACACTCGAAATATTCCATGTCGCTTGCGTAAGGTAACCTAATTCACAATGGTACACCCACTTCTCCCGCACTGCCCCTTTCTCGTCGAGTTAGTTACTCGATGCGCTGCGTGGCGGCCGCCGCCGGCATGTATTTTTATTTTAATTTCATGACATCTTTTGAATGGAATATCCGATTTCAATAATTCAAAAAGTAATCATCAGGTATTGAGACAGTCTTATTTGGATAAAAATTTATAAATGGTATGGATAACACGGTCTGATTTTGATCGGCATTTCTATCAATTTGTTAAATGTAAAGTAAAGTAGTTATAGTGACGAAACTACAATAGTTAGACATATGGTCTCGCGAAGTTTTTTGTAGATATTGATGTAAGACATTTTACGGCTAATTTTTTTACACCTTCGGTTGGTTTTAATAGGAATTTCTAAAGATTTCTATAGTAATCTATTACTAAATATAGCCTATGTTACTCAATGATAATTTAACTTTCTAATGAAAAAAGAATTATTAAAATCGGACGAGTACTTTTTGAGTTTATTCGTTACATACAAAAATACAAATCTTTCCTCTTTATAATATTAGTGTAGATATAAATTGAAAATAACAGTTTATTTATCTGAAAACTGTTGAGTGAAAAAATCAATTAAAAAGGCCCGTGTTTTATTTGTAAACACGATATACGTCGTGTGGTCTTCAAGCCACTATTTTACTAAATTTAATTATGAATGGCTTTTATATTTAATATATTTCCTTAGTTTCACTAAAACTTGAGATTGGCTGGAATGATTCGGCTGATTTAGGTTTTGAATTGTTTGTGGAAGTTTAAAAGGTGATGCTTTGGAATATAGTAAAAAACAACAACATCGGATTCTCTTAGAAACTACTCCTACCTGTCAAACATTTGATGTTGGTCCCATCAAAAGTCGTTCAGAATTAAAATTAATAAAATAATGACTTGAAGACCACACAATGTATATTTATAACTACAAATAAAACACGAGCCTTTTTAATTTAATTTTTAACCGACTTCAAAAAAACGAGGAGGTTATCAATTCGTCTGTATTTTTTTTTATGTTTGTTACCTCATATCTCCCGACTGGGTGGACCGATCTTGATGATTTTTTTTTTAAATGAAAGGTGGTGCTCGTTATTCCATTTTTTTAAAATCCAGTTCTGATGATGGCATCCATGAGAAAACCGGATGAGTCTTAAATTTGCGTAAGCATGTGCGCGACAAATGGACGAATAACTCAAGATCACGCCAACCGATTTCGATGATTCTTTTTTTATTGGAAAGGATATACTTCAAGGGTTGTTTTGTGATAGTTTGGTTAGGTTCTGATGATGGAATCCATGACAAAGTGACGGAACTCTTCAATTCTTAGGAGCAAATGAACGATACTCGGCAGAATCTTCTATAGGCTATCCAGATATTTGAGTTGCCTACCGTAACTTCGGTATGGTCAAGTGCTAGTCGTAGTTAAATATGAAGATCAATGGATCTCCTCAACGGCTTACAGTAAGGGTGCGGTTTATGGCAGAAAATATAAGTGTCTGTAATCAAATAGCAATGAGCTTACGTTTGTTGCTGCATTGCAACACGTTTTTAAGTGTACAAATATTGAGACCAATTTGTTAGTTTACTTCAGATTCACTAAAAATCAAAAAATAAATAGAAATTTTAACAAAAAAAGAACCGCCTTCAAAAGAGACTTACAAATATATTAATATGCTCTAAAAAGTAAGAAATAATTGCGTATTCTTTCATAGTGTTCTTCGTATTCTTATATTTGGAGTCGGTGTCAGCCGAGACACCTACATATAGGCGGGAGCTGCCAAGTGGACAGGCGGGGAACATCTACCTTGGCTGACGCCGAGAATTTTAGAGCATATTAATATATTTGTAAGTCTGTTTTGAAGGCGGTTCTTTTTTGTTAAAATTTCTAATTATTCACACAGCAGTTTTCATCACAGATAAAAAGAAAACCGTTTATAATTTCAAGATATACTTTTTTTATATATTTCAACAATTTAACATTTACCTTTCGTTTTTAAAATAATAGTTATACAAACTTTTTCGTTTCAAATAAACTCACGAAAAAGTTTCTATAGGTTATGTCATAACGTTATAAAAAGCAGTATATGTCAAGATCTGTCAAAATACATTGGCTTTGAAACGCGTTGTACAGAGATTTATTTTATAGTATCTGTTTATATATATGAAACATTTGTGTTAATACAATGGCTGATAATTTGCCTCTATTACCAGAAAAGAGGTGAGTGAAAATTGAGATATTGATGTCACGTCAGTCTCATGCAATAAGCATGGAGTTATTGCTTTTTTTCAATAACTGTAACTCTGACGTTATTTTATTGAAGAGTTATTTCCATAGACTATATATTCAAATTGTTTATAAATACATTGGTTTCATTAAATATGTACATTTAAAATTTTGATGAAACCTAAAAGAAGGTAAGTATTATATGTTTTAACGAATAGATCAACATACTATTACAGTACGTGGAAAATTATGAAATTTTAACAGGATTCTATTTTGTAATCTAGTACAAATAAGTAACGAATGAAACACGTTATAGCTTATTATTTATCCTGCTCTCAATAATCTTGATTTATATCAAATTGATTCGAACCTGAAGTGGCAATGGGCGTGGCACATAGTCCGACGAACTGATGGACGTTGGGGTCGGAAAGTGCTGGAATGGCGACCCCGCACTGGACGACGCAGTGTAGGAAGACCCCCCACAATGTGGACCGAGGATATAAGGAGGATCGCCGGTAGCCGCTGGAGCCAGGCGGCACAAGATCGGGCCTTGTGGGCATCATTTCGTGAGACCTATGTCCAGCAGTGGACGTCCATCGGTTGAAGCGACGACGACGATTAAAATAAAATATTGACAATAACTTAATAACTCATTATTTTCAATTATAGTTATTCGTTTCGTTATCGTTATCGTTAGTTGTTATTTTATCAATGACGTAGCTTATAACAGATATGTTAGCTATCCCATGTTAGTAGTCAGTGTGCCTAAAGAAGTTTTTGCATCTAAAAATTGTTTTTTTTTTTGTTCAGGAGTAAGAGGAATAACGATTTTTTTTATGACATTTGTTAATCTCGTGTACCTATATTTTTAAACAATTGCATATGAAATATTACAAGAATTAATATCAATGTTGGGTTTTTGAAATACTTTGCTTTGGATATATTATTTTATGTGCGTCATCTACATGGTCAGGGGGTACACATCTTTGTCTATTTGTCCGATAGTCATAGTATGGTACACGGGTATGCGATCCCGGCTCCCCGAGCTATTACTGAATCTTCTCAGTCTTCCGAGTCAGTAATATCCTACTACCTTATATTTTCCTTTCTCTTCCTTACAAAGTTCCTATCTTTTTGACCCGTTCCCCCCTTTTATTCCATTTTCCTACCCACTTCCTGCCAGTCCAAGGTGTACCGTGCCGAGGGACTCATGGCTAGGGGCATTTGCCTAGTCGCAAGCGGTGGCCCTGGGACCGGGCGAACCCAGAAATAGGCTAGCCTTATTCTGGCATGCGGGGCTCTGCCAGAATGGACCTATGTTCCCTTGCTACTCGTGGGAACGCAATGGTGATATTATTACATTCCAAAAATGGCGGCGATGAGATTCGCAATCCATCACGTCACGTTCCTAATGGGGGCGAAAAGCGGGCTACCGAGAGCCGCTTTGCTACTTTGAATGTAAGAGGAGGAATGAATGAAAAGATTGATGAAGTATGCCAGATGATGCATGATAGGTGCATAGATGTACTCTGCGTGAATGAGACAAAGAGGAAAGGATGTGATACCACGAAACATAGCCCTTACACAGCTTACTGGTCTGGTGTAAGCAGTGATAAGAGAGGCTGTCAGGGAGTTGGTATCATACTTTCCGAAAGAATGGATGATTGTGTGAAAGAAGTGAAATACGTGAGTCCTAGACTCATCTGGATCAGGCTAAAAGTTGGACTTACTCGGATCTTTGTCTTGGGTGCTTATGCTCCGACGGATCTGGGCACCAGAAAGTCCAATAAAGCCCAAAAAGAAATAGATGAGTATTGGGAAAGTGTGAGTGATACGTTGAATGAATGTGAACCGAATGAGCGAATAATTATGTTAGGAGATTTTAATGGATGGGTAGGTGTGAAACGTGATGGATATGAAAGGACTCTTGGTATGTTTGGTGACAAACGGGTGAATGAAAATGGACGAAGTTTGCTTGGAATATGTGTGGAACATAGTCTTTTTGTGGCAAACACTATGTTTGAGCACAAGGGGATTCATGTGTATACAAGGGAAGAAGGGAATGCTAGAAGTATGATTGATTTTGTAATTGTGGACGAAAAACTGAAGAAGAAAGTTCTAGATGCTCGAGTATACCGCGGGGTCGACATCGATACTGACCACTACCTGGTCGTTGCCCGAATCGGTGGTCTTTTTAATCGGTGGCGCCATAGAAAGAAGGAAACCTCGAGCATTCTTGAACGAATAAAAGTGGAGAGATTGCAAGAAGAGGATGTTAGAGAAGAATATCTGAAAAATTTGAGTGGGCGATTCAAGAGTGAAGACGAAGGAAATGAGATTGAAAGTTTATGGAATAAATTTAAAGATGGAGTGGTTGGTGCTGCTATTGATGTATGTGGCGTGTCTAAAAGGAGGAAAGGTAAGAAAGAGAAGAATTTGTGGATGGACAAAAATGTTCAAGCAGCTGTGTGTGAAAAGAAGAAAGCTTGGTCCGATTGGTTGGCTACAAAAGCGAACCAACGAATGCAAAAGGCAACGAATGATGACGTAAAAAAGGCAAGAATGGAATACAAAAGGGTGAAAGTAATCGTGAAAGAAGCTGTAAGAAAGAAAAAAGAAGAATACAGTGATATGTATGATAGGAGACTTTCTGATGATTTTCAGTCAAACAAAAAGTTTTTCTGGAAATCAATACAATTTGCCCGAGGGAGATCTACTTCCTCGGAGCTTTGTAAAATCAGAAGTTTAGATGGAAGTTTAATAAAAGGAGAAGAATGGATATTGAAGAGATGGAAGGATCATTTTGAAAGTTTGTTTGAAAGAAATGAAGCAGAGGTAAATATGGCCTCTGCGGATAGCAATGAATGTAAGACAAGTGATAGCGAGATTAGTATGGATGACATCATGAAAGCGATAAAAGGTATGAAATCAGGTAAGGCTGCTGGGTATGACAGAGTGTCAGTCGAGATGCTGAAGGCTGGCCGCGGGATTGTGGTAGCTCAGCTGTACTGCCTTTTCAATATATGCTGGGAGAAAGGTCAAGTCCCAAGAGATTGGAGCAAGGCCGTAATTGTCCCTCTATATAAAGGAAAAGGGTCACAGCAGGAGTGCAAAAATTACCGCGGTATCAGCCTTCTTAGTGTCGTCGGCAAATTGTATGCAAAGATATTAATTGAAAGGGTGATTAATGAAACTGATGGGAAAATATGGGACGTGCAAGCGGGATTTAGAAGAGGAATGGGATGTACGGATCAGGTCTTTTCTTTACGGTGCATAACTGAAAAATGTTTGGCTAAACACCAAAAAGTTTATTGCGCGTTCGTAGATTTAGAAAAGGCCTATGATCGAGTGGTGAGGAATGAGCTGTGGTCAACGTTATCTACGTATGGGGTGAGCGGTTGTCTGATCCAAGCATTGAAGTCTCTCTATGAGGGTTCTAGTGCCTGTGTCAGAATAAACGGAGCGTACACGGAGTGGTTTCCTGTCGAAAGAGGTGTTCGACAGGGATGTGTTGCGTCACCATGGCTGTTCAACCTATTCATGGATAAATGTTTGACAGATTTAAAAGAAAGTATGTATGGGTTAAGAATGAATGAATTACTCATCAAATGTTTACTCTACGCTGATGATCAAGTAATACTTGCGTCATCCGCTAACGAGCTACAGGAGATGCTAAATATTATGAATGAAGCTTTGAAAGGGAAAGGAATGAAAGTGAATGTAAACAAAACGAAAGTTATGCTTTTTGAACGAGATGAATCTATGATGAATGGCAATATTTTGATAGATGGGGAACAAGTGGAAGAGGTGAAAGAATTTGTATACTTGGGATCTAAATTTACAAAAGATGGAACATGTGAAAGTGATATCGAAAGGAGAGTGAATGCAGGGAATATGGTAAATGGTGCTCTGCATGCTTTTATGAATAGCCAGATGGTGTCTCAAAGGGCTAGACTGGCAGTGCATGCTGGAGTGTTGGTGCCAACACTTATGTATGGTAGTGAAAGTTGGGTATGGCAGAAGAATCACAAAAGTAAAATAAATGCGGTAGAGATGAGAGCGTTGAGAAGCATGAGTGGATTAAAACTGAGTGACAGAGTAAGAAATAGTGTGATAAGAGAACGTTGTGGTATAAAAGAAGACGTAGTGACTAAAATTGAGAAAGGTATGCTTAGATGGTTTGGGCATGTAGAGAGAATGAATGAAAGGAGACTGACAAAAAGGATTTATGAGTCAAGAGTGAATGCGAAAGTTGGAAGGGGAAGACCAAGGCGAACGTTCCTGGACCAAATCCAGGACATTTTAAATAACGGCCAGGTCAAGAGTACTCTAAACCGACGAACTTGTATGAAAGGTTTAATGAGAATGAAAGAAGCGAAGGAGATATGCAAGGATCGTGGCAAGTGGAAGGATGTTGTCTCTGCCTACCCCTATGGGAATGAGGCGTGATGCTATGTATGTATGTATGTATGCGTCATCTACTTTAACGTGACACTGGCGAAGTAAATTGTGCCAATCTGGCACAGGAAGCAGCCATAACTTCAAATAATAATAATCAAAAAATTGTGGTAAAAATTCAAGTAGGCATATTACAGCACTTTTGAATCGTCAAATTATATAATTTTTTTTCTTTTCCACACTCTAATTGTAATGTATGTCTAATGATGATACTCCAGAACAACTTAAAATCTAAAGTTACGAGGGTTCCTTCGCGGCCTGATCCGAGAAGAGCCCACAACAAACTCAGTCGGTTTTTTATTTTTTGTTATCATCATCATTACAGTATTATGTTAATTTAATATGTTTCAATTAAAATTAGAGCAATTCGTTCACTTCCACGCGTTACTATCGTCTAGGTAATCTTGCATCTTATAATACGATTTTTCTATCAACTTACTTTTAACAAAGACTTTGAATTTATTAATTGACATCTCTAAAACGTCTTGTGGGAGTTTATTATAGAAAGGTATACAGTTACCCTTAAATGAGTTGTTAATCTTATGCAGCCTACTAGAATTTATAACAAGTTTGTTTTGGTTTCGTAAGTTATATGATGTACATTCACTCTTTTTATTAAAAGAGTCAATGTTTTTATGTATATAAAACAAGTTTTCTAATATATATACGCAGTGAACTGTCATTATGTTAACTGCCTTGAATTTCTTAGCTACTCTCTTGGACCCTTATTGTAAATCGCACATACAGCCCTTTTCTGCAGCACAAATTTAGCATCTATATCAGCAGCATTACCCTAAAGTAGAATACCGTATGACATAATGCTGTGAAAATAGCTGAAATATACCAGTCTGGCAGTCTGAACTTATATGGGGCCCCCACTGTAATTTATTATCTAATTTTATACCAAATAAAGCGTTACTATCTACATATATAGTATAGTACTATAGCATAGTTTCGTTTTATGGGAGATTTTCTTAAGTGTGGGTGCCTTCAAAAGTTGGCCTTCAAAAGTTGGCCTTAATTTCACTCAATTTGGAAACACTCCAGTGTGTGCCACACGTAATAAAATATTCAAATGAGTAAGCCCTCTTGTGTTTGAAACGATCACGTGTCCTGATAATATCGCTTTTTCGTGATCATTCTAAAAGTACTTTGTGAGACTAAAGCTTACATTGAGATTTATAATATAACCGGCATTACATTAGTGCTCATGTGTCTGATAGATGGATGTAAGTGTTAGGGGACCGCTACCGAAAACAAATATAGAAGATAGTATTAATGACAGCTTTAATGTTGGAACGGATCGAAAATCTTCTGATTAAAAAAACATTTTTTAACGTTTTATTTTCATTACTATACAAAAAAAAACTAACCAGAAACATAAAATGTATTACCAAGAAATATGTTACAGTGGAGCTGTGTGTGCAGACGTCCGGCAGGTGTTGCGGGACGTTTTCCGTGAATTGGATTATTTGCCACCTCCCAAAGATAAAGTAGTATCAAAAAATGTACCCTGTGAAACTGTACCTCCATTGGAAAACGAACATTGGGTACGAGATTTTCAAATGGTACGTATTTTTCAATTACATAATATACTGCTTTATCTCTTTCTCTATTATTGCGTAATCTCTCTTTCTGTGTTATTGCTTCATCTATCTCCCTATATAATTGCTTTATCTCTCTCTATTTATTGCTTAATGACTTTCTCTTTTATTGTGTAATCTCTTTTCCTATTATTGCTTTATCTCTCTCTCTCTATATATATTGCTTAATCACTTTCTCTTTTATTGCTTAATCTCTCTATATATTGCTTGATCAATTTCTCTTTTATTACCTAATCTTTCTTCGTATTATTGCTGAATCTGTTTCTTTCTAATATAGCGTAATCTCCCTGTCTATTATAGCTTAGTCTCTCTTTCTGTGTTATTGCTTTATCTATCTCCCTGTATTATTGCTTTATCTCTCTCTATTTATTGCTTAATGACTTTCTCTTTTATTGCGTAACCGCTTTTCCTATTATTGCCTTATCTCTCTCTACATATATTGCTTATTCAGTTTCTCTTTTATTGCGTAATCTCTCTCCCTAGTATTGCTTAATCTCTCTCTAAATATTGCTTGATCATTTTCTCTTTTATTGCGTAATCTTTCTTTGTACTATTGCTTAATCTGTCTCTCTCTATTGTTGCGTAATCTCTCTTTCTATAATTGCTTAATCACGCACTCTATTATAGCTTAATCTCTCTTTCGGTGTTATTGCTTTATCTCTCTCTATTTATTGCTTAATGACTTTCTCTTTTATTGCGTAATCTCTTTTCCTATTACTGCTTAATCTCTCTCTATATATATATTGCTTGATCAATTTCTCTTATATTACGAAATCTATCTTTGTATCATTGCTAAATCTGTCTCTCTCTATTATAGCGTAATCTCCCTCTCTATTATAGCTTAATTTATCTTTCTGTGTAATTGCTTTATCCATCTCCCTGTATTATTGCATTATCTCTCTCTAAATATTGCTTGATCATTTTCTCTTTTATTGCGTAATCTTTCTTTGTATTATTGCTTAATCTCTCTTTGCTATCATTATATTGTTAAATTTATTCGATCGTTTATAGCATTTTATTCATCAACTCAAATCTGAATACGTTTTTAAACTTTCAATTGTACATACTTGATTTTAATATACTTTATTAAATATTATTTCATTGTCATTTTTTTGCGAAACATTGTCAACGACAACGTCATCTGTAAAAGTGTGAAAGGTTTTTTTTCTATAGGTTTTTTATTATGTAAATGTATTCGTAACGTAAAGGTACACTTTTGTTTTTTAAAACTGTTCATAATTACTTGTCAGATAAATGGTTTCTGTGCGGAGCACAAGAGATTGAACGAACAAGAAGTTACTTTACAAAGGAAGTATGCTGAGCGTTTGTCGAGGAGACCTCTACCTAATATCTATCAATTACACTCGCCTGTCCCGACAAAAGAGGATGTCCAGACAATAAGTGAATTAGGAATTCTACAAAGAATAGACTTAAAGCCGTCCGTGGAACAAAGAGCTGGGGGTACGATGTTGGAACCTCATTCTATTATAGACATATACATCTATTTGATACTTATATAACTCTATCTCCTAAGATATCCAATTTAATGAAATACTGTTACAGTATGTATTTAACCGACTTCAAAAAAAGGAGGAAGTTATCAATAGGCGTAATAATAATAAGTATAAAAAGGTTAGATCAAGTTAAGTTTGAGGTGAAGGATGGCCTGCATATCCTGGATACAATTCTATATGTTAATCTGATAATGAATATTGGATGAACCTTCAAACCCTCTTCTTATATGACTGATGAGGGCTGAACCTAGATATGGGACGTTAATAGGCTTCTTACCTTATTTATTCACCGACTTCAAAAAAAGGAGGAGGTTATCAATTCATATATCATATCAGTCTGTATTTTTTTCGGGTATTATGAAAGGTGGTGCTTGTCATTGGGTTTCATTTTTTTAAATCCAGTTCTGATGATGGCATCCATGAGAAAACTGGATAGGTTAAATTTGCATTAAGCATGTGTGCGACAAATGGACGAATATTTATTAGAAAGGATATACTTCCAGGCTTGTTTTGTGATAGTTTGGTTAGGTTCTGATGATGGATTCCATGACAAAGTGACGGAAATCCACAATTCTTAGGAGCAAATTAACGATACTCGGCAGAATCTTTATAAGATCTCCAGATATTTGAGTCACCTACCGTAACCTCACTATGGTCAAGTGCTAGTTATAGTTAAATATGAAGATCAATGGAACTCCTCAACGGCTTACAGTAAGAGTGTGATTTTTGGCAAAATCTATAACTGTCTGTAATCAAATGCCAATGACCTTACGTTTGTTGCTGCATTGCAATATTTGAAAGGTGAATTATGTGTGAAGCGGTGGTATAAGGGTTTCGGCTTCGATGCCGGGTGTGGCGATATTAATGTAAATTTAACTTTGTAAAGTTGTTTCATTTAAACGGTGTTATCTCATCTGAGCAACACGTTTTAGGTGTGTTTCCATATTGAGACATTTTTTTTATTTAGTTCAAATCCACTAAAAATCACAAAATAAATGAAAATTTTAACAAAAAAAGAACCGCCTTCAAAACCAACTCTTACAAGTATATTGATATCCTCTAAAAAGTATAAAAATAAGTGCGTCAAGGTACTTTTACACATACAGCTTTAGTGTGAACGGCGCCGGAGCTGCCAAGTGGACGCGCGGGACACACCTACCTTGGCTGACGCCGACTCCAAATATAAGAAAGAATACGCAATTATTTTTTACTTTAGAGCATATTAATATTTGTAAGTTTGTTTTGAAGGCGGGTTTTGTTTGTTAATTTTTTTATTTATGATCTATATAAAACATCCAGCGTATGTGATGTATTTAATTGGATAAATTTTAATACTGTATTGTATAATATAGCTTGGTAAATAACAACATATTCTAAGCAAGATGAAAACGGTTACTATGAGTTATCCTTTAGAGATAACTGTATACAATAGTAGACTTTTTATAGTTCTTTTCAAGATATACAATTCCGTAGTACATCAATTTGATCTATCTCGTAAGGTTTGGCCTTAGTTTGCTATTTAAGCGCACAAAAATACGACATGTCATTACAAATTGTTTGTATTATGTATGTATAAGATAAAAAAGCGAAGCAACTACTATTTTTGCTCTCGCGGCCCCAATTTATTGTTTGAAATTAGTTTTCAACAAGATAAATAGATGTTTGTTACCGGGAAAAGTATGTTTTATCTTTGGAAGAAAATATCTCGTATAAATCATACTCGAAACTTGTCACACAAACTTATACATTGGTATCGTATTCTACTGTCTCACTAATAATATACCTAAATGTGAGAGATTTCGATGAAATTTTGACTTCAACAATAATTGTTGTTCTTCAGATAATGGAGAAGAAGTAAGTGTTATTAGTCTGAAGTTTACCCAAACTAAGGTGTAGACATAAGCTCCTGTTACATCAAATATCTACGCATGCATGTAATTAACATATTTCATCCTCCTCTTTTATTTTCGTCTTTTTTAGTTAATGAAACAGCAGCAAAGAAACACTTTAATCTATACAGATATATATTTTTTTCAAATTTATGTGGATAAGTCAATTGTATCCGCTACGAAAACAAATGAACATTACTTCTTCTTCATATTCGAGCGCACAAAGAACGGCAAAATGTCTAACGTCACTTCAGTGCTTATAAACGCGTTTCCACATACCCTCCTACGAATTCACCCACGCACTCCCACACAACCACCCACGCACTCCCACGCATCCACCCACGCACTCCCACGCATCCACCCACGCACTCCCACGCATCCACCCACGCACTCCCACGCATCTACTCACGCATCCACAGGGTTGTGACATGAATTATTAGACCGTTGTCTATATTGTTAATTCATCTATAATATAAAAATGAGTCGCAAAATGTGTTGGTAAGCGCATAACTTAACAACGCCTGGGTCAATTTTGACAATTCTTTTTTTATATGTTCGTTGCAGTCCAAGGATGGTTTTGACGGCAAGAAAAGTTCGAATAATTGCAGAGGAAAACCCTAAAAACAACTCTTTTCTGTTTCCCATACAAACATTTTCTAAATAACATTTAGAGTCAATTTGAATTTTAGTGCTTTTCAATAAAGTTCATGGTAAATTACAAATACTCACTGTTGTCTTAGCAATGTAGGTGTGTTCCTTACGTCAAGGAGTCAATTTGCAACTTATTACCGCTGCACAAAGTTCAAAATGAATTGAATAGTAACTACCCGACCAAATTGAAAAGTCACAAAATGTAAGAGCTATAGATATTTAGTACTGCTGTAATTTCATTTCGTAAATCATTAGTAAAACTGAGAACTGCCACATTCCAAATCTTTTTGACAGAACGAAGTCTGTCGGGTCTGCTAGTTATTTATATTTTACATTCGTTTATTTGCAAATTTTAATCGTCCTTGACTAAATTACGTCGATAAAAAGAAGCCGGTCTCTGTGGTATTTTTTGATATTTATAAAGCTTTCGATTATGTTTCACACAGACTATACCTTAAAAAATGTAATAGCTGTGGTTCGGGAGGTATAATAAATGACAGGACGTAGAAATAAATAGGGTAAATACTCATTACATTGAAGAAACAGTTAATTTCGAAATAAGTGTAAGAAAGACAGGTGTGCGCCAGGGAAGTATATTGAGTCCATTTTTACTTTTAATTTATATTAACGATTTAACCAATGTAATAAACCACGTTTGAAAGATATGAATTGCAATATAATATTGAAGATATATGACAATTTTTATACTTGGGATCTAAATTTACAAAAGATAGAACGTGTAAAATTGATAGTAAAGCGAAAGGAGAGTGAATGTAGGGAATATGGTAAATGGTGCTCTGCACGCCTTTATGGATAGCCAGAGGGTGTCTCAAACGGCCATACTGGCTGTGCATAGAGTGTTGGTGCCAACATTTATGTATAATATCGATAGTTGGATATGGCAGAAGAAGCATAATATTAAAATATATGCGGTAGACATGAGAGCGTTGATAAATATGAGTGGATTGTGACAAATTAAGAAATAGTGTGATAAAAGAACGTTGTGCTATTAAAAAAAGATATACTGACTATAATTGAGAAAGGCTTAGATGGTTTGGGCACGATGTGAGAAAAGGAGACTGACAAAAAGGATATATGAATAAATTTGAAGGGAAAGATCAAAGCGAATATTCCTGGACCAAAGCCAGGACATTTTAAATGAGGGTTCGGTCAAGATTTCACTAACCCGACGAACTTGTAGGAAAGGTTTAATGAGAATGTAAGAAGCGAAGGAGATATGCAAAGATAGTGGTATGATGAGGGACTTGGTTTCTGCCTACCCCTATGAGAATGAGGCGTGATACGTACACTTAGAAGAAGCACAAATGTACATTATTTGTTGACAATATAACTTTAGTAATTCTGTCCAACAACAAAACTATATGTAACATTATTACAGAGGTCGTAAACTGATTAGATAGGAATAATGCACCTATCTCTGTAGTGCATTTATAAGTTGGCTTCAATTGGAAGGGCCAGGGTGGAATTGCACAACGAACCTCTGGTCTTTCTATTTATAAATGACGAGGTATTCTGGTATTCTGATATACCGGCTAATCCCACTCTCCCATCTATCTCCTAGGCGGGGATGCGTAAATGTGTTGTCTAGCGACAAGAAATAGGAACAATTTAAAATACCCACTAAATCCCAGTGACCCACCTACCCAAATAATCGAGGAATGGAGATCCAGATGTTCACGTTTGAGCATTTCAATCTAGCACAGCGGATTCACATACTTGTATCAGTTTATTATGTAAGTGATATAGGCAAAACCCCATCTTTGATCTCCAAGCCTCCTCCGTCTGCGAGAGGGAGCATCCATGGCCTTCTCCATCTCTAAAACCTCCTTCTGCAAATTAGTTATTTCACAGGCAGTTGTCGCTAAGCTACCCAGGATAGGCATTCAGCCTTCTAGTGGCGCATCGTGGCTCAGCTTATTGTAGAAGCTGTGACGTTACATTACTAAATAACTGTAATATTACTGCCATATAAAAACAATGTATTTTTCCTCTCAGGTGATAAAAGCTTATGGGTGCAAAACATACTGAATAGAAGCTCAGGGGATTTAGGTGATTTGAAGGTAGCAGATTCGAAGCCGTTACCTCCTGTTACACTAGAACCTTATCTCGAAGGCTCAGTACTGTCAGCCAGGTAAACTCAAAACATCTATACAACTACATTAATCTGTCTTTTAACTCAGTTTTGATATATAATTATAAGGTCATAAATAATTATGTACGACATTTTTTTCTAAAACATCTTTCAGTTTAGGTGATATCATATCTAGAGAATCCTTACCACCGACGCCAATAATTTTACCTCAAGCAGAGCCGACGTACATTGTCTGTATTCCTCCACAGTTGGATTTCATTAACTTCACCGTTGGACAACTACATACGGTAATCCTAATCTGTATTAATGTTATCAAATTTGTTTGTGTATACCATTCTCAGGAACTGTTGCTTAAAATTCAAAAATTCTTATAGTATTTATGGGTCAAGGTCATAAGTTTTATAACATCATATCACGATCAAGAGAAGTGGAGCAACAAGGGAAAAACAGGGAGACATTCCTTTTGAAAGCTTCCGTTGCGTGCGCAGCGTAAAAGGTCAAAGTTACGCAACAATCATGTATATTTGAATTGTTCCCTTTAAAATGTTGAATAAAAAAGTCCTAGACATCATATGTCTATCTTTTAAGACTGGCTTACTATAAGCATTTTTATAGTTATCAGTTTTTCTCTGTCAAACCCTTTCTTGCTCAAGGTTTCACACGTTACCATCTTAAACTGTGTCATGTCCATCTTGCCAGTAATTAAAAAGTTGTAATGTAAAAGTGATGTTACAACTTTACAGCAAACCATCAGATTAGTTAATATATCTAAATTCGAAATACGTCTGTCTGTACGTCCACCTTCAAGACGGGAACTGGACGTGGAGTTATGCTCTCGATTGGTGGTCACCTCAGGGTCTGCTGCAGAGATAAAGGTGCACTATCGGGCACGAGACGTTCGGGCTGTCTCCGATCAGCTCCAAGTTCGAGTGTCGGTCGGCAAATCCTTACGAATACCTATAGAATGCTTCATGGAACCGCCGTCAATGGATAGTAAGTTTAATTTACGCACACAATTTACATACACACACTTTGACAGACATTTGATCTATGCTGAGTAATCCTGATCCTAAGCCATCGTGATCTATTTTGGGCTATTCTATTTAGATCAGGTCATTCAAGCATTCTTCATATTCGCTGCTAGATTTAACTGGCTCGACTACGCTGCTTCTTTCCTTGAAGGATCCAGTGCAACGCCTTTTTGGGGAATATGTTTAGGGCCTTTCTTAAAGTGTGGCTGATCCAGCTCCACTTACAACGCAAAATTTCGTTCCTGATCGATGTTTCTTATCGCCTGTTCCAGAGGTGATCCATTTGTGATTCTTTCGGGCTGTAAAAGTCCTAGATTTTTTCTGAGACTGCGGTTTTTGAAAATCTGATTCTCCTGAGTAAATGTTTATGTAACTCTTCACGTTTCATTATCCATGTAACAATTTCCCGTAATCACATTTAAAAGGCGTGCAGAGCACCATTTCTCTGCTCTGCACGCCTTTTTGAATAGCCAGATGGTGTCTCAAAGGGCCAGACTGGCTGTGCATGCTGGAGTGTTGGTGCCAACACTTATGTATGGTAGTGAAAGTTGGGTATGGCAGAAGAATCACAAAAGTAAAATAAATGCGGTAGAGATGAGAGCGTTGAGAAGCATGAGTGGATTAAAACTGAGTGACAGAGTAAGAAATAGTGTGATAAGAGAACGTTGTGGTATAAAAGAAGACGTAGTGACTAAAATTGAGAAAGGTATGCTTAGATGGTTTGGGCATGTAGAGAGAATGAATGAAAGGAGACTGACAAAAAGGATTTATGAGTCAAGAGTGAATGCGAAAGTTGGAAGGGGAAGACCAAGGCGAACGTTCCTGGACCAAATCCAGGACATTTTAAATAACGGCCAGGTCAAGAGTACTCTAAACCGACGAACTTGTATGAAAGGTTTAATGAGAATGAAAGAAGCGAAGGAGATATGCAAGGATCGTGGCAAGTGGAAGGATGTTGTCTCTGCCTACCCCGAAGGGAATGAGGCGTGATGCTAATCAAATCCCTACCCAGTGTAAAATTCATCATTGTGCTTTTTCATGAAGTAAACAGCGCAAGGGAACCAGTCTGTCAACCTGCAGTGGACCCTGGTCTATGCTCTAAAAAATAAACGAGGAGGGCTTCGGCAACCACGACTTTAATTGGCTACCTTAATTACCTTTTAACCTTTATTTTAGTTGTAACTCTCGACGAGACAATGCCATATTTGCCAATAAAAGCTCTTGAGACAAACTATACAAACATTTTGGATCTCGGTGCGAAATTACTGGGAGACGTACATCGCATGTCATTTCTACTCAGATGTATTGCAAAACATGCGTCATTCTTTCTGATGAGTGAAGAATCATGGCATGATTTCTGCCTTAAGGTGACGATGATGATGTTTTATAAACAGCGATGCTTAATTATCAATTAATGTAATCATGTTTATTCACGTTTAACCTGAGTATGGTGAGTGATTGAATAGAGCAAATAACTTAGTTGAATCGATCGACTGTAGTAAGTGATGATGCAGTCTAAAATGGAAGCCCGTTAACCTGGTAAGAGGCGATAGACCTCATCTACTTCAGTTCTAACGCCACATGGCAACATTAATCAACCGATCGAACTAAGGTCACATAAAATACATCATTTGTTGATCAATTGATCGATCTATTGTAAACATGTTAACAATCTAATGTCACATGGCAATACATCTATCAATAGATCGGTCAAGTAGCAATACATCAAACGATCCAGTCATAAAGTCACAGCAATAAATCGATCTATCAATAGGTTATATGGAATACATCAATTGATCGGTCGTACTCAGATCTCATAGCAGTACATCCATGTGGCATATGCCATATGGCATTTAAGGTCAAATGAAAACGAATCAATCGATAGATCAACAATTCACACACCACACAACAACTCATCAATTGATTGTATTATTAAATATTTACGACACTCAAATGTATATGTCACATCTAAAAGAGGGTAGACGACTTAACATCAGAAGGAATCATATGGATTATAAAGGAATCATATAATTTGCCTCAATGGTCTAGTGGTTAGCATGTTCGACTAAAGCCATGTCCCTGGGTTGGAGTTCGGGAAGTTGGTGGTGGGTTCCACCCCCGTGCCTCGGAGAGCACGTTAAGCCGTCGGTCCTGCGCCTGATCTCTCTCCGGTCGTGTCGGATTCCCGCCACATCGGACTATGAGAGTGAAGGAATAGAGAATGCACTTGTGTACTATGCCTGTCAATTCGCAGTGGAGCAGAATGATGGGTCTATGCTCTGAAAACCCTCGCTCCTCGGAGTGAGGAGGCCTATGCCCAGTGGGACGTTAATGGGCTGTTACTTACTTTTTTTTAATTAATTTGCCTATAAGACAAAGGCAGAATTCTGGTGGATTTATTATCACTAAGAATGCGTACCGAACTCCACACTCTCGACTACTTTTATAGCACCCCTAGAGCTGCCCTGTACCGCACAACATTAGCAACAAATACAAACGTCACTTCCGTCTGTGGTTTCTACAGGAATCTGGTTGTTGTTGTTGTGTATTTATGATTTGTTAATTAATAAATAATAATAGTATTCATTTAGGAAAACCTAATTTAATTCTATTGGTAAGATTGCAGTGAATGATTTGGAAAATATGAAAAGCGCCGGTGTAGCGGTTGACTGCTTCTACATATCACCAGTTCGCTGGGCGGGTGGTGGGCTCACTAGTGGGTTATCTGTATGTCGTGCTGAAACCACTGGCTTACACAGCGCTACTGTTAAAGTTGTTTCTTCAACAGCCACTGCAAGATCTATAAGTTTCCTTGCCGATTCTTTACTCTTCAGTCCCGATCACATAATTATAGAAGTAAGAGCATAATTCCACTATGTGCTATTATATGTTTTATATAAGTCACTGGGATATGGATTGGCAGGCTCAAAGTTATACATAGATTTCTTATTTCTGCCTGCACTATAATAAATAAACTTTAACAGTCGTATAATGAAAACAAACCTATTAATTTCTTTCGATAATAATTCTAATAATTATCGAAAGGAGAGTGAATGCAGGGAATATGGTAAATAGTGCTCTGCATGCTTTTATGAATAGCCAGATGGTGTCTCAAAGGGCTAGACTGGCAGTGCATGCTGGAGTGTTGGTGCCAACACTTATGTATGGTAGTGAAAGTTGGGTATGGCAGAAGAATCACAAAAGTAAAATAAATGCGGTAGAGATGAGAGCGTTGAGAAGCATGAGTGGATTAAAACTGAGTGACAGAGTGAGAAATAGTGTGATAAGAGAACGTTGTGGTATAAAAGAAGACGTAGTGACTAAAATTGAAAAAGGTATGCTTAGATGGTTTGGGCATGTAGAGAGAATGAATGAAAGGAGACTGACAAAAAGGATTTATGAGTCAAGAGTGAATGCGAAAGTTGGAAGGGGAAGACCGAGGCGAACGTTCCTGGACCAAATCCAGGACATTTTAAATAACGGCCAGGTCAAGAGTACTCTAAACCGACGAACTTGTATGAAAGGTTTAATGAGATTGAAAGAAGCGAAGGAGATATGCAAGGATCGTGGCAAGTGGAAGGATGTTGTCTCTGCCTACCCCTATGGGAATGAGGCGTGATGCTGTGTGTGTGTGTAATTTCTTTCGTTTACTATGCCTTATTATCACTCAAAATTATTAATAATTACAACTTTATTTTAACACAATCTTCTTGTTATTCTCATCATTATAAATGACATTGATAACATTTACCTCAATTATAATAAACTTTTACATTATATGAGTCAAAAACCCACAGCCTATTGGCCATAGACGGTTGTGGTGGAGAAGGGTAAAACAAAATGTGTTGCCAGCCTTTTTAAATAGCAACACAAATCCACTGATGCTCGTATGCCAGTATTACCAGTTTATTGGAATAAAAATACACAGACTTTAGTTCTTTAAGCGACAATCTTTGTTATACTTTGCTTTATATTTTTTGGCCAATATAAACCATATCTGCTCACAGTGAAAAACCTTTCACATTTTACAAAGACATACAATATTCAGATCAAAGTAAAACATACATATCAGTTTTGCTAACACAAAACGAGACAATTTAAACACTCAGAGTTACTATTTATTTGTATTTTACTATCATAGTATTATACAAGTTAACACTGTAGCAGATAACAATAGACAAGCCCTCTGGCTACGTCACCTTTTTTAACTCCTCACTGCCCCTCTTCTTTCTTCTCTTCTTCTCGAGCGCCTCTCATCGGCAGCAATCGCCTTTCGCCGGAAGTCTGCGCTTCGTACGGAAGACCATAAACTCCGCCAAGAAGAAGTCACAATTTAGAGTTCAAACTGCCCTATAAAACGTCGTTTTTGACAGCTTCTGCATATTAACTTAACCTATTATTAAACGGACAAGAATTGCATCATCAATATCCATTAACGTTAAATATAATACACAATTATGATTATGAAACATTAATAAAAATGGTTTTTAAATTAGCGAAATACACTTAGCGTTTTATCGCAGAGCAGCCCAATTTACTAACACAATAAACTTAAACAAACTTATAAAACTATTACACACTTTGAACGTCCAACATAACAATTTTCAAATGGCAGAAGTATCGTCTATATCGTTTCTAAGTATAATTATTGACAATCATTGCAACTGGAGAGAACACATTACAGCCATTTGCAAAAAAAATGATAAATTTATATATGCACTACATCGCATACGGCACACAATATCGGAAGATGCTGCAATGACTGCATACCATTGGTGGGTTCCTATCCTTCGTAACTCTGTCGAGTTTATTAAGGCATTTAGGGCTCAAGAAAAGTGCACGAGGATCATATGTGGATCAAACATTATTGCCCAATGCGTACCCCTTTTTGAAAGAAAAAAATTTGCATTTGCCATGCCTGTACATTTATAAACTCTGTATCTTCGCCAAGAAGAATATTGACATCTTTGCGACAACTCAAGACACCAGTAGCAGGAGAGGCAAAGAAATCAGGCTAATACAACAAGACAAAGGCTAGCACTATTTCAAAAAAACTGTTACTGCATGTCAATAGAGTTATATAATAAAATACATGACTACATAAAATCATTAAATTTATCAAAATTCAAAAAGAATCTTTTTCAATATCTATTGAATCAGTGTTTCTATGAAAAAACAGGAATAAGGATTTAATAATAACATATCTTGACATTATAACAATAATATTGACATTGAAGAAGATATCCAAAAATAAGTGATAAATATTAACATTTGCATGCTATTGAATGGCAGATACAGTGAGACTTTTCTAATTTATTTACACCGTTATGACCTACCTGTATTCAGCAAATAAATAAATTTGATTTGATTTGATTTAAACAGAACTGAGTACTCCCCATATTCATCAACGACTAACACTCCAATAACCCACACTCAACAAGAAAACATTAATAACACTAAATAGACAACCTCAAATAATACATAAAAGACACGATATACTCAAACACTTTCATGTTTATGTTTACATACATACATAGCATCACGCCTCATTCCCTTCGGGGTAGGCAGAGACAACATCCTTCCACTTGCCACGATCCTTGCATATCTCCTTCGCTTCTTTCAATCTCATTAAACCTTTCATACAAGTTCGTCGGTTTAGAGTACTCTTGACCTGGCCGTTATTTAAAATGTCCTGGATTTGGTCCAGGAACGTTCGCCTCGGTCTTCCCCTTCCAACTTTCGCATTCACTCTTGACTCATAAATCCTTTTTGTCAGTCTCCTTTCATTCATTCTCTCTACATGCCCAAACCATCTAAGCATACCTTTTTCAATTTTAGTCACTACGTCTTCTTTTATACCACAACGTTCTCTTATCACACTATTTCTCACTCTGTCACTCAGTTTTAATCCACTCATGCTTCTCAACGCTCTCATCTCTACCGCATTTATTTTACTTTTGTGATTCTTCTGCCATACCCAACTTTCACTACCATACATAAGTGTTGGCACCAACACTCCAGCATGCACTGCCAGTCTAGCCCTTTGAAACACCATCTGGCTATTTGTTTATGTTTATGTTTATCAAAGTTAATGTCTGAATATTTATTATACAATTATAAAAAGACAACAAAATTGATTTGGCTCAAGCTTGGTATTAATAGAGTTTTGGACCTGGATTAACAAATGGCATTCCTTTTTTTCTGCAGTGGATTAGAATATGTATTTTTAAATCACTACTTTTGTCAGAGAATGATTATTTCACGACTCTTTTAGTTATGCGTGGACTTAGTTTTTCTGTAACTGTTTCTCCTTGGATTGCTCGTTTTCAAGTTGGCGTAATGGGAGGTAGTAAATAAACAAACGATTCTTTAATACTAGGCCCATGAAAAGGACTACGATATCTGTTTCGATGGGGACGAAGGCTGCGATTGCTACGTTAATCTTGGTGTTGCTTTCCCCCACCGCAACCTAAATGCTACTGTCCACATAGTCAATAACAGGTGATTATGTATTGATAATTTAAAAATTATTATCTTAAACTATGAAGTTTATACTTTTATCTTAATATTTGTCATATAGCAAAGTGATACAAGATGGTTGCGTATACACGCTCACTCACGCACTCTTAAAATTTATATATGTCGGGGTACAATAGTCTGTGGAACGCTGGCGCCATCTGACTATCGACGTGGGGCAGAGTCAATAAATGGCAGTCCAGCGCGTATCCCGTCAGTTCTCGAGTGATGGCCCGCCGGTGCGGTCGACTTTTGAAACTGTCGCGTTCCTAGCTATTATTTTTAATGAACTTGTTTAAATTGATATCGAGAACATTAAGTGATTGAACATTATAATCTGAGTTAATTAGTAATGTGTTTGATTGCACCAACGTTACCCACGAACGCCCACAGTATGGAAATTATGGATGCCATTAATAACGA
Source organism: Elymnias hypermnestra (assembly GCA_015832385.1). Lineage (NCBI taxonomy): Eukaryota > Metazoa > Arthropoda > Insecta > Lepidoptera > Nymphalidae > Elymnias > Elymnias hypermnestra. Next base: position 675,481 of record JACTOM010000889.1, on the reverse strand, counting down.
TGTCGGCGGAGAACCTTACGCTTTGCTATGCCCTATGCTTTGTGCTTCATTAACCCAATGTAGACAATAATCTATATATATTTTGATCGTTAGATTGTCACAACTACATAAGTATTTTCAGCTATTAACAGTTAAATATTTTCAGTCCATTGGTATACAACTACTACTGGACCTCACGACCTTGGGGTGTCTGTTCGTGTTGGGAAGACTTTGATCATACGTCCAATGAAGAGGACAAAGAGAGCGAACTATGTAGAGGGGCTTTGGAAACAAAGCTAATCACTCAACAGGTATATATAATAATTAGTGGTAAACTGGTAAAACCCCACAAATCCGTAGGTCTGGAACCTGATTTCTCCCCGACCGTGCCATATCCACGATTGAGGATAAGCCCCATTATGAGGCTAAAAGCACAACGAGTGCACGTGTGTTTGCACACACGCATTAGCACTACAGTATCACCTGCATAAATTGCTGATCTCTGCATGAAATTGCCCGTTCTGGTCGAAATTTGATGAGGAGGATATTGTATATATTTGGTTAAGGCCTGCGCTTGACCCCAATCAAGCTTGATGAAAGCTATGATGAAAAGGTACCCATTCTTAAAAAGATTAAGGTTTGGGGAAACACGGAATAAGGCAGAGTATTCCACAGTTTTGTAGTACGGATCAGGAAGATGACTCGAACCATTCGGCCGACTTAGACCGGCATTATGAATTGTGACTGGTAGTACGAATTATATTGTACCGACTTCACCAAGCACACTCTTAGTGAACAGATAAAGAGCGCTATGTCTTTCTCAACTGCTGACGAGCAAGTGAGATTGCGTTGATGTACCTTATTATCAGTGAGATAAGAAATTACAGGCTTAAGCTCCAAAATGTCTCATATATACCCAGTCATAGAACTGGGTTCCATTTCTGCCTCGTGTGTATCATTTGAAGATGTACGCCAATGATCGCCAGTTTTGTTGGTAATCGCAGTGCCGAGCTTATGGTTCTGATAACGGTACTGCCTGAAGAGGGATACTGTTCACACATTTGTGTTAACAATTAACTTAAAAGTGTCTCTTTTGTGATTAAAAAGCCTAGCTATAAGTTAATAAACTAATTTTGTCACATCGTGCCGACTGCGCCAGGGTGGACAGGCACCTAATGAAGAGGTAGAGAGCGCAAAGCGTGCTGTTTGTGTGTCAACGGTTGATGGACAACTGAGACCTCGTTCACGTACCCCTGTCTCTGTTAATGTGCCTGATGTAGGAGGCATACTACGAATGCGTCATGCAGTACTTATGTAAGACAAATGTTACTCCTTCCTACTTTTAATTCACACACACTCTATATAAATCTTGGGTAAATTGGTTGAGGGATGCAGGCCTCGAGGTAATGCCCTCTTACCCAGGCATTGTCCTCAGGCGTCAATGTAATGCCTGGTAATCTGTTTTGACCGAAATATTCGGTTGGTCGGAATCAATCCAGCGAGTTGTCCAATCCGGATTGTGCCAATGCCTAAACGTTAATTCAATTCGTAAATAAATAATTTAAGAACTTGGTGGTACATGGTATAGGAATCTACTTTACTGTTACTTAATTAACTGTTAGAAGACAGAAAGATTGTGATGTCATCAGATAATATTAATGATGATAAAGACTTAGATAACTCGCATAAGGGAGAAAGTACAAACAAATGAAATTAGTAAAAGGTAATGAGGCTAGATGAAGTGAGGGTCGATGAGCCGATTTAATGTACCATCTAGCCCACGACGAATGTTGGTTTTGGTTCTTCTAGTGAGAATCAATGAGGCGATAATAACGCACCAGTATAGCTGCTGAATATCTTTATGGATGATATATGAAGTGAGGATGGAAAACTGACTGAATTCTATTTGAAACATAAATTTAATTTCACTTACATTTGCAAATATTTTGATGTTACAAGAAGTTTTATATATTTATTTTGTTTCTGATAGGTTAATTTTGAAGGGCATCCCAAAGGACTGCTTCCCAAGTGACTACGATCCAATGATAGTCAAAACAGATGTAGTAGAAGAAGAAGCCATTCCAGGCGTTTCGCCTGTAAGAATTCATTTCACAAAACACATACTCAAATCATTATATTAAATAAAACCAAAAAAACGGCTATTTTATGTTAATTAATTGTGCATTTCTGTGGAAAGAAATGTAATCTATTAGTTATTGATATATTAATAGTCATTTTGTTTTATAATAGGCTTGGTCACGTGAAGTATGTGAAATTGTGTGTAAACAGCTAGAAGTATGGTGGGAAGTTGTTCCATTGCGGTTTGCATTGGATCCGCCCTTTTTACTGCTACCGCATTCACGCAGGTGAGTCCTAAAACCATGGATATTTACGTTCTTTTATCAAATTTATATATTGTATTGTATATGTCGGAGAATAAGAGAGAACGGAGAAGCATAAAGCACAGGGGCGTAGGGTTCTCCGCCGACATCGTCATTAATGGAATCCATTATTTAATTTCTTATTCTATGGGCGTTCGTGGGTAATGTTGGTGCAATCAAACACTTTGTTAATTAACTCGGATTATAATGTTCAATCACTTAATGTTACCGATATCAATTTACACAAACTAATTAAAAATAATAGCTAGGAACGCGGCAGTGTCAATAGTGAACCACTCCGGCCGACCGCCACTCGAGAACTGCCGAGAGACGGGCCGGACTGCCACGTGTTAGGTTCATCGCAGCATTCTGCGGGGTACGGGCCTCGAGGCAGGGCCTCATTGCCCGGGCATCTTTCCTCGGGCATTCAGTAAATGCCCGGTACTCTTTTTTGCCCGTACTTTATACGGGCTGGATCCTGCCGGCAACGCCAGCGGGTCCATCCTGGTCAATTCCGAGGGGGGTGTGTTCCGAGTGTTGCTATCACCTACGGCTGGTGGTGGTGACAGCAGGAGCTCACGAGGCAGACGACGCCCAGTGTTTGCCGTTCTTTGGTACTGGCTAGCAATGCCGTGGAGATGTGTATACGGAGAGTTATGCACCAGGCGGAACATACTCCTCGCAAGCTGGCGGACGAACACCTCCACGGTGGGCGTCCTGGTATCACGATGGATAACGTCGTTCCTGACGTACCTGGTCGGACTGCCATTTATTGACTCTGCCCCCACGCCGATACACAGATGGCGCCAGCGTTCCACAGACTATTACACACGGACCAGCGATCCACAGACTCTTGCACACCGACATATACGTATTCTTTTTATTATTAGTGTTCGCGACTTTCCCTTTAAAGCCTTAAATTTAAAGTCAATATTATTGTTAAAATCGTTCGTTTTCGTATAAGTATATTTTTGTTTAACTTAGAGTCCCTATATAGATATTTATAGATTGTATACAAGATGTTTTGTTGACCTATAGCATGTATATATATGTATGATTGTCATTTCCTAGAAAAAAGTTGTTTGGGCAATTAAATTAATCCCTGCGATTGGTAGGAAATAAAACTCCAATCGTCGGATATCCTTTTCACCAAATAAAGTAACAACCACCGTCGTTTGCTTGTCACAATAGTGCACGTTTGCCAGTCGCAAACAACATAGATTAATAGGTCAATTTCGAACAACAGTTGGAATCGCGATACATAAATCCTCGTCTGGTGACAAGTAGACGACGAAGCGTTGGAGTGAAGAATCTGGTGGCATTTTCATTTATCCTGAACCGGCAAATCTTCCCAAGAGTGAGCTGTCGAAGGGGCTCACAATTAGTATGTGTGACCTCTTTATGCACCACCTATCTACTTTTGCACAATTTCCTCCTCCTTAAGGTTGTCTGGAAGATATCGCTGATTAGCGATAAGACCGCCTTTTTGTACATTTGGTGTTAACATAAATCATAATATATAACTCTGTTTCTGTTAAGGTGTACAATAAAGAGTATATTATTATTAAATGACACATAGCTCTTTCTTTTAGATTTTGTTGTATTAAGCATTCCACTATCTGATATTTAGCTGTTACGTAATTCTCGATCCCTTATGAATATGGAAGAATCTGTATACAAGTGCAATCGTTGATCTGGAGAAGGATATGGTAGGGTACCCAGTGAGGTCTTGTGGTAGTCTTCGTAAGAGAAAAGAGTGCCTGGGAAATACCTGCGTCTTATCCGTGTTATGTACGGTAGAGCAACTACATACGTTCGCTCCGCAGCTGGCGAAACTAACAAATTTAATGCGGGTGTAGGTTTGCATCAGAGATTGGCTTTAAGCCCTTATTTATTCCTCCTGCTAATGGATGCATTGCCATCAAACATACAAGAGGAAGCACCCTGGTGCATGCTGTTTTCCGATGACATTGTGCTTGTTGAAGAGGATGGAGCTGAGGTGCAGAGAAGGCTGGAAAAATGGCAGGAAAAACTGGAAAGCATAGGGTTGAAGATCAATAGGACCAAAACAAAACATCTGTTCCGTGATTTCGGGGATATCTTAGACGGTGTATCCCTTCGAGTCAGCTCCGATTTCCATTGCCTCAGCTCTATTTTCCAAAACACGGCGGCATTGACCGGGATGTTACTAGCTGGATAAATGCAGGTTGGATGAAGTGGATGCAGGTCTTGAGAACAATTTGCAATGCCAAAGTGCTCCTCAAACTAAAGGGGAAACTTTATAAGACGATCGTAAGACCTGTCATCCTGTATGGATCAGAATGCTAGGCCACCTACTTATAAAAGGAAATTGCATGCAGCGGAGATGCGAATGTTGAGATGGATGTGTGGAGTAACAAAATTAGATAAGATTAAGAATGAGTATATAAGAGGCAGTGTGAAAGTAGCACCAGTAACCGAGAAATTAAGGAGTGAAAGGCTATCTTGGTATGGACATGTCATGAGAAGGTAGGATATCTATATATGCAAGAGGGCCCTAAATGGGAGGGTGGTCTAAAAGAAGTGTAGATGAACTGTGTGAAAGAGGATTTGTGTGTAAGGGGTATGAATGTAGAAATGATAGCGGATAGAGTGAAGTGGCGAAAGAAAATATACCTAGTGGGATTAGGGCAAGAAAATGATGTATACAAGTGCAACATATCGACGTTACATAACAAAAACCTAACCCGCAAAATATTGTTTCAATAAAATTTTAAGTTACTTCTGTTAAAGCCCAATATTTGGCTACAAATAATAGAAATATAGTGTCTGAAAATGCTAAATCCAGTCTAGTGGCAGCCTTTTGTTATAGCAAGGCCAAAGAAGTTACGAGGAATTTGGTGCAGGATATTAGTAAAAGTTTAAGGCAAAATTTTTACTTATTATATTATTTAATATATTATTTCTTGGTTCTACATTCTAAATAGTGATAAAGCTTACAATACATTTATATATATTGAATTATAATTGAGTATAAATCATTGTCAATAAAGCAGTAACGCGTTGACTATAAACTCTTTCGTTTCATTAGTTAGCTAATCGCTTCATTAGGCATGCGCTAAATATCCCTTTGTACATTTATTAATAAATTATTTGAAATTTATTACTTTAGCTATTATAAATAGATATAAATTGATTCCATATTGGGGCCTCTCTTATTCCTCATTGATATTAATGACCTTCCTTGCCTTGTCAAGGACGACTTCTTTAATTTGTTGTGGTGTTCCCTGTTGTATAAAATACGCATATTTTATTTACATACCGAGCCTTAGTAGGACCTTCTACTATTGTAGCTTTTGGAACCCTTAAATCTCTTCCAACAAAACGTATTGTATATAGGGTAAAGATGGCCACGATACCACTCCGGTCAACTCAACTGTATGGCGTGACAAGTATTCGAGCACATTGGATATCTACATGTGTGTCCCCTCCACCACCTACTCTCTCTCCGATGCAATCTGTAATAACAACAGCAACACTGGCTCTGAAGGAACTACCCAACGAGTTTCCATATTCACATATAATCGAGTGAGTATCTTTACAGTATTAATCCTCATCAGCTTAAATACCTTAGTTACCTTTATAATCTTTTACACGATGTAAGTAAAATAACTCATAAATCATTATAACTGTAGCTTGGTGGCTGAGAACGAAGAATGGCAGTCATCGTGTCATATCGAGCGATGGAGCAATTCACGACATCCAGCATTGCGACCTTCCTCCCAGTGGCTGGGCGTGCAGCCACCAGGAACTGCCCTGTCCACTCATCTGACCCTACATAATGACACTCACCAGCACGTGAGGAGAATCTCTAATCTCTTTTTCAATAACTCTTACGTCCAAAATAGTGTCTTTTCGCCAGACCGAAAACTTATGATAGTTATGAACACCTTTTTTTAAATCAAGACAGGTCAGTTTAATACAAATCACTGATGACCTGCACTAATAAGGTAAGTAGGTAAGTAGCAGCCCTTTTAACGCCCCTGCTGGGCACAGGCCTCCTCACTCCGAGGAGCGAGGGTTTTAGAGCATAGACCCACCACGCTGCTCCACTGCGGATTGGCAGGCATATGGGAATAGAGAGTACACAAGTGTACTCACTATTCCTCCACTCTCGTAGTCCGATTGTGGCGGGAATCCGACACGACCGAAGAGAGATCAGGCGTAGGACCGACGGCTTAACGTGCTCTCCGAGGCACGGGGGTAGATCACACCGCCAACTTCCCAACTTCAGGCAGATATTGAGAAAATCTTAACAGAAAACTCAATATTGATTTTTGAATTGGCCCGAACCGGGACTCGAACCCAGGACCTCAGGTCTGTAGTCGAACATGCTAACCACTAGACCAATGAGGCAGTCCTGCACTAATGACGACCTGCACTAATGACATTATATAATGTAACAGCTACTTCTGAAGTTGAACTACTCAGCATGCTTTGCAGTAGACCAATATCAAAACAGTTTACACCGCAATGGTTTATCAGTATCTTTCCCTCCTATTTCTATTTTTGAAAACTTCTGCCCGATTTCACCAACATTCCATAGGTAACCCTTTAGCTATAAGTATAATCCCCTTTCTTCTTCTCAGTCGTTTTCTTCATGCTTGAACGTCATGTCTGTACTTTGGTGCCTGCCACCCTGTTCGATCTTCGGCTTTCCTCATGGCAGCAATAAATGAAAGATCTGTGAACACTTTTAATTGGTCTTACCAGCGGCTAGGTCACCGCGTGGTCTTTTGCCCTATACCTTGCCAGAAACTATCAACTTGTCTAAGCTGTTAGGCTAAACGTCGGGCAATCTTACCAAAGTAACTGAGAATAGTTTGCCAGTTTAGCGGAGAGTCTGGTCAACACGGAACTGCTCTAAAATAGACTTATTAGTCATCGTCGTGGTCTATGGAATACCTCGCATACGGTTTAATCTTTTACTGCCCCCAAAATATACTTAGGGGACGTTAATGAAATCGGACATTAGAAATCCATGATGATTGAACATATGTCACCATATCTTAGGAGTCATATTATTTTAAGCCTGTCAAACCTCAGAACCGCGTGATAGTATATGGTTCTTCAATTGACCGTCTTAAAATGATAGTATAATTCTACTCCGTGTATATAACTCTATCTGTCCAGGTAATTTCTGTTTGGATTTCATAAAGACGATGACGTTTTATCAATCAGATATACTGGTGGGGCACGGTCTACCGTTGTTACCGGGAACGTGAGCCAGCAGCTGCATGTGAACGTGTACCATGCACCACCTGCTATCGCCGTGAGTGCACCTGTAGTGCGCTGCAACCTTCACGCGGAGCTCTCCCTCACGAGAAGAGCATGAATCTCTCATACCATGTCAATGCTCCAGATGTAATAATTACTACATTACTTTATATAAGTCATAGCTTTGTTAAAATATTTTAAACTAACTATCTCACTCACTCACTTCAGCCGATGGACGTCCACTGCTGCATAAAGGTCTCACCTAATGCCCGGCGACACTCCTTATATCGTCGGTCTACCTTGTTGGGGTTTGCTTACACTGCGCCGTCCGATGCGGGGTGACCATCCCTTCGGGTCCCAACGTCCATAGGTTCGTCGGATTAAGCGCCCTACCCACTTGCCACTTCAGCTTCGTGATTCTTAGAGCTATTTCGGTGACATTGGATCTTCTACAGATCTCCTCATTTTTGATTCGATCGCGCAGAAAATCTCCAAGTATAGCCCTCTACATCACAAGCTCTGTGACTTTGAGCTTTCGAATGTTCCCATAGTCAGCGACGTCACGTTTCTGATCCGGTGGATCCGGTGATCACTGGCAACATGCAATGTGTGAAGACTTTGGTCTTCTGGTACTGAGGGATATTGGACGAAAAGATCTTACTAGCCAACTTACTATACAGCCTTCGAATTATGTCTATATGTGTGACGTCACTGTGGCTTTAACGAAAGGTATATCTTCGAAAGATACCCGACCTTTGTGGGAGAAGTTGAGTGATGTGGGATTGTATCCAAAAAATTCCCTTCGGTAGCCGTTCTTTGCACTTATCAAATGCTTCACATACTACACCAAAGCCAACCTTGTACGATGTCGCATCAACTTCTTCTTGGGGAAAGCCTGTCCCATTTACGCAACCACCATCTTTGGTGCCCTTCTAAGTTTGCTTCTTTTAACAGCGGCGTCAGACAAATTTTCAGATCGACAGTCAACTTTCACCACCACGTCGTATACATCTCTATGCAGAATTTGCGTTCTATGGACTCCGTTTGGTCTTTTCCTTTTTTATTATACCAGCTTTCTAAATCCCATTTCCAAATCACCCTATCTGCTTTCCACCATAACTTTCCAAAGCTCCTTATCAACATAGCTGTTGGCACATCTGCAAAATAACCATAATCTTACCTTACAGAGTGATGGTTGTGTAGCTGTTCTCGTACGAGTACAACGCACTGCTGCAGATGTAGGGCGTGCATTGGGAGGTCGTGGGGTCGATGCTCGTGCAGCATTAATTGCGTACCGTGTACTCGCACCACGAATTGTTCTACGCGTGCTACCATGCCTTGGAGATAAGAGGCGATACTGTAAGATTGAAATATTTATTGATTGCCTTTAATTTTTTCATCCGTGTTACATCCGTATTATGTCGTAATGCGACCAGGTAAAATGAAAGGGGCTTGGCCAAACCAACTCGCTTCAGCTGTTTGTATTGTATTGTAGCTATGTAGCATTCTTTGTAGCAGATCTAGTTGGCAACCTAAATTATTCTTGAATCCACCTAAAGACACAAGAAAATTCATCAAAAATCAATAGATGGACGTTTAATTTAAAACTCTTCACAGAAGACTCCTTAGCTATAGAAACAATGCCATTAACTGGCCTCTAAATCTCCTTTTGGGACACATATAGTTTAAGAGTCATTGGAGTAATCCAGCATCAAGATCATCAGTTTAGAAAATGAGTCGTCATCAGAGAGTCATCATTTTGTATCCATCTAGTCTTATTATTAGATTAAACGGTAAAATAATGTTAATTTGAAAGTTGGGGAGTTCCGAAACATCCATATTTTAACGTCCAATTCACTGAAAATTGCGACGTAAATAAATGAAGAGAGTTTGAAAACTCCTACTTACCTTTGTATAATGCATAGTTTACTTCTCGAGTAGAAAGTTATTTTATTTTCTGTCTGAGTTAATTTTTAATCATCACTCTGTACTTGTTATGCCCACGACTTCGTTTGTGTAAAAGTGTGATCTCACCTGATGGTAAGTGAAGATATAGTCTAAGAGCTATCGCCTAAAACATAGGTTTCATCTAGTTTAGAGACATATTTTTCATTAAAAGAAGACGTAGTGACTAAAATTGAGAAAGGTATGAGTAGATGGTTTGGGCATGTAGAGAGAATGAATGAAAGGAGACTGACAAAAAGGATTTATGAGTAAAGGGAAGACCTGGACATTTAAAATAAGGGCCAGGTCAAGAGTACTCTAAACCGACGAACTTGTATGAAAGGTGTAATGAGAATGAAAGAAGCGAAGGAGATATGCAAGGATCATGGCAAGTGGAAGGACGCTGTCTCTGCCTACCCCTATGGGAATGGGCGTGATGCTATGTATGTATCATTATGATCTAAGATGGAAGCGCGCTGTAAAAGGTAAGTAAATTTAGAGTCAGTTAAGAGGACTGTTTCTATAATTAAAAGGTCTCTTAACTATGTGATGCTTAAGAGAATGTTGATGAAATTTGACGTTAACCATTTCAATTATCTTGAAGACAACATTTTTGATTATTTCACTTCTACCTCTATTGTTGACAGATCAATTTATGTTTCTGTCTCTTTTTACTGTCGCTTTTCCGTTTCATCAATATTCAAATCCAAAATAGAGAAATTTTCACTTATCAAAGCAAAAATATTGCTTAGTATATGAAAATTACGTAAAATGATTTCGTTTTATAAATAGAAAGACGCTCAAAAGGCCTCTTAAAACCTTATAGGTGAAGGCTGTGCCTTGGATAAAAGTGATAATAACAGTCTAGAAGGTTCTGCGGTACTGCGTCCCAGTGAAAGCCTGAGTCTTGGAGACCGGTCGTGCTACAGACTCCAACTCACCAATCTCACCCCCTTATGTACTACTATAAAATGGATGCCAGCAATAGGTAATGAAATATTTACATTATTACTTATTTGATTGAATATAAAAGTGTGTATTTTATTTGAAATTCAGCGTGTATATATATAATTACTATTATAAGGAGTTGTACTTCAAAAATTTACTAGCCATTTACTCTTTCCTCGTGCGTGCGTGCGTGCGTGCGTACGTGCGTGCCAGAGCGCGTGCGTCATAAACTAAATTGTTTGTGTGTATAAGATATAATGTCCTTCCCTCATGTAGTTATATATTCTATGTATAATAATATAATGTGTGTGTGTTGGAGTGCAATAGCTTCTGGAACGCTGTGTTAGAGTGCAAGAGTCTTTGGAACTCATGCGCCATCTGTCTATCGGCATAGGGCAGTTCTCGGGTGACGGTCCACAAGAGCGATCGACTATTGAAACTGTCGCGTTCCTAGCTATTATTATTAATGAGTTTGTGTAAATTGATATCGGGAACATTAAGTGACTGAAACATTATAATCTGAGTTAATTTATAAAGAGTTTGATTGCACCAACATTACCTATCAACGCCCACAGTATGGAAATTAAATTATAGATGCCATTAATGACGATATCGGTAGAGAACCCTACGCCCCTATGCTTTATGCTCCTTTCTCTCTTATTCTCCGACATATGTATTTCTATTTCTTTATAAACATCGCTTACCTTCTCTATTTTCAAAGACTGTGTCTCTAACCGAAATGTTACCTGCAAGAAAAACTTATGTAAAGTTATCTATCATATTTTTCTTTTTTGGTGTTCAGTAAATACATTTAGCCTTATAATTCATTTATTTCCAGAAGGTGAAGACATTCTAGGCGTAACATTCTTTCCCAATGAACTGAAGATTGATGGACACTCAACTGTAGAAGTTATGGTATCAATAGAGCATATATTTGATAACTATAAAAACGGCAATAGTTATGCTGTCCTATACTTTTTTGTAGACTCATTTATGATTGTAAATATATGACACTTGAATAACTTTAATTGTTGACACAGAGCACGCAACGGAAGCTCAGAAAACGAATAGTTTTTATCATTTTTGCAACGTGGCCCATCTCCTATCGGTGGAAACGTGACGTTATTATGTAACTTCTTTCATAATACAGGCAGTGTTTTAGACCCCATATTCCAACAGGATGGGGACCTAGAGTAATATAACTGGGTAAAGCTATTATTGACTAAAAAACTTTCGCTGCCAAAGGTTTTGGGTTGGATTACAGGCCGCCTAAATTTAGGAACTGTTTAAATTGTTTTAAAAAGAGTTGTAAGTTTCTTGCCGATAGAAACAAACTTTAGAAGCAATGGTGGATTCATACAGACTTCAGGAAAGAATTTAGGAAGCGGCATGATGTAATCTACGAGTTGATTCACAGTTTTCCCCGGTGAAACGAGTTCTATTTGGACGATTCCACGGCTATCAAAAAAGTCTCCCACTCCGCGCCTCGTCTTCCACGCATTCACGCACCTCCTTAAACTCTTTGTGCAATCGAAACACCTGGGCAGGACTAACAGCACTATCACCATACACTTTTACAATTTTAGCGTACGTTTCCGAAGCGGTTATCGTGACGAGCACTACAAACACACGTCTACTAAACTTGACGCAGTAGGCTCACTAAACAAGCTAGAGCGGTGGTACACATATCAATGGAAAGGGGAGGGATGCCGAAAAAAGAGAAAGGGAATTTCAAGGTCACAGGTTTATCACAAGCGCCGCAATAAAATCAGTCTCATTACTTAATTGTCATACCTCGTATGTGTATCCAAACTGGTGGGAGATTTCCATCCCCCTAGCTACGATATTGCGGTAACCATAAGAGTTAAATTACCTCTTACCAACGCTAACCTGTGAAAACAAAACGTACAGACCAAGTAATAACTCCCATTTGCACAATACAATGAAATAAACATGAGGAGCATTAAATTCCAACGGAATTACCAAATGATTATTACTGACCAAGGACTCTGGAATGGCGGTAATTATTTAAAGCGCGGACACGTACATTGTTACGGGACTGTTACGGTTTTATTTAGCATTTAAATTACATCTCTTGTGGCTATGATAAATATTTAAGGGTGTTCATTTTGTAACGAAATTAAGTTAATAAATACAACCACACTAGTTTTTGAATGTCTATACAATTGCATTTATAGTTGTCTTTAGTTCCTTCATAACACTATTGACTCTGATCTCGGCTCATAGTAAGTGATGAAGCTGTGGCCATTCATTTAAGATGGCAGGTTAATCTGGTCTTAACATGCTGTGGCAAGACCCGTAGCCAACAAGCACCATCTTCTTAAATAGAAACTGGTAGAATGGATTTGTAACATGGAGCATGTGAAAGTGATATTTAAAGAAGAGTGAATGCAGAGAATATGGTAAATGTGAAATGTGTGTGTATGCCTTTATGAATAACCAGATGGTATCTCAAAGGACCAGACTAGCTGTCCATGCAGGAGTGTTGATGCGAACTCTTATGTATGATGGTAGTAAGATAAATGCGGTAGAGATGAGAGCGTTAAGAAGTATGAGTGGATTGAAAAAGAGTGACAATGTAAGAAATAGTGTGATAAGAGAACGTTGTGGTATAAAAGAAGGTGTAGTGACTAAAATTGAAAAAGGTATGCTTAAATGGTTTAGGCATGTAGAGAGAATGAGTGAAAGGAGACTGACAAAAAGGATTTATGAGTCAAGAGTCAATGGAAAGTTGGTCGGGGAAAACCAAAGCGAACATTCCATGACCAAATCCAGGATATTTTAAATAAGGGCCAGGTGAAGAGTACTCTAAACCGACGCACTTGTTTAAAAGGTTTAATGGGAATGGAAGAAGCGAAAGAAATATGCAAGGATCGTGGCAAGTGGGAGACATGGTCTTTGCTTATCCCTACGGGAATAAAGCGTGATGTATATATGTAAATGCATATATAATGGGTTAAGTGAGGTATCCTTTACGATCAATACTCTCAGACGTAGTACAATAAGCACAAAAGCGTCAGTAGTCTGTCCGTTAGTCACACATCCACCACCGGTTCTGATCGTTTAATCTGTAGAGAAGAAACTCGGTTACTCTTTTAAAGAGTATGCTTCTATGAGCAACTGGAGTCAAATCCAAACATTTCTGTCGCTGAAATAATCTTCAGCCTTCTTTAGACATAATTTATGAACCCTCTTCACTCTAAAATATGGTATGGTAGTTCTCGAGTGACGGTCCGCCGGTGCGGTCGACTGTCGAAACTGTCGCGTTCCTAGCTATTATTATTAATGAGTATATGTAAATTGATATCGGGAACATTAGGTGACTGAACATTATAATATGAGTTAGTTAATAAAGTGTTTGATTGCACCAACCCACCAACGCCCACAGTATGGAAAGTGAATTATGGATGCCATTAGTGGCGGTGTCGGCGGAGAACCCTACGCACCTATGATTTCTGATTCCTTCTCTCTTATTCTCCGACAAATATATATTGCGGTGATAGTGTGAGAATTGATGCTTCTTTGAACTTATCTCTTAAAGAAGCACGAGATCCAAAGTTAAACTGGTTCTTCTTTGTTAAAATTTGAGCGTATTCACTACTGCGGTTTGCAATAAAGTGTCAACTATCTGTCTATCTATCTAAAGGTCGTATTAGAAGCAAGAAAAGTATGTCCACAACGTGTATTTGTTCGCGAGGCGAACATCGTTCACGCTTACAACCCGCTGTACTTGGTCGTCGATGCTGCTATTTCTGTGAGTGAGCATTTTATCATAGAAAATTCAGCTTTATAGCTGTAACTACGGTTTAATTTGAAATAATGTTATATGTACAATTCTACAGTCGCACAATAGTCACGCCTGGAGCGCGCATGTATAGCGCAACAGTGTGTGTGTATCGCACACTGGTGTATCATCGAACATTTGCCAGATGTTTTAGCCGTAAGGGAACATCTCCTATAAAGTATCCGTAGCGGCTCACTATGAACGGATATCCTAGATACATAAGCGAATATTCCTTTTACAGTGTAGTCACGTACGGGTTTCTCTATATTTCCACGGGTATCCATAATATATAAGCGAATACTATAAGCCTGATTAATTTTTAATTCGACATAGATATACCTTCCGCTACGTAGCCGCTCACCAAAAACAAGTTTCATTACATTCCCCGCGGAACCAGGATGTATAATAAAAGACTATATGTACTATACACTTTAAATTTGATATACGTATTCCTTCCGCGACGTAGCCGCTCACAAAGAGCGAGTATCCCCATAATCACATGAGTATTCGGGATATATAAGCGAATACTACATGCCAGATTGATTTTTCTATTCGACATATGTATTCCTTTCACGATGTAGCCGCTCACTAAGAAGTTTTCCTGTATTCCCACGGATGTCCTAAATATATAACCAAACTCTATATGCTCAATTAATTTGAAATTCTGAATATGTATTCCGTTCGCCACGTAGCCGTTCACTAAGAACGGGTTTACCCACATCCCCGCGGGTATCCGGGATATATAAGCGAATACTATATGCTTGATTGATTTTCAATTCTGGGTATATATTCATTCCGCGACGGAGCTGCTCACTAAGAACGGGTTTCTCTATATTCCCACGGATATCCGGGATATATATGCGAGTACTATATGCCTGATTGATTGGAAATTCGATATGCGTAATCCTTTCGCTATGTAGTCACTCATTAAGAACGGGTTTTCCCATATTCCAGCGGGTATTATATGCCTGATTGATCTTCAATTCTGCGTATGTATTCATTCCGCGACGTAGCTGTTCACTAAGAGCGGGGTTACCCTCATTTTTGCGGGTTTCCGGGTTATATAGTACAGTTATACTATATGCCTGATTGGTTCGATATTCTGCATATGCATTCATCCCACGATGTAGCCACTCACTAAGAACAAGTTATCCATATAAACACATATAAATAATTATATTATGTCCCATAGGCTGTCGAAGTGATCGTGGAGTTTCCAATTGGAGGTGAAAAACGGACTGACAGTTTTGTATCCATACATATTAATCAGGTAATACAACCAAAAGCCATTGCTATCTTTATTTTATTCAAGTTAATAATAAATAAATTAAAAGTGCGTGCGTACAAAACACACATGTCAGAAGTGAAACCTAATACAAATAATTTATTAACCGACTTCAAAAAAAGGAGGAGGTTATCAATTCGTCTGTATGTTTTTTTTTGTTTGTTACCTCATATCTCCCGACTGGGTGGACCGATCTTGATGATTTTTTTTTAAATGAAAGGTGGTGCTCGTCATAGGGTCCCATTTTTTTAAAACCACTTCTGATGATGGCATCCATGACAAAACCGGATAAGTCTTAAATTTGCATAAGCTTGTGCGCGACAAATGGACGAATTCTTTTTTTATTAGAAAGGATATACTTCAAGGGTTGTTTTGTGATAGTTTGGTTAGGTTCTGATGATGGAATCCATGACAAAGTGACGGAACTCTTCAATTCCTAGGAGCAAATGAACGATACTCGACAGAATCTTCTATAAACTATCCAGATATTTGAGTCGCCTACTGTAACTGCGGTTTGGTCAAGTGCTAGTCGTAGTTAAATATGAAGATCAATGGAACTCCTCAACGGCTTACAGTAAGAGTGTGATTTTTGGCAAAATCTATAACTGTCTGTAATCAAATGCCAATGACCTTACGTTTGTTGCTGCATTGCAATATTTGAAAGGTGAATTATGTGTGAAGCGGTGGTATAAGGGTTTCGGGTTCGATCCCGGGTGTGGCGATATTAATGTAAATTTAACTTCGTAAAGTTGTTTCATTTAAACGGTGTTATCTCTAATGAGAAACGCGTTTTAGGTGTACACATATTGAGACAGATTTGTTAGTTTACTTCAGATTCACTAAATATCAAAAAATAAATATAAATTTTAACAAAATAAGAACCGCCTTCAAAACGAACTTACAAATACATTAATATTCTCTAAAAAGTAAGAAATAATGGCGTATTCTTTTATAGTGTTCTTCGTATTGTTATATTTGGAGTCGGTGTCAGCCGAGAGACCTACATATAGGCGGGAGCTGCCAAGTGGACACGCGGGGAACATCTACCTTGGCTGACACCGACTCCGAATATAACAATACGAAGAACACTATAAAAGAATACGTTTTTTGTCAATATTAGAAATTGATAGTTAAATTTTATTTTTGAATTTTAAATGTAGAAAAGGGAATTCATCAAATATTTTATTTTATGAAATTATTAAATGACGAGTGGCAAATTAAAATGCCACATGTTATTTGTGAATATTAAAACCACCTAACCTTCAAACGAATTAGCATAAAAAACGCTGCACATCTTCGTGACACTAATCACGCGTTCCATCCTTAAAAATTTTACCCTCATAAAGAAGTTTCACTTCAAAAATAATTTTTTTCCAATATACAGACAGACAGAGAATGACTTACACTCTATGGTTTCCTTTGCGTTCTGTCCTAAGAAGAGCCCACAACAATCTCAGTCCGGTGTAGTTTATTGTCATCATAATTACAATATCATTATTAATTTATTTTATTTCGTGTAACAATGCACTCACACATACATCGTGGAGCAGATGAATATTGTTGTTATTCCTTAGATTGCCCGTGTCAACTACTACAAGATACGATAGTTTTATCTCAACTCGGGCAATGTCTTTCTTTTTAAGTCATAATGTGTACTAATTCGCTTCTCGATAACTGTCGTAACAAAATATTGTTAGAGATTACACCAGATAATAGCAAAAACAAAAATAGATGAGTTACAAAGTGACCGTTACCAACGGTGCATGTTTTATTTGTGGTATTTTATTGATTATTTGTGTTTTTGATTATATAAGTAATGTGAAAAACAACGAAAACCCTTGAGGTAAGTTTTAATGTTTCAGATATGAGCCTATAAATACAAGACGGACTTTTTTCACTTTCTCAAAGTTTAGCGCAACTTTATGCTACACCAGAGTCTTAGTTTAATTAACAAAATATGACATTGTATAGTTTAACTATTAGCAAACATAAAAATCTTAACATTTGGTAATCTTTCATGAACATTTAAGTTCCAAGAGCCACTTTAGCATCATTCTATCTCAAGCTGGCTCTTCTGTTTTATGAACAATATTGTAGAATCCAGTGAAAGAAGAATCAACGATTGTCCATTCTTTCATGTTTCATATTCAAATCACTAGCGACCTTTAAAAAACTAACAAAAAATCACTATCTCTTGGAGAAGAATTAAATATTGACGACATTATATGTATTCACTAATATGTAAGTTTATGTATGTTATATATATTAATATGTTGATATATATCTATTATTGTATATGTATTAGGATGTAGTTATTTGTGTGTATGTTTATGTTATTGCCTACCTTCCTTCGCAACTTACAGCTTTTTAAACTCAAGGTTGTCTGGAAGAAATCGCTATTAAGCGATAAGACCGCCTGTTGTACTTTCTTTCTCTATTTAGTTAAATTCATTATAATGTATTACTTTTAATGTGCAATAAAGTGTATAAATATATAATAAATAAATATTGTTTCCCTACCTACAAGAAGTTTCTCTTAAAAAATCAATATACAAACAGTGTCTAACGGATTTATATAGTAATATAGATATACGAGAGTACTTGACACGCGTTTAAGTGAAAATGTCTTCTCACAATAAAACACATGAAACCACTTAGCTGATTCAGAATACACGTTGTATTGAGACAACAAATATATCTGTGTCTCTTTCCTTTACATGGTTTTACGCGTATAACTATCTTTGTCGCACCTACTGACAGACGATTGCAAGAATAGACAATTCATAGAAACATTTACGATTCACTTGTTCCTTTTTAAGGCAAAGATAAATATATTTGTTTTTATTATTTCTCAAAGTCGTAATAGATTTATTTTCGTTAACCTAAGAGTTTTATTTCACTTAGTCTTTAATCCTTTCCTTTCTGATATATAGATTTTACTTTACAACTAATATTTTTATTTATTTATTTAACTAAGTTATATAAGCATCAAATAGATGTCCCCCCATACCTTTAGTTCCACATTTATGTGTTAAGACGAAGTTAGGGGTCACCTGGTTATAGTAATGCTAATCTAAAACATTCTGCAATTCTTCACATAGGAATGATATATGTCATATAAATCAAGTAAATAGCAGTGTATTTCTGTTCCACTACTGGGCACAGGTCTTCTCCTGTAGAAATGAGGTTTTTGGAGCAAAGTCCCAACTCGCTGCAACGTTTTCCCCGACGCAGCAGGGCCCCTTCTTCTGCGCTCGCCATCCCTCTCGGTTACGCTGTAAAAGCCAGTAGGGCTAACAGCAACTACCCACTTCGAAAAAAAAAGAAACAAAAGGAATTTTACACTGAATACACGCTAGCTCTTCATATAGAGCTTCGGTGTGTGCTTTCCTCTTCTGGAGACACTCGCTGGACGCTGTAGAGAATTGTGCTTCCGTCTGACTGCTTCCAGCTTTGGGACAATCAGACAGGGACTCGACTTTCTAGTTAAGTAGTAATTCTGTAACTCAGTTACTTATCAAATAAAGTACTAAATACTTCTTCTTCGGCGTTTCTGTTTGACAACCCAACTCAGCCTCAACTTACCACCACTCTTCGACTTAGGGATGTGGGAAATGTAATAAAGTATCGATATTAATATTTTTGTTAAAAAAATATCGATGTATCGGTATGACTTAACAAAGACTATTTATACTCTAAAAGTTAGTTTACTTGGCCTAAGCTAATTCAGTTATCTTACATCTCTAGATAAATATTAATCAATATACATAAATTTCAATCGATTATCGATTGATTATTTGAAAACAAGGTAGTCAGTCAAGTGCAGAAATAAGCATGTGTTGAGGTTATAAAACATAAGTCAGTAATGTCAACAAAACGAAAGGGCAGCATATCGAGTCGATAAAAAAAAAAAAAAAAACAATATATTATTTGAAAAAAAGAAGGGAGTATGAAAAAGTATTAATTGTTCAAATCTTACAATTTAAAAATGCTTATTGGTTGTCTGTAAAAATATCGATATTTATACCTTTTCGATACTTGGGATTTGATATCGATATATCAAAATCTTAAATATCGCATAAAAATATCGATACATCGAAAAAATATTATCGATGTATCGATATTTTTGCAACAAGCCTACTTCGATTACAGTATGTATAATTATTTTACGCGAGAATAGTAATATACTGTCTATCAGTGTAAGTACTTGTGTGTTTGTGTGTGTGTGTTTTTTTTTGTAGATGTATTCAATAAGATATTCCGTTTCTTCATATGACTTGTTCATCAATAATCTAGTTACGGTTTTTTTTGCATTGGTTAATTGTCAGTTTATGGATAAATATAAAAGAATTAATTTTGTTGTACAAAAGGGGACCCAAGTAAAGAAAAAATCGTTTCGTAAAAGTCAGTTTGACCTATATCTCACTAATACATTTTTAAATTCGTAACATCATTTAAATTAAAATGTCCGACATTAGTCAATTAATACTCTACAGGTATTGAAAACTGCCTCATTGGTCTAGTGGTTAGCATGTTCGATTACAGACATGAGGTCCTGNATGCTCTAAAAACCCTCTCTCGCATGAGCGAGGAGGCCTGTGCCCAGCAGTGGGACGTTAATGGGCTGCTACTTACCTTACCTTAGGTATTGAAAAATTATTAATTTCAAGGATTTAATGAAAGTAAAAATATAAACAATAGGAATATCGGTGGATATCATAGGTATCCTTGGAAGATGAGCTAACTCACCAGTCGCAGGCCCAATTATAAGGGTCGCTAAAATTTTCTTTAGATTGACATTTTTCAATTCGTTATATCTTCTGAATGGAATGTCCTATTTTAATAATTTAACAAGTATTTCACAAGTATTGAAACGGTATTTATTAAAATTAATGTTAATAGGATAAGATAATATAAAGAGGTATGAATAAATCGGTTTGATTGTTGTCGGCATTTTTATTAACTTTTAAAATGTAAAAAAGTAGTTATAGTGGCATAACTATAGTAGTTGGAAATATGGTATCGTAGACTTTTTTGTAGATATTAATACTTTCTTTAATACTGTAGAACATTTTTTGTTCTATCTTCAATAGTTTTCGCAGCGCACGCGGTAACAGTTTTTTTTGTTTCACACCTTTGGTTACATTAATGCATTTTTTCTTCGGAATCGCTATTTTTTTTAGAAAGTAATATATCCTATGTCGCTCAGTGAAAATGCAGCATTCTAATGGTGAAAAAATTTATAAAATTCGTCCAGTAGTTTTTGTTTCAAAATGTTATAAACATACATACAAAAACAAAAATGTTTCCTCTTTATAATATTAGTTTAGATGTAGAGAAGGAGTGTAGAATGATAATATTAAAAAAAAATTATGCGTAACTAAAACATGAAAGGTTTTTGACACACGCATATTCATCTGTCACTCGCTGACATTTATGTCAAACGTCATAAGGTTACATGAAAAAAGTTTGTATTATCAAAAGCACTAAAGAGGTTCGATCAGAAAAGTTACTATATCGGTGAAGTTTACTTAAAATTCTCGACGTTCCACGTAACTTTGTTATTTTTTTTTTCTTTAATACAAACCATCTCTTGACTATAACGAACAGAACAACAAAAGAATTATCGAAATACGTCCAACCATGCAAACTGCCTCATTGGTCTAGTGGTTAGCGTGTTCGACTATAGCCTGGGTTCGAGTCCCGGGTCGGGCTAATTCGAAATAGATATTGAGTTTTCTATCAAGGTTTTCTCAATTTTTGCCCGAAGTTGGGAAACCGGCGGTGTGATCCACCCCCGTGCCTCGGAGTGAACGTTAAGCCGTCGGTCCTGCGCCTGATCTCTCTCCGGTCGTGTCGGATTCCCGTCACATCGGACTATGAGAGTGAAGGAATAGAGAGTGCACTTGTGTACTATGCCTGCCAATCCGCAGTGGAGCAGCGTGGTGGGTCTATGCTCTAAAAACCCTCGCTCCTCGGAGTGAGGAGGCCTGTGCCCAGCAGTGGGACGTTAATGGGCTGCTACTTACTTACTTACTGTGCAAACGTGATGCCGAGACATAGAGAAGTAGACTCCTTTAAAAATAGATTATTGCAACAACTTTTATTGATAACAATATCACTTTAAAAATGTTTAAGTTTATAATTCAAGTTAATTATGATCGAATAGAAACCGAACACGTCATGTCGAAAGAAGTTAAGTAAGGCTTTGACTCCTGAAGAAATGTTTATTGAAGACGACCGCAAGAGAGAGCTGCAAAAAGGTAACGATCAATTAAAATATTGTAGTTTATAGTTTACTACATCATTCGAGAGACGAGAAAATAATTATTTTAAAAAAATGTGGTGTGGCTGTGTTATAGACATTGCCGTTTGTTGAATGTGAATACGTCTCGTAAAGGAGCCACCCCCTCCGCCGCATGCGATGTGTTACAGTCCTTACTTAGCGCAATAAATTGTTTGGTCCTTTACCTATCTAATGGTGTAATTAAATTCCCGATGGAGGTGATAGATAAGTAGCTACAACATCAAACTCTAACCCCCGATTCTGTTATCACTTTTTTCTGTTTATTTTGTAATTGTAAATACAACATTCTTCGTTTTATTTTCTGGTTATTATATGAATAGTTTTGTCGGTATTCCGACACGGGAACTGGCGACATGTCGTAAATACTTACAATAACTGGAGAAATTTATTAGAAGATTATTTAGTAATACAGATAATAATTTATTTGCAGCGAGCATCTGTCAATTTGACAATTACGTCAAAGTTCATAAGGTTATATCAAAAGAGTTTGTATAGTCAAAAACACTAAGGAGGTTATATTAGATAAATGACTGTGTTTAAGTTTTCTTTTTTTTTTGCTGACAGTTTAGCGATTGTTTATTAACACACCTGATGTGTAAGTGATGATACAGTCTATGATGGTAGAATCTGGTAAAAGGTAATTCCCCTCTTATGGTTTCTACCCAGCATCTTAATGAAATCATTGTTGGGAGGGTGGTAACTAGCTACGATCGAAGCCTACCACAAGTCCATAATCAGACCCAGGATCTGTGTTAGCAAAGCGAGCTGGAGAGGTCGTAGATGTCTTGAACTTTCTAATATTTTTTCAATTCAATAATATATAATTTGACAATTGCTAAAGGAAGTAGAGTGGTGGGAATACCCTCCAAATTGTCTGGAAATCTTCGTCCATCTGTGGGACATTAAGGTCACCTGTCATTTTTTCTTTTCTACAGAAAACATTTGTCACTGTCACTATAAAATGATATACATCCCTCCCCCGGAGAAGCCTCAGCCTCTAGGCGAAGACCGTGGAGAGTTCTCTCCAGTTGAAATACGTAATTATATACAAATACTAGTAGAAATAGCTCGCCAAGTGGCCATTATTGATTTAAATTATAAGTTTGAACATAAAGCTATATTGACAAAAACTTTCACAGATATCGCAAAACTAATTATATATCATTTAGATGACAATTATATCTTTTTTTTTTTAAATTGAAACATGCAATAAAATAAATGCTATCTGCATTTAATTGACATATATATTTTGATAATTTAATTAATGATTTCTCTGTGATAAACAATATTAATCTATGCTCAATTTGACCACAGACTAACAATTAACCAAAGAGTATAAATGCGTATGTTGTGTGTCAAATACATGGTAGTGTGTGTGATGTTTTATTTATTGGTTTAATTTTTTTTTAATAATATCATTGTGCTCTCCTTCTCTATATAAAGTTTTTGCTTCACGTATTAATATATAAATAACCAAACCATCATTCCATGTATTATCCTATTAACAGTTGAAGAACCACCGCCACTCACCCGTGTATGTCCATGTGCTGGATGGGAGAAACCCTTTCTTCCTGACGATAGTGAACCTTACTGCTTGCAGTTTCGAAATATACCCATCAGAACTGGTAAATTTTGGAAGTGAAAACTTCTTATTATATGGTAAACCGCTTTGTAACGTCTGGCATCCCTTTCTCACACACATATAGCAGCCTCCTTCTCTCTCACTCTAACCGGGCGATAGACATATACCGTTGACAGTAAGTATATAACCTAAAATTTAATCAATAAAAGACCTTATTAATAAATAACCTTGCCTTACATTATTAAGTTTTGATGATCTATGTAATCTATTTTTAAAAATTTCAACTTAGATTCGATTGTAAATAAGCTAGACTGTTATTACACCTGATGATACAATCCCAGATGGAAGATCGACCTGGTATGTGGTTATTTACATCTTATGGTTTCTGTACATCATTCTAGGATGTAAATTTAAAAGTAAAACTTCTTTGCGCACGTTTGAATTGGGGTGTAAGCTGGTAAAAGCTTGAGGTGAGCTTTATAGAATCAGGTGAAGCAGATGAAAGAATGTTTTACTTCAGTCATGTTGTCTAAAGCATACTCGTTTTATTTTTGGTTGGTGGCATGACTTTGTTGGTGGTAACTAGCCCCCAGCTTGCAAATTCCTTAGTCCTTTTTGCTGATAGTTTAGCGCTTAATAATAGCTGATGATACAGTCTTAAATGGAGCCTTTTATGGATTCTACACATCATAGACTGAATTATTTTGTTTAACGTTGTATTTGCTAATAAATTGCTAACTAGTAATGGCCGAAACTCTTCACCAGAGCACGCAATCCCCTAAATCGATTCTGCTGGAGATACTCTACTGGTGAAGGAATTTCTTGGATCTTTTCTCCAGCGAAGCACTGTATCTTATCATATATACTTACAATTTGTATAGATAGAGATAGATAATAAATAATGTAAATCTGAAATAGTGAATATAGCGTTAAACATGACTTCGTGAGTTCTTTGTGTCAAAAAGATTCAATCAAACTCATGCAATATTCGTCGTCTCTGGAGAAACCCGAATACTTCGCCTTTGACTGGCTCAAACTATGTTAACCTTTCGCAATCACTGAAACGTTTTGGGACACTTTATAAAGGGGTTTATGTAACACTGGCTGATGCTCGTGACTTCGACTGAGTAGGATTTATACCGAGGTATGCACATTGTGAGAACGTTTTGGTATAAAAGAAGATAAGTGACTAAATTGAGAATGGTATGCTTAGACGGTTTGGGCACGTAAAGACAAAAAGGATTTATGAGTCTATATGAAAGTTGGAAGGGGAAGACCAAGGCAAGCGTTCCTGGACCAGTACATTTTAAATAAGTGCCAGGTCAAGAGTACTCTAAACCGACGAACTTGTATGAAAGGTTTAATGAGAATAAAAGAAGCGAAGGAGATATGCAAGGATCGTGCCAAGTGGAAGGACGTGGTCTCTGCCTACCCCTATGGAAATGTGCTTGATGGCGTGATGCGTGACTTTTTAGACGGGAGACATGGTGATAGCTATCAATGACCAGTCAAATTAATCTCAGGGTTTCCTTTAATACATTTTTAATGCGTAAGGTCTAGCTGATGCTCGTGAACTTGTCTGTAGTCGCTTATGATATTTAGAGAAGAGTGGAAGATGAAGGTAGATCTATAACCATTGAAATTGATTTTAGGGTATCAATGAATACATACATGACGTTTGAAGGGATTTTACATAACAGGGGCTGATGCTCGTGATTTCGTTTGTAGTTGCTGTTGATATTTCGGGAAAGGGGGAAGATGATGTTTGCTATGACTATACAAATTTCTGGATTAGCCTTAAGACGTATTGTTTAGAAGAGGGACATGATGATGGCTGTCTATGGCCATTCAAATTGATCTCAGGATTTCTTTTCATACATATTTAATGTGTAAGGCTCTAGCTGATGCTCGAGACCTCGTCTGTATTCGGTTATGATATTTAGGGAATGGGAGAAGATGGTGGTATATTTATAACCATTGAAATTAATTTTAGGATACGCACTGAGACAAACTGAACATTTGGGAGCACTAGAAGGAGCTTTATATTGCTCGTGACATCGTCTGTAGTTGCTCTTGATATTTAGGGAAGGGAGGGGGGGAGGGGAGAGATTTTGGTGGCTGTCTATGACTATTAACATTTAGGGGCTTTTACAAAGGGATTTATATAACACTAGCTGATGCTCGTGACCTAAAGACGTATTTTTTTTGAAGGTGGACATGGTGATGGTTATGTTAAACCACACAAATTGATCTCACGATTGACTTCGTCTGAGGTATGTTTGGGAGTGGTCCAGGACAGAGGTCCTGTGTTCCATTTTCGACAGTGAAAATTTAGGAAGTTGCATTACCTTTATTATTTCATAAATGGCTTATTAGCTTCTTTACCCTGACTTTAATATTTAGTGAGTTCCCGTTACATTATGCTGCGGAATATATCACGGTTGGAGGCTCGATGGCGTACAGCTGTAAGACGATGGCCTCGAAAGCACAGTAGGACCATCGACAAAGGTAATACTAATATATTTTCTTGGGTTTCTTGTTCCAAGTCCATAGAACAATGCCCTCGACACTTCGACACGCCTAACATGGCTGGGCTGATTTGGCTAATCTTGGTTACTTGGTGAAGTCCAGGGAAGGTTTGAAAGGTGAGTTAATATGAAAAAAATGCTTGCAATATACTAAAAAAAATAATTTCGTTTTCGCTTTGTAACTTCTATCTTTTTTTTTTATTGCTGACAGATTAGCGCTTGACTGTGATCTCACCTGATGGTAAGTGATGATACAGTTTAAGATGAAAGCGTGCTAATCTGTTAAGAGGTAATATACCCCTTATGGTTTCTACACAGCATCGTACCGGAACACAAATCTCTTTGTTTGGCGGTACGTTTTTGCTGGTAGGGTGGTAACTAGCCATGGCCGAAGCCTCCCACCAGTTCAGACTCAGACAAATTAGAAAATACAATTTCCTAAATTCGTCCTACCGAGGATCGAACCCGGGACCTCCACTAGCAAAGCGAATACTCGCACCACTGCGCCAGCGAGGCCGACGAGCGTATCTGTCAAATATTTGATATTCGTCCTGTCGTTTAGAAAACAATTAAATTCAGTCGTTCAGAAACGTGACATTTGACATTGACAACTAACAATTTCTGATCGTAATTGTAATGTTTTAATTATTTTTGGAGGGAATCTGAGCGTCAAGGTCGCGTTGTTTTGATTACAAATTCCTTTTGTTACGTTTTTACCACATTTCTTAATATAAATATGAATATTAACAAAAAAAGAACTGCCTTCAAAACAAACTTTTTTTTTTAAATTTATATTAATTTTTTTATTTTTAGTGAATCTGAAGTAAACGTGTTGCAATGCAGCAACAAACGTAAGCTCATTGCTATTTGATTACAGACGCTTATATTTTCTGCCATAAACCGCACCCTTACTGTAAGCCGTCGAGGAGATCCATTGATCATCATATTTAACTACGACTAGCACTTGACCATACCGAAGTTGTGGTAGGCAACTCAAATATCTGGATAGCCTATAGAAGATTCTCTCGAGTATCGTTCATTTGCTCCTAAGAATTGAAGAGTTCCGTCACTTTGTCACGGATTCCATCATTAGAACCTAACCAATCTATCACAAAACAACCCTTGAAGTAAATTCTTTCCAATAAAAAAAGAATCATGGAAATCGATTGTCGTGATCTTGAGTTATTCGTCCATTTGTCGCGCACATGTTTATGCAAATTTAAGACTTATCCGGTTTTCTCATGGATGCCATCATCAGAACTGTTTAAAAAAAATGGGACCCTATGACGAGCACCAACTTTCATATAAAAAAAAATTATCAAGATTGGTCCACCTAGTCGGGAGATATGAGGTAACAAACATAAAAAAGAATACCTTTTTTGTTTAGTCGGTCGTTAGTTGCGCGTGAATACGTCTTGTAACGGGACATCCCCTTCCGACGCGTGGGATGTGTTACAGTCCTTACTTAGTGTAATAAAGTCTTTGATGTTTTTGGCAATCCTGTGATGTAATTGAATTTCGGATGGAGGTGATGAATATGTAGCTATAATATCAAACTGTTTCCCTCGATTTTGGGTGCGATTTTCAAGACGTATTCACGTCAAAATAATTTAACATATGAATGGTCAACTTATATTAGCATACTTTACAAATATTATTGTTTTAGTCGAGTCATTGTTTCCCTACTCTACTGTTTCCCTTGTTAGTTAATCTGTACCAAATAGCCTGTACTCTGTGGTAATGATCGTTATAATAGCTACTCTGCGTCTGTTATGTCTGCTCTCTATTATTTCTGAACGACGATAAAATGTTAACTATAAATTTGCATATCTCTGACAGATGCTTGGAACCAGCAACATATGTAAAACAATGTCTTCTTCTTCTTTGTTGAATGGCTTTCAGTAAAATAATGTCAGTTTTTGAATATTCTTCTTTTTAATGTCGATTAATTTAATTTAATTCTTTTTATTTGCTTGTGCCTAAAATTAAAGTCGTCATGATCAAAATTTTATATTTTAAAGTGAAAGTTTAACTTTATGACGACCCACGTAACAAAAAAAACAATGTAGTTTTATAAAGCCATAATGCAAGTAAAATATCTGATGCGATTCATGGATGCCGCCATATTGGCCTCTCCGCCGGTGGAGTTGAGGTCCCCGATTCCTGACGTCACCCGGACGTGAACTTCACTCACGTTCCCGGGGGCGCTTCTGATGTTGTCCGTTTCAGGTGATGTTCTGCGATAACGTCGCTCCAAGCCGAGGCTCGGTCTCGCAGGAGACGCCCTTGGAGCCGCGTTTCCCCCGAAGAGCGAGCCCTTGTCAGGGCTCGCACTCGAAAAGTGGCGGCCTCCATAAGAGCCCGTCCATCTTCCGGTTACGCTGTAAAAGCCAGTAGGGCTCACAGCTAAATACTATCCGAACAAAAAAAAAATATTGGCCTTGGCTGTTCTGCAATGCGCCTTTAACGTGGCTTGTAGTACATGGACTAGGACTTTAATAAAAAATGTTGAAGCTTGATCTTGGTATTGCCAACAGAGCATTGGGCAGGTGGTGAAGACATCGCCGGAGCTATATTGGACTTTTCACCAGCAACGGGTGAACTAGCTCCGAGGACCACGTCGACGATACGCCTCGACGTCTACACCGACTGTTGGGGGCTCTACCACGATCAGATACTTATACATGTGAAATTAACTTTTTTTTGTCAATGCAAATTTAGTCAATTTTCTGACTTGTCTACTTTGGAACTGGTTTAGTTACATCAGTTATGATGCCAAGCAACATAAGTGTGGAAAATATTAAGAGGTGGTAAATTAGGTATATCAAAGTTAACGTGCTTTTACCTGTATCATCAACAGAAATGACTGTGGTGGAGCCAACACTTACGTATGGTAGTGAAAGTTGGGTATGGCAGAAGAATCACATAAGTAAAATAAATGCTGTAGAGATGAGAGCGTTGAGAAGCATGAGTGGATTAAAACTGGGAGACGTAAGACTGGGAGAGTAAGAAATAGTGTGATAAGAGAACGTTGTGGTATAAAAGAAGATGTAGAGACTAAAATTGAGAAAGGTATACTTAGATGGTTAGGGAACGTAGAGAAATTGAATGAAAGGAGACTAACAAAAAGGATTTATGAGTCAAGAGTGAATGCGAAAGTTGGAAGGGGAAGACCAAGGCGAACGTCCCTGGATCAAATCCAGGATACTTGAAATAAGGGCCAGGTCAAGAGTACTCTAAACCGACGAAATTGTATGAAATGTTTAATGAGAACGTGGTCTCTGCGTACACTCATAGTTGTTCCTCCTATGGCAAAAGAAAAAGTGAATATACGTCTCAACTTACGTGAATTTAGATGGTAGTTAGTTAATTTAAATTATGTAATTGATACGTACAATGGCTATTTAATGGGCAGGTAGAGAATTTAGAACCGATGGTGATAGACGTTTGGATAGAGGCAATTGGTGTTCCGCTTGAATTTGCTTTGAAGCCTGGGAACCCTATCGAGACTTCGCCACCCACGCTTTGGTACGTCTAATTTAATATAATGCTTTAAAGGAGTAGGATACTAGAGGGCGACCAAAAAAAGTGTGGCTGAACTGTGTGGAAGAGGATCTGTGTGCAAGTGGTGTTAATGTAGAAATAACAGCTGATAGAGTGAAGTGGCGAAAGGAAACATCCTGTGCTGACCCCACCTAGTGGGATAAGGGCAAGGAAATGTTGACTAATGTTAAAATAGTCATGATATAGGCTAGTGTTCGCGCCCGATGGCGCTAGGCATCGGTGCTCTGTGGGCATGGTGCAATATACTCTATGAGCATAGCTAATCTGGGGCTGTTAGAATCCTTTGCAAACTGTCAACCGCGAAGCTTGGTGACGGGCGCAAAAAATAAGCCAGCTTCGCGTTTTTATATAATTTGAAGGAAAGTGCGGAATCCCACGCGTTTTAATTGGTTCGTGGGGCCAGCTGAAACCCTATCGGCGCGTTTGGTAGGCTCTCGTTGCCCCCCTAGTGCAAGGTCGCGAGTCATAACGCGGCAAGGCTAGCTCGCCCACGCGTTGTCCACAATAGTCCTTCCTGCCTGTGGATTTAGGAGTAGAAGAGTGAACCAGCGTAGCCGTCGACGGTCTTTCCGCAGTGCTTTAGCAGGTTATACACTCACATTCCACAAACACACTCACAAAACACATCCCATGTGAACAGACACCTGCCAGGTTCGACGCCGTCGAGGAGAGCGGCGTCTGGAGACGAGGTAGGTACGGAACTTAACTTTTGTTCGACCCCTCTGGAATCTCTAGTATAATTTCTCCTCCCGCCGTCTACAGTGATCGAGGCTGCCTTCACCACTATAGGCCCTGCTGACCCTAAGTAGCCTCCATGACTACCTCCATATATATTCTTCATACATGATCGCAACTTTTTAATATAAAGTTTTAAATATTTTGCCTAATAAGTCTCTAGTTGAGTAGTAACGTCTACTTTACCCAGCTTGTCTTTCTTTAACTAAAACTCGAGAGTGGTGTTGACAATATCAACTAATGTTTTGGTGGTGTCATGGCGATTATAATAAAGGCTCATAATTTCCTAAAATTTATATTTTTAGCTGAAAGCATTTCAGTGTAATGACGTTTTATAGTGTGGCATCTAGTTTTAGAGCCAGATTTACGGAAAGGGCATCTAGGGCCATAGTCCTGGAACTTCCACAAGAGTTTCAAAAATGGAAATGGAGACTTCCAATATGCAAAATCTTTTTCAACCGTCATCTTTATTCATTGAACTAAATGGAAGAATTCTTGCTAATGCATTTTTAAAGAAAAATGTTTTATGTACTCATACATTTGGAAATCTAATGGGGGAGAATATAATCTTTAATTTCACGGACGTGATTGCAATGAATTATCTATAAGAGATCTTTGCCCGTCCATGTCCATCAATTACTACATGTAATGTATCTGTTTTGTCTACAATGAAGATTGCCGGGTCAGATAAGAAATTGATGGTATATTATGCTGTCTGTTTCGCGGAATTTTTCCGATATTTTTAGTTTTAGTAGTCTACTGTTCGAACTGTCGCGTTCCTAGCTATTAGTGTTAATGAGTTTGTGTAAATTGATATCGGGAACATTAAGTGGTTGAACATTATAACTCGAGTTAATTAATAAAGTGTTTGATTGCACCAACATTACCCACGAACGCCCACAGAATAAGAAATTAAATATGAATCCCATTAATGACGATGTCGGCGGAGAACCCTACGCCCCTGTGCTTTATGCTTCTCCGTTCTCTCTTATTTTCCGACATGTATTACTTGATTTCCCATTTTATTAAAATTTCGATTAAAAAATAGTAATTGCATATCGAAAATAATTTATGCACCCAATTGCCTTTTATGCTCTGGGGCTTCCAGACCTCTAAATCCCATTTTTAGAGTCGCTCACTAATATGCAGGTTAAATAATACTATTCTCATATTCTTCATAATTATATTACATTCTTTGAATGACTTTAAACACAATACTAACGTTGATATAAACTAAGAACTGTCACTAGGCGAATATACCAAACGCCCCACTCAAAAATAAGTCTACCAATCACAGTCGTCGTGCTTTACGACGACTTCTTAAATTTGAGAATTTCCGGACTGCGTTAAACCGGATGTAGTGTATGTAAACGTTTCACTGATATAATTATAAAGACCTCAGCGTAATAAACAAATATAGTAACTTAATAGCAAACCACAAATAAAACAATCATGATCGCTAACGCTATTATGACTTAAAGATTACAGTTATAACATCGATTCCAATACAGAGTCTAGTTCGCCAACAACTCTCGTCTTAATTAAATGGTTAGTTAGAATGGTAACATCTATTTACAGGATGTCACCATCAGACTCTCAGCGTACTCTACGTGTTACGAATATATCTCGAGCACCACTTCTTACACATGTATATGTACTTCGACAACACGGTGAGTACTCTCATTACTGTTTTGTACTTCAATTTCATTTATATATTTTCGACTACCAACGAAATATACATTAGAAAATACGTATAAGCTTAGCTAAGTTTTTAATAGAGCAAATGCTACTTCAATTATTGATGGTAACTAGAATACTTTAACAGACAAACGATGTAGGTAAACTAAGAAAGAAAACTTTAGAAAAAAATATAAAATGAGAAAAGTACATAAATATTTAAAATGTAAATATATTCCATAATGAAGTAAAAACGTCTATTTTATAGGTATTGATTGAATAATAGTAGTCAGAATAAAGTAAGCTCACGTCAACAAACAGCGTGTCACTGATATATCTTAATTTAATATTTAATGTAGTATAGAGGCCCCATTATTCTATACATATCTTTCAGTTATAAAGTGTCCAAAAAAAGTTTCTTTAATGCTTGGCTTCTAGCATTAAAAAAAGGAAAAAAATATTTCTCCTGACATATTTCGAAATGCACTCTTTTGAAAATCGCCGAATCATTTTATATCTGCTTCTTACACATAAACTTTTAAATGTTATAATAGACTGTCCTCAATTGTTAAGTAATCTTAATTACCGTGCCCAATGTAATTGTCCACATAAGCCCAATACACCATTTTGTGCCCCTTTTAGAAAAACAGGGCCCGTAGACAAGTTACTTTCGAAGATTGCTAACGCTCAAAAAATGTTTGGGAATGACGTTTAATTTTTAGATTAGAAACGTCATTCCCATACATTTTTGAGCGTTAGCAATCTTCGAAAGTAACTTGTCTAGAGGCCCAGTTCTTGATGCAAACTCACCCTTACCGTATTTTTCTTTCGTAATACTTTATTGCTGACTATAGGTTATTTTAGCTAATTAAATAAATTCAACCGCCGAATCCAACTCGGTTGGGATGCGTTCGGGAAGCTAGGCCAGAATTTTTCGTCCGATAACCCTCAGTGCCTGAAGGCCAAAGTCTTCGAACAGTGCGTGTTGCCAGTGATGATATACGGTTCTGAGACGTGGTTGCTCACTATGGGCCTTATGCAGAAGCTCAGAGTCACTCAGCGTGCGATGGAGAGGGCTATGCTCGGAGTTTCTCTACGTGATCGAATCAGAAATGAAGAGATCCGTAGTAGAACCAGAGTCACCGACATAGTCCTGCGAATCGCGAACCTGAAGTGGCAATGGGCGGGGCACATAGTCCGAAGGACCGATGGACGTTGGGGGCCGAAGGTGCTAGAGTGGCGACCCTGCACCTAACGGCGCAGTGGAGGCAGACCCCCCATAAGGTGGACCGACGATATAAACAGGGTCGCCGGTAGCCGCTGGAGCCAGGCGGCGCAAGATCGGGCCTTGTGGACGTCATTACGTGAGACCTATGTCCAGCAGTGGACGTTCATTGGTTGAAGCGACGACGACGACGACGAAATAAATTTTAGCTACTATTTATGTTACTTTGTTTCTTTTTTGCTATACTTTTTTTGTTAGTTCATATTGTATCTACTTTTAAGTGATAGCTGCATTTATATACAAACTTTTTACTTTATGAATGTAGAACGAAAAGAAATAGTTGCATTTCGTATTATTCAACGTACCTGGATAAAGCCATCACTTCTGTCATTGATATTGTAGAAATGGCATTGGACTACTTCGGATAATTGAGCCACATCAAAACGTAGCGATTTTCTATTATTAAAATTAATAATTCCTTTCAGAATACCCGCAAGACGAGTTGCCATTTCGACTTTATATTCGCCTTTTTGATGTACCTCCAAGAGTTTGTCCGTGCATCACTGCGTTTGATTGTAAGAATGGAGCTATTTTTTCACTTTCTAGCAACAAAGTCAGGTGGCTTCGTTTAAAATATGATCTTTCTTAAATTATTATTATGTAAGAAATATGACACTGATTAATTAAAGCTCTCATCTGTAATATAGTCGCAAGGATCACTTTTTAAAATTGGTGTTTCACAAGGAGCAATATTGGGACCTTTTTTATTCCTAGTATACATGTGTAGATTGATTGCGAAGGGACAGACTTGAGAATTTTAAAACGACTTAACAAGGTTTTTAAAACTACTGGAATAAAGAATATTTTTATAGTGGTTTATGATAAATTTCCCATAAAATGTGAGACAAATTTATTATAACGTCTTTACTGTTTAAAGGAGACATGAAAACAATATAACGATGTAAATGGTAATCTATCAAATAATAGTTATCTGTGAATATGATTTAATAATAATGAAATGGGTAACAGTCCACGGAAGAGAGTTAAACTAATAGTCTTTATTGGAACAATTTTAGATCTGCTTTTTGTGCGATACCCATATATATATAAAAGAACTTACTGAGCCTACTTTAAGAATAAGGTTTTGGTTTTGAATAAATTCATTTCATACCACAGCGGACATTGTGGAAGAGGAGAACTCTGACCACAGTCACTGTTCATTACCAGAAGAAATGGACACCGGTGTAGAGCTGTTCCTCGCACCTGACTATGGAATACAAGATGACAGCTGTTATAAAGTTAATACATTTAAGGATAATATTAAACAAAATTTTTATATATGCTCATATTATTGATATCTTTCGAATCCCCGATTCCAATAACAAATAAGGTAATTAGTCATTTATGTCCCTCGATGTTAACATTAGCCATTTGGTAATAAAAATAGCATCACAAACTGTTCATCAGTTTCAAAGTTTGGTATAATAAACAGTCAATCAAAAATTCTCATAATAATCAAGTTACAAGTTCATAAATCTTTTATAGGCAATTATAGCGTTAACGATAATTATAATGATAAACATTACAACAACAAAATGGAAATAACCAAGCTTTCTAAAGTCGATGGTATAATTAAGACTATATATTCCAATTGTGTATGGGAACGAGAATTTTCATGCGTATCAAAAAGGATAGAGGCGTCACTTTGCTTATGGTAGATATAAAACATAGAATTTTGGACTTGTGCAATGACAGAATTCAGGAAGCACCAAACCGAGTGGCAACAAAGGCGATGTATGCCATGGCGACGCATCACCACAACATGCGTCAGCTACACCCGCCGCTTTAGATGTTGCTCATGAATAATAGAAATTAAGCCACATCGAGGTATAGGTTTGGCAGATAGATAAGCCACGAATTTCCATTTAATGCAAGGACAAGCAAAACCTTTTAATTTATTATACTATACAGGTGCAGCCACAAGAAATATCTGTGTCAAATGGGATGTGCTTTATACTCACAGTGTATAGCAATACACCTGACTTTATATCTAAACCTCCAGCTTTACCTCACACTGTGCTATTGAGGTCAAAGCCTCTCAACCCCCAGGGGTAAGTAATTCTTTGCCCTAATGAAGAATAGATGCAGCGTTCTGCTTAAATCTTCTTATTTCTTGATTATCAACATCGCGAAATGTGTCATTTTGCTAAATCTCAAGTAAATTTCATGTAGTTTTGGGGAAATCATAATGATTCGGTCATTGAATAATATTTCGCTTACCAATATAAACTTTGTAGCAGCGAAACCTAGGAACAAGTTTCCAAATAAAATCAAATCAAAAATATCTTTATTCAAGTAGGCATATTACAGCACTTTTGAATCGTTAAATTATATATTTTTTTCGATACTCTGATTCTAATATATGTCTGATGATGGTACTCAAGAAAGGCTTAAAATCTAAAGTTACGAGGGTTCCTTCGCGCCCTGATCCGAGAAGAACCCACAACAAACTCAGTCGGGTATTTTTTTTTGTTACCATCATCATTACAATATCATCTTATTTTACTATATATTATTTAAAATTAGAGCAATTCGTTCACTCCCACGCGTTTCTATCGTCTAAGCAATCTTGCAACTTATAATACGATTTTTCCATCAATTTTCTTTTAACAAAGACTTTAAATTTATTAATTGACATCTTTAGAACGTGTGGGAGTTTATTATAGAAACTTATACAGTTACCCTTTAAAAAGTTGTTAATCTTATGCAGCCTACTAAAATTTATAACAAGTTTGTTTTGGTTTCGTAAGTTATATGATGTACATTCACTCTTTTTATTAAAAGAGTCAATGTTTTTATGTACGTACAACAAGTTTTCTAATATATATACGCAGTGAACTGACATTATGTTAACTGCCTTGAATTTGTTTCTTAGCGACTCTCTTGAACCCAGATTGTAAATCGCACGAACGGCCCTTTTCTGCAGCACAAATATTGCATCTAT
Source organism: Elymnias hypermnestra (assembly GCA_015832385.1). NCBI lineage: Eukaryota > Metazoa > Arthropoda > Insecta > Lepidoptera > Nymphalidae > Elymnias > Elymnias hypermnestra. The sequence continues at coordinate 639,261 of JACTOM010000889.1, read as the reverse complement.
ATCAGTAGCATTATCCCAAAGTAGAATAACATATGACATAATGCTCTGAAAATAGCTGAAATATACCAGTCTGGCAGTATCAACATCTGTCAGACGACGAATTCTTTTTACCGCGTAGGCCGCAGAGCTGAGCCTGTTCGATAGACCACTTTTAATTGATTGAATTCGTAACACAAAGCTGAGTGTCGTAATATCCAACAAGCTGACCATGAAGATGATGATAAAGGGGACAACAACGTTCTTTGCTTATATATTGCGTTATAAAAAATAATTGCGCCTAATTGTTAATGTTTTAATCCAAAGGAATTTTAAGCCCCAACTCGTTTTTCCCTTGGTCATATACATACTTGCTAGCAACATAACAACGTATTATTGTATCCCAAATTTTCCCAACTTAAAGCCAGGACGCATTATTAAGACCTCTTTTATTACTTTATTAGGCCAGGCTGGTATCGTGCTTATCCCCCTCTACAAGGGGTGTCAGTTCAATCAGCCCTTCGCCTGCCGCATCTACAGGCGCTGTGTACTGAAATACGTGTAGCACTATGTGCTCTCGATCTCCCTGCTGATGAAATCCTGCGGTCAGCATCTATTATATATTTTTGTAGTTTTTATGCTCGAGGACAGGACTGTACGATTTGTCGTAGAAGGAACTAAGATTCTAACACTTTCCATCTATGGTTATGGCACTAGGATTTAAAAGGTTAAGCAATCTACCCCAAAGAACATTCAGTAGAATTTAAGAAGTCTGTGCCTCCTTCGCTGCCACTTCTGAGAAGCAAAACTCAGCATGGAGTACTACTTCCCTTTCGACTACGTCAGGGCAGAGTATCGCATATCTTACACTGGATACAATAGCGCCAATCATACTTTCAAGGAGAGAAATACAAAATGTAGACCAAATTGTCTGGTGGACTCCTCTCCAGCAATTTGGTGTAAAGCCATGTTATTCAGGGAATTACTAAAAAAATTACTCGATTTTGACGATTCAAATTTTCTGTGAAAGGGGCTCTATTTGAAAATAATATTGTTCACATGTACATTTGCTGTTTCTTTATTCTAGTTAGAATCAGACATCCTCTGGGGGACTAATAAACTCAATAACAAAAGTCTAGTGGTAGTGTAAAGCAGACTAATAATCTAATGACCTAGTAATAAAAAATGATTAAAATCGACTGCCTCACTGGTTTTGTCTTCAGCTTGCTCGACTACAGACATGAGATCCTAGGTTAAAGTAAGGGTCAGGCGAATTTAAAAATAGATATTGAGTTTTCTGTTAAGAAACAGTCAGTGTTTAGTCAAAATTGGGAGGTTGACGGTGTACACCACTCCCGTGCCTCAAAGAACACGTTAAAACGTCTGCCCTGCTCCTAATCTCCTGCGATCGTGTCGATTGACATCCCATTAGATTATAAGAGTGAACATATAGATAGTGACCTGGTGTTAGCGCATACAATTGAGTAAAGCAAGTAAAGTAGCAGCCCATTAACGTCCCACTGCTTGGCACATGCCTCCTCGCTCATATGAGAGAGGGTTTTTAAAACATAGACCCAACACGCTGCTCCACTGCGGATTGGCAGGCATAGCACACAAGTGTACTCTCTATAACTTCACTCTCAATCCGACGTGACGACAATCCGACACGACAGGAGAGAGAAATCCGGCGCAGGACCGACGGCTTAACGTGCTATGTGTGGGTCACACCGCCAAATTTTTCCCAACTTCGGGCAAATATGAGAAAACTCAATATCGTTTTCGAACTGGCCCGGCCCGGAACTCGAACCTAAGGCCTCATATCTGTAGTCAAACATGCTAACCACTAGACCAATGAGGCAGTCTACAATTGTGTACATGATCTAAAAATCTATGAGTACGGAGGCCTGTGTGATTTTAATGGGATGCTACTTACCTTCATTAGTGTACGGAAGAAGTTCCGGATACAGAACGTCGGGGAAGGGGTGTTGCTGACATACACGAGAACAGAGACCCCCTGGACAGTACAACGCGCGAGACACGTTTGTCCCGCCCATTGCAAGCGCACGCCGCGAGACCCTCTCGCAGACCCCCTCGAATTACAACTGGAACCCCGCAGCTCTATAGAGGTTATGTATTGATTCATCTATACTAACATTTTTAATATGAGGATATTTAAATTTGTTTTATCTCTAAGCCCTTTTCTCTGTTGTGACACAGATGAAGTGTCGCGATTAAATTCTCGTACATTTATAGACGATAATACATACATACATCACGCCTCATTCCCATAGGGGTAGGCAGAGACAACATCCTTCCACATGCCACGATCCTTGCATATCTCCTTCGCTTCTTTCATTCTCATTAAACCTTTCATACAAGTTCGTCGGTTTAGAGTACTCTTGACTTGGCCTTTAATTAAAATGTCCTGGATTTGATCCAGGAACGTTCGCTTTGGTCTTCCCCTTCCAAATTTCGCATTCAATTTTGACTCATAAATCTCTAACGCATTTATTTTACTTTTGTGATTCTTCTGCCATACCCAACTTTCACTACCATACATAAGTGTTGGCACCAACACTCCTGCATGCACAGCCAGTCTGGCCCTTTGAGACACCATCTGGCTATTCATAAAAGCATGCAGAGCACCATTTACCATATTCCCTGCATTCACTCTCCTTTCGATATCACTGTCACATGTTCCATCTTTTGTAAATTTAGATCCCAAGTATACAAATTCTTTCACCTCTTCCACTTGTTCCCCATCTATCAAAATATTGCCATTCATCATAGATTCATCTCGTTCAAAAAGCATAACTTTCGTTTT
>JACTOM010000889.1:606583-631263 GCA_015832385.1 Elymnias hypermnestra | reverse complement strand
TCAGCCTGGTACACCAGAATATTCAATGCATTAAAGGTAAGATGCTTGAAATTGAACTTTTTTTAAATAATTTTAACATTAACATTTTATGTATTACAGAACACTGGCTAAAAAGTAATGAATATGTATTTAGTTTTGGTAACTACCAGGTTGGTAGTTCGTTCAACAGAGTATCATCCATACATGGGGGCTCGTTAATCTTAGTAAATAAAAATTTTAAATATAAGGAACGTACAGACATAGTGAGCCTGTCTGTTGAACGGACAATAGAGCTGGCATCTATTGAATTGGAGCAGTTTCTTGTAGTAACCGTGTATAGGCCCCCTTTGTCCAATTTTGAAGTTTTTGAAAAATTAATGGACCAGGTACTATTCATAATGTCGAAAACGAACAAGAAGTTAGTAGTATGTGGAGACTTCAATATTAATATTTTAGAATGTAGCTCCTCAAGCATGAAACTGTTAAACCTTTTTAACACTTACAATTTATCAAATATGTTTATGGAGCCTACAAGAATAACCTCTTCTAGTGCCACTTGTATAGATAATATATTCACAAACATAAATCCAACTGTGAAAAAGATAATTACTAGTTTAGATTCTGATCACTGTGGCCAACTCATTCGCTTTTCAATTCCAAGAAAAAATGTAAATAAACGTAAAATAACTTTTGTGCCAGTAACCACTGACCGTATCGAGAAAATGAGATCAACCCTTATCTCAAACTCCTGCTTTATACCCAATTCTAATAACCCAAATGAAATATATAGCAATTTCTTTTTCAAAATTACTAAAATATTTAACTCAATATTTAAAAGTAAATCGATCATTCTTACTGACACAATGGCATTCAGTGAATGGGCCACGGCTGATTTGCATAAAAGTAGGCACAAGTTGTATGAATTGTATGCTGAGCGTCAGTACAACACTAGTGTGGAGTTCAGAGATTATGTGAGATCATTTTCCAAGGATTTTAAAAAGAAATGTGTTATTGCTAAATCGCAACACATAAAATATAAGATACAAAACAGTAGTAATGTAATTAAAACGCGGAGTTGCTTTTCCTGTTTCATTATTAATTATTTTCCAAGTTGTTTTAATTACATTACTACTGTTTTGTATCTTATATTTTATGTGTTGGGATTTAGCAATAACACATTTCTTTTTAAAATCCTTGGAAAATGATCTCACATAATCTCTGAACTCCACACTAGTGTTGTACTGACGCTCAGCATACAATTCATACAACTTGTGCCTACTTTTATGCAAATCAGCCGTGGCCCATTCACTGAATGCCATTGTGTCAGTAAGAATGATCGATTTACTTTTAAATATTGAGTTAAATATTTTAGTAATTTTGAAAAAGAAATTGCTATATATTTCATTTGGGTTATTAGAATTGGGTATAAAGCAGGAGTTTGAGATAAGGGTTGATCTCATTTTCTCGATACGGTCAGTGGTTACTGGCACAAAAGTTATTTTACGTTTATTTACATTTTTTCTTGGAATTGAAAAGCGAATGAGTTGGCCACAGTGATCAGAATCTAAACTAGTAATTATCTTTTTCACAGTTGGATTTATGTTTGTGAATATATTATCTATACAAGTGGCACTAGAAGAGGTTATTCTTGTAGGCTCCATAAACATATTTGATAAATTGTAAGTGTTAAAAAGGTTTAACAGTTTCATGCTTGAGGAGCTACATTCTAAAATATTAATATTAAAGTCTCCACATACTACTAACTTCTTGTTCGTTTTCGACATTATGAATAGTACCTGGTCCATTAATTTTTCAAAAACTTCAAAATTGGACAAAGGGGGCCTATACACGGTTACTACAAGAAACTGCTCCAATTCAATAGATGCCAGCTCTATTGTCCGTTCAACAGACAGGCTCACTATGTCTGTACGTTCCTTATATTTAAAATTTTTATTTACTAAGATTAACGAGCCCCCATGTATGGATGATACTCTGTTGAACGAACTACCAACCTGGTAGTTACCAAAACTAAATACATATTCATTACTTTTTAGCCAGTGTTCTGTAATACATAAAATGTTAATGTTAAAATTATTTAAAAATAGTTCAATTTCAAGCATCTTACCTTTAATGCATTGAATATTCTGGTGTACCAGGCTGATAAAGCTATTATCTAAATTTGCATTCACTGAATCTAAAGTGTGGCAATCCTTATGACAAATTTGCTTTTTTAAGCAAGAGGAATTCTCTGTTGTCTTTATTAAATGTTTAAAATAAAATTACTTGGATTTATATCCAAGGGTATGTCAATATTATTGTTATTATGCTCAATAGGAGCATGTCTACTAGCCAAGTTTTTGGCTAAGGTTGTAAACAAATATGATAGCGAAATAGCTATCTGTCGTTTAAAATAATTGGATAGGTGGAACCTATCTTTGTATATATTATAATAAGAATTAGCACACTTGCTAAAGTCAATGATGTGAAATTTATTATTATATGTACATAAATTGTACATAGTCATATTTAACTTAAACCTAAGTAAATTTTCATTATTAGGCAATGTCTGACAATATGGTAGGGTGTAAATGACAATATTTTTAACATTTAAATTATTTAGAGTATCAAAACAATTAATTAAATCTTGTTTGGTCAAATTGCCTCTGTTTCCTAAGAGGATAATAATATTTGTATCACAGTCATAATATTCCCTATTTTTATAAATTGCTTCCACTGTTGATCTTAGGTTTGAGTTGTGGACACAATAATTAAAGGTTGTGTGCCCATATAAAAATGAGTGTAGCAATATGCCCATATTACTTCCAATCTCATCCGTGTACATAAAAGTTTTAGTCAGGTTGTTGTAAAAAAGTGTGAAGAAACTAACAAATTTCTTTTCTATCTCTCTATCTATTAGACGTTAGTAGGCTCCTTCCTATTTTACCTTAAATACTTTCTCTAAATTTCTGTCATTTAGAATACAATTTGTGTATTTATTTGGGCAGTCTATACCACTCGTCTTTGAACTTGAGCTGCCAGTCCTGAAGACGGAGCCTCAACGAATAAATTTTGGTTTCGTGAATGATGGCAGTACTAGAAAAACCTATTTCACCATCAGCCACTCCAGCCGTAAGTCTTTTATTATTAACAAAAGCAAGCTTCGATATATCTCTTATCGTGTTGGGTAGCACTTAACTTAAAAAGAGTTTATAAAAGCATCCTCTTTGTACTGTTGATCCACAATATCCTGCTTCAAATGAGACGAAACGTACATTGTGATATTGTATATTTTGACGACATAAACGTCACAAATATACGACTTGTATGCCCTACTCAACGCTACTCTCTTTATTATGTTAGTAATGATGTGAAACTGAGATCTCTTCAATTAAATTTGATATATATAAGAAAAACATAAAATCTTTATTCAAATAGTCTTTTACAGCAGTCCTGAATCGTCAAATATAGTTTATTCCATAATTTATTATCGAATATATGCTTAATGGTAATATTAAAGAAAGACTTACAATGTAAAGTAACGTGGGTTCCTCTGCACCCTGTTCCTTCGAGCCCACAACAAACTCATTAGGGTGTCCCTTTTTTCACATCATCATTAAAAAAAAATGTGTACTTACTACATTTCAGTAAAATGATAAGCTTCAAACCATTGTACTATTTTATTGAAAGAATTGTTTACGCCTTCATAGTCTGTCTTTTTGTTGATAAATCTTAAATATTACTAAATAAAGTATCATTAACAAACAAAACTATCTCATAATCATCATTCTTTACAAAGGAAGTTGTTATTATAAATGAGGAAAAGAAAAGGTCCTAATATAGGTCCCTGTGAAACTCTCAATTTTAATACGCTGTTTTTGCAATATTTTTCTTAGATGCATCACTCCTATTTAATGTAACGTGTAAATAGCATACAGCTTTCCTCGATAAATGGGCTATCCATCTCTCAAATAATAATACAAATATTATGAATCCAGCTACAACAACTGTAGAGTTGGTGACCCAGTGGAGTGGTGATGAAGAGTTCCGAATATATCCACCGGCTTTGACTCTTCGTCCTGCACAAAGTGAACGGATATATATACAATACACTGCCACGTATGTACATGATTAAGACTAGCAACCCTCCCTAGGGGAGATAGCGGGTATAAATAAGATTAAAAGATACAATTTGTACCCTACTTTTATATAGATAATATAAAACGACATGTTTTAAAATATTTGTATATATACAACTTGATAACTTCTGTCAGATTACGATCGACTAATTTAGAAACAAAGCAATAGACAGTTCGCGGCTCAGAGGTGTATTAGACTGTACCATTCCCATAGGTGTGATATGTGTGATCATAGTCAAGTGCAAACCTTTCAGCAATAAAGAACGACAAACCTAGATCTAATTTCGAAGTGACTCAATCCAGGACTCGAAGCCAAGACCACATGATCTACTGAAGTTACCGTTTGAGACTATACCGTTACTTCCCATTAAGTGTGATCACAGTCAAGTGCAAAACTTTCAGCAATAAAGAACGACCAACCTAGATCTAATTTCGAAGTGAACTCAATCCAGGACTCGAAGCCAAGTCCACATGATCTACTGCAGTTACCGTTTTAGACTGTAGCGTTAATTCCCATTAGGTGTAATCACAGTCAAGTGCAAACCTTTCAGCAATAAATAATAACAAAACCCAGATTCAATTTCGAATTGGCTCAATCCAGGACTCGAAGCCAAGTCCACATGATCTACTGCAGTTACCGTTTTAGACTCTACCGTTAATTGCCATTAGGTGTGATCACAGTCTAGTGCAAACCTTTCAGCAATAAAGAACGACAAACCTAGATCTAATTTCGAAGTGACTCAATCCAGGACTCGAAGCCAAGACCACATGATCTACTGCAGTTACCGTTTTAGACTGTACCGTTAATTCCCATTAGGTGTGATCACAGGCAAGTGCAAACCTTTCAGCAATAAAGAATAACAAAACCCAGATTCAATTTCGAATTGGCTCAATCCAGGACTCGAAGCCAAGTCCACATGATCTACTGCAGTTACCGTTTTAGACTCTACCGTTAATTGCCATTAGGTGTGATCACAGTCTAGTGCAAACCTTTCAGCAATAAAGAACGACAAACCTAGATCTAATTTCGAAGTGACTCAATCCGGGACTCGAAGCCAAGACCACATGATCTACTGCAGTTACCGTTTTAGACTGTACCGTTAATTCCCCTTAGGTGTGATCACAGTCAAGTACAAACCTTTCAGCAATAAAAAATAACAAAACCCAGATTCAATTTCGAATTGGCTCACCCCAGGACTTGAAGCCAAGACCACACTGTGAGTTAGGTAGTTAGGTTGTACCACTGTTTCTCTAACCAGGTGGTTGTACTCGCGTTTTGCGGAAGGTAACGCGATTGTAAGGACCTATGGTGCTTCTGGTGCTTGGTGCAGGGTTGTCTGCGCAGTTCGAGCACGTCCATGCCGTCTTCCCGTACAACGACCACCTCTATTTACCGACCACACAGATGACACTCATCTATTACCTAACAGTCACAATTGAATCCACGAAACTATCATCTGATCATTAATAAACCACGAAGTTTCAAAGAGAAACTGTTTTACTATTGCCTTTTATTTTCCCAATCATTTATCGCATGTTTCGTTACAGCCATGAGCTCTCAAATTCAATAGCAATGATAAAACATGATCTCCCAAATTTGCTGTCGCCCTATTCTGAACTCAAGACCCTACTAAACAATACGAGTATTCGAAAGGGTCTAAAATGCTCCAATTTATAAAATTTTACGCGAATTACACACAAACAAGCCTGGGACGTTTTATTTTACATCTTTCGGCAGTTTTTTTTGTAACATAAAAGATAACTTTATGGCTACTATCAGGGAAAACACTTTGATGTAATCTATAATTGGTTTACGTTATGCCTTTACATGAAATGAGGGTGTAGTAAAGGCTTTACGAGGGTTTTATTACAAAACACAGCGCTGGGTAAATAAATGAAGATTCAAGTTTACATATCATAAAGGTTATTCAACGATCTGTCTGCCAGTTAGAGATAAACTAAAAAACTACTGCACGGATTTTCATGCAGTTAGAAAGAGTGATTATTTTAGAATGATATTGTGTTTTTTATAGTTAAAAGAAGGTTCAAACTTAACTGTCTTTTGTTTAATTCAATCATAATTATGATAGAACAACGTCTGTCAATTGCTGTTCGGTAGTCTTCGTGAAATTCGAGAACGGCTGGACTAATTTGGCCAATGAAATGAAAATCCAGGGAAGGTTTAAAAGGTAAAAGTAAGAAAAAGTGCTTGGAACATAATAAAAACCACAAATTCGCTTTTCCTTAGAAAGTATTCCTACCTGTCAAACATTTGATGTTCATCCCGTCGTTTAGAAATCAATCGAATTTAAATTTCGTTCAGAAATCAAAATAAATTTAAAATGAGAAGTGTTTTTTTTAATAACTTTTGCATTTCAATGTCAAACGTTTCATGTTAGGCCGTCGTTAGACATTGAAAGACATGGCATAGACATTGACAGCATTGACATTTGACATTGACAACTAATTTGGCGGGAATCTGCGCGTCAATGTCGCGTTTTATTGATTACAAATTATCTTTGTTCCATATATAATATATATTTAAAAACAGATTAATATGATTCTTCTTCGCCCAATACTAGCTTTATCTTCCTCAGCTTCCTTTTACTTTATTTTCTTTAGTGTAACTTTTGAATAATTAAATGTTTAAGTTAGTTGTTTTTGTAGTTTTAGTTTTAGTCATGTTTCTGTTCTTCACTCTTTGTAATAAGTCATTTTTTTTCCCCTTTAGTGTAATTTTATTATATAAGCGTGATGAGGCTAGCAGTAAGTAGGTTTACTTCTAGTTCTAAAACCACTTTTCTTTAAGGTTTATATGTAATTTACTTGTAGATGTATCCTGTTGGTGCCCTTTTTTAAAATAAATAAATAAATATATGTCGGAGTGCAAGAGTCTGTGGATCGCTGGTCCGTGTGTAGTCTGTGTAAGGCTGGCGCCATGTGTATCGGCATGGGGGCAGAATCAATAAGTGGCAGTCCGGCGCGTCTCTCGGGAGTTCTCGAGTGGCGGTCGGCCAGAGTGGTCGACTATTGAAACTGTCGCGTTCCTAGCTATTATTGTTAATTAGTTTGTGTAAGTTGATATCGGGAACATTAAGTGATTGAACTTTATAATCAGAGTTAATTAACAAAGTGATTGCACCAACATTACCCACGAACGCCCACAGTATAAGAAATTAAATAATGGATCCCATTAATGACGATGTCGGCGGAGTACGCCCCTGTGATATATGCTTCTCCGTTCTCTCTTATTCTCCGACATATATGTTTGTTGGTTATGGATAGTTTAAAGTAATGGATTAACATATTGAAAATACAAGTACCGCTTTTTTTTCACGTAAATTAAAAAAATATATATGAACTGATGATTCGTTTATCAAAAAATTCTTATAGGTGCGTCTTCTACTTCTACGTGACACTGGCGAAGTAATAATAAATCTTTGTTCCAGCTAAGTTTTGATCACATTTCTTAAAACATTCTGCAATTATCATTCGGCTTTTTATTTATTGATTTCGGCGTTGTTTACCGTGTGAGCTAATATAAGATTAAATTTTATGTAAACAATAAAACTAGAACTAATAGAGATTCAATACCAAGACGTTAGTGTTGAAACTTGTTTCATCAACAGCACCCAAGCCGAACTTTCGGTTCAGCTGGATAGACTGTTATATTCTCGTTAGGAAACTTGCTGTGTATCTTATAAATTCTCTAGTGGTACAACAACAGACTTGGAGATATGATATGTATTTGCTTTACGAACTATACGGAATAGATTATGGCCAATCTCATGCCATTTGGGCAGGAGGCATTTGTGCATAAATTAACAAGGCAGTTAACATAATGACAGTTCACTGCGTATATATATTAGAAAACTTGTTGTATGTACATAAAAACATTGACTCTTTTAATAAAAAGAGTGAATGTACATCATATAACTTACGAAACCAAAACAAACTTGTTATAAATTCTAGTAGGCTGCATAAGATTAACAACTCATTTAAGGGTAACTGTATACGTTTCTATAATAAACTCCCACAAGACGTTCTAAAGATGTCAATTAATAAATTCAAAGTCTTTGTTAAAAGAAAGTTGATAGAAAAATCGTATTATAAGTTGCAAGATTACCTAGACGATAGAAACGCTTGGGAGTGAACAAATTGCTCTAATTTTAATTAAAATATAGTAAACTAATTTGTTATTGTAATGATGATGGGAAAAAAAAAATACCCGACTGAGTTTGTTGTGGGTTCTTCTCGGATCAGGGCGCGAAGGAACCCTCGTAACTTTAGATTTTAAGCCGATCTTGAGTACCGTCATCAGATGTATATTAGAATCAGAGTGTGGAAAAAAAATATAATTTGACGATTCAAAAGTGCTGTAATATGCCTACTTGAATAAAGATATTTTTGATTGATTTGATTGATTGAAATATATGTGCAAATGTTCGTAGACTCTCAGTTCTCTCACTCTCATACAGTTGGCCCACCTTGGTCAAATGGAAATTTGAAAAGATTTGATTGGTTAGAAGGGTCAAGGCGGGCCAACAATGATGACTCACTACATTCTTTACGGACAACATTTGGGTAAAGAAAGCAGGTAGCGCGACAAAAAAACGAGGATACCAATTAGATAGTAGTTAATATGACTGTATACAATACATAAATAAATCAAATTATATAAAATAATAATTCTTTTTAACCGACTTCAAAAAAAGGAGGAGGTTAACAATTCGTTTGTATTTTTTTTTATGTTTGTTACCTCATATCTCCCGACTGGGTGGACCGATCTTGATGATTTTTTTTTAAATCCAGTTCTGATGATGGCATCCATGAGAAAACCGGATAAGTCTTAAATTTGCATAAGCACGTGCGCGACAAATGGACGAATAACTCAAGATCACGTCAACCGATTTCGATAATTCTTTTTTTATTAGAAAGGATACACTTTTAGGGTTGTTTTGTGATAGATTGGTTAGGTTTTAATGATGGAATCCGTGACAAAGTGACGGAACTCTTCAATTCTTAGGAGCGAATCAACGATACTCGGCAGAATCTTCTATGAGCTATCCAGATATTTGAGTTGCCTACCGTAACTTCGGTATGGTCAAGTGCCAGTCGTAGTTAAATATGAAGATCAATGGATCTCCTCAACGGCTTACAGTATGGGTGCGGTTTAAGGCAGAAAATATAAGTGTCTGTAATCAAATAGCAACGAGCTTACGTTTGTTGCTGCATTACAACACGTTTAATTCAGATTCACTAAAAATAAATATTCTTATATTCGGAGTCGGTGTCAGCCGAGATGCCCACATATATAGCTATAATACATCTGAACCGTAGTATAGTATAGTTAGTTTTTGTTCATACCCAGTTTTATTTGTTTATTATTTTTTTTTTGTATCATTATCATTTTATTTCAATGCTGAGTTAGCCTGTAAGTGGAGTGTACAACATAGAATAAAAATCAAATAAGAGTGTATACCTAGATTAAGACGGCCTCGCTGGCGCAGTGGTGCGAGTATTCGCTTTGCTAGCCGAGGACCCGGGTTCGATCCCCGGTAGGACGAATTTAAGAAATTGTATTTTCTAATTTGTCTGAGCGGCTTCGGTTGTGGCTAGTTACCACCCTACCAGCAAAAACGTACCGCCAAACAAAGAGATTTGTGTTCCGGTACGATGCTGTGTAGAAACTGTAAGGGGTATATCGCCTCTTAACAGATTAGCGCGCTTCCATCTTAGACTGTATCATCACTTACCAACAGGTGAGATCACAGTCAAGCGCTAATCTGTCAGCAATAAAAAAAAAAAGGTAAGTTGTATGCACGTTGGCTTCCTATTAAATAAATAAATAAATATAAACTTTATTGCACGTTAAGCCGTCGGTCCTGCGCCTAATCTCTCCGGTCGTGTCGAATTCCCGTCACATCGGACTATGGGAGTGAAGGAATAGAGAGTGCACTTGTGTACTATGCCTGCCAATCCGCAGTGGAGCAGTGTAGTGGGTCTATGCTCTAAAAACCCTCGCTCCTTGGAGTGTGGAGGCCTGTGCCCAGCAGTGGGACGGTAATGGGCTGCTACTTACTTACTTTACTTAAACTTTATTATTATTAAAAATTTTGACATATAGTAGTGCCAGAACAGCACTGAGCACTCTGCCAATGTCACGAAAGTTGAAAAACACGCAGGAGACAATTTCACTTTTTATCTTTCCTATACAAACTTTTTTAATGTAACCTTGTGACGTTTGACATAATTATCAGCGATTGACATATACGCTTTTATACTCGTGTGCGTGTAAGGTCTTTTTGAAGTGCAACTTCTTTACGCGCATGAGGGTAAAATTGAAGGATGAATCGCGCGATTAGCATCACGTAAATGTGCAGCGTTTTATATGCTATTTGTGACATTTTTATTGGCCACTCGTCATTTCATAATTTAATAAAAATAGTTCATGAATTCTCTTTTCTAAATTTTTGAATTCAAAACAAAATTTCATTGATAATTTCTAATATTGACAAAAAAACACGTGGCATTTTAATTTACAATTCGCCATTTGAGATTTCAATACATTCCATTAATATTTTAATGACAATTAGATTCCTAACGAGTGATGATGAGAGCGTTGAGAAGCATGAGTGGATTGAAACTGAGTGACAGAGTAAGAAATAGTGCGATAAGAGAACGTTGTGGTTAAAAGAAGTCGTAGTGACTTTGAGAAAGGTATGCTTAGATGGTTTGGGCATGTAGAGAGAAGAAGACCAAGGCGAACGTTCCTGGACACCAAATCCAGGACATTTTAAGTATCGGCCAGGTCAAGAGTACTTTAAACCGACGAACTTGTATGAAAGGCTTAATGAGAATGAAAGAAGCGAAGGAGATATGCAAGGATCGTGGCAAGTGGAAGGATGTTGTCTCTGCCTACCCCTATGGGAATGAGGCGTGATGCTATGTATGTATGTATGTACCTTTATATAAACTATAAGTGTGAGAAATTTCACACTCCTCCGTCCGCACAATTTTCGTAAAAAGGGGTGTAAAATTTTTGCTCTATATATAAATGAATACTACATTTTGGGAGGTTTTATCCTAATAAATGATTAGTCATTTATACAGAAATAGGTTTGAATGTTTGTTCTCGATAAAAGAGACTATATTTTATTCAAATATATCGACCAGAAATAACAAACGACGTGTCGTCGGATATGATTCGCGACTTTACGACGCCGACGAACTCCCACCGTTTCATTGTATAGAATAGCAAATTAAACCTTATATGAGGACAGCCTCACCAATATTTTATTAGACAAAAGAATCCATTAACTATTTTGTTGTGGATAGCGTGATTTTTTTGATTACATAATAAAAAAAACGGGCTTACACTATATACGTAAAGCAATGGACTTTTAGCTAGTTTTATAGTAAGAACTCAAACCCTGGATCTCATCGTTGATTAGGTAGTTATCTGAATATCTCTCCTGATAGTTAACGTTGATATAATCTGACAAAGTAATTTACTTCTCATCGTATCTACACAGCAGCGTATCAAAGTTTTATCGTTAATGGCACGTCTTTGCTGGTAGGGTGGTAATCAAACTCAGAAAAATTATAAAAAGTAACTTGCCCTATGTACAATGAGTACATACACCTATAACATATAACAGAAGACGTATCTATTAATTGAAAACTAAACTTCTATAGATAAATATGCAACAAAACATCTATAAATAAGAAACAAAACAACTATAAATAGAAAACAAAATATTATAGATATTTTGTTTTCTATTTATAGTTGTTTTGTTTCCTAGTTATAACTGTATTATTCCGAATTTAAAGTCGTTGTGTCATATTTTTAGATATTTCTTGATAATAGGAAATAAATCATTTATATATAAGAAACAAAACATCTATATATCCGAAACAAAACATTTATAAATAGGAGACAGCATTATCTATAAATAGGAAACAACAACTGTAAACTGAAAACAATACCACTATAATTAGGAAAAAAGTTCATCTTTAAATTGAAAACAAAACATTTATAAATAAGAAACCACAAAACTATAAATAGAAAACAATATATCCAAAAATAGGAAATATCATTTATATATAGGGAACATAACATATATAAATATGAAACGAAACAGCTATAAATGAAAACAAAACATTTATAAATAAGAGACAGAACGTCTATAAATAGGACACAGAAACAATACCACTATAATTAGGAAAAAGTACATCTGTAAAAGAAAAAAAAGCATTTATAAATAAGAAACAAAACAACTATAAATAGGACACAAAATATCTATAAATAGGACACAACTATTATAAATAGGAATCAATAACCACTATAATTAGGAAAAAGTACATCTTTAAATAGAAAACAAAACATCTTTAAATAAGAAACAAAACAACTATAAATATGAAACAAAATATCTATAAATAGGACACAACTATTATAAATAGGAATCAATAACCACTATAATTAGGAAAAAGTACATCTTTAAATAGAAAACAAAACATCTTTAAATAAGAAACAAAACAACTATAAATATGAAACAAAATATCTATAAATAGGACACAACTATTATAAATAGGAATCAATAACCACTATAATTAGGAAAAAGTACATCTTTAAATAGAAAACAAAACATCTTTAAATAAGAAACAAAACAACTATAAATATGAAACAAAATATCTATAAATAGGACACAACTATTATAAATAGGAATCAATAACCACTATAATTAGGAAAAAGTACATCTTTAAATAGAAAACAAAACATCTTTAAATAAGAAACAAAACAACTATAAATATGAAACAAAATATCTATAAATAGGACACAACTATTATAAATAGGAATCAATAACCACTATAATTAGGAAAAAGTACATCTTTAAATAGAAAACAAAACATCTTTAAATAAGAAACAAAACAACTATAAATATGAAACAAAATATCTATAAATAAGACACAACAACTATAAATAGGGAACAATACCACTATAATTAGGATAAAACACATCTGTAATAGAAAAAAAAAAACATTTATAAATAAGAAACAAAACATCTATATACTCAATCTATGATTGTTACAAATTGATATCTATTCTTATACGTGACTAAATTTCTTTGTCTGAATATGGCATTTTCGCATTTCGTATGTAAAAATACAAAAGTGGAGTCACGTACCTGTAAGGAAGTGTCACCTGTCTCCTGCTATTTCCTGGAGATGACAGGTAAGCAGCACGAATTCATATTTATTTATGAACTAGCGGTACACTTCGACTTCGCACGAAAAGTAGAGCATTTGCCTTCATATTTTGTTTTTTAAAGGATCGTAAGAGCTTCATGAGTTTGAAATCTCACGTCTTTATTTTGGGTAATCTCTAAAAGGTCTGTTCCAATTACGATGGAAGTTTTATTGCTAAGTACCTGTTACTATAAGGAGTAATTTAGACAAGTTAAGAACTTAAAAAGGTATACGGAATTACTGCGATAAAACGAAGTCACGTTCGTTGCCTTTTACACAATATCTTTTAATCCTTTCAACGGATTTTGATGCAGTTTTAAGTAATAGATAGAGTGATTCAAGAGGAAGGTTTAAATGTATAATACAAACATATTATAGAAACGCCGCCTAAACCTTACGAGATAGATGAAATTAATGTATTATGGAATTGTATATCTTAAAAAGATCTACAAAAAAATTATGATAGTAAGTATTTATCTGTAAAGGATAACCCACAGTAACAATTTTTATCTTTTACATACCCCAAAAATACATGTGTTATTTACTGAGCTATTTTAGACAAGACTGTACTGTTAAGTATCGAATTAAGTTCATTACATACGTTGCATATTTAATGTAGAATAAAGAACCGCCTTCAAAACAGACTTACAAATATATTAATATGATCTTAAAAGTAAGAAATAATTGCGTATTCTTCTACACCGAGTCCAAATATAAGAATACGAAAAACACTATAAAAGAATGCAGCAACAAACGTAAGCTCATTGCTATTTGATTACCGACACTTATATTTTCTGCCATAAACCGCACCCTTACTGTAAGCCGTTGAGGAGATCCATTGATCTTCATATTTAATTACGACTAGCACTTGACCATACCGAAGTTTCGATAGGCAACTCAAATATCTGGATAGCCTATAGAATTGAAGAGTTCCGTCACTTTGTCATGGATTCCATCATCAGAACCTAACCAAACTATCACAAAAACAACCCTTGTATATCCTTTCCAATAAAAAAAAGAATCAACTAAATCGGTTGGCGTGATCTTGAGTAATTCATCTATTTGTCGCAAACGTGCTTATGCAAATTTAAGACTTATTCGGTTTTGTCATGGATGCCATCATCAGAACTGGTTTAAAAAAATGGGATCCTATGACGAGCACCTTTCATATAAAAAACAATTATCCACCCAGTCGGGAGATATGAGGTAACAAGCATAAAAAAATACATACGAATGGATAATTAATAAATATAATTTAAACTAAGAAACTTTGAATATTTTTCATTCTATAACACAGATTGGCAATGATTTTGACGACCTCGCTGGCGCAGTGGTGCGAGTATTCGCTTTGCTAGCGGAGGTCCCGGGTTCGATCCCCGGTAGGACGAATTTAGGAAATTGTATTTTCTAATTTGTCTGAGTCTGGACTGGTGGGAGGCTTCGGCCGTGGCTAGTTACCACCCTACCAGCAAAAACGTACCGCCAAACAAAGAGATTTGTGTTCCGGTACGATGCTGTGTAGAAACCGTAAGGGGTATATCGCCTCTTAACAGATTAGCGCGCTTCCATCTTAGACTGTATCATCACTTACCATCAGGTGAGATCACAGTCAAGCGCTAATCTGTCAGCAATAAAAAAAACTCGTCGTCTTTGTTAACTTGTTTGTGGTTATAGAATGAAAGTGAGCCATCACGCTCGGGTATGTAGAGCTACTTTAAATCTCATAATTAAGTGTAAGCAGACGAAAATCTAATTGCGTATTAATTAGGTTGTGCATTTCAGTGAAATAAAATACGGACTACACGAAACACACCACCTTTAATATAAAAAAATAAAAGTGCGTGCGTACAAAGTACACACGTTAGAAGTGAAACTTCTAGGCAAACTAATTTATGTCTTGTTTATATTTATACAAATCTAAAACTGAAAGTGTGTTATGAATTTAATCGTAATTAAAATATTAAGAGTGTCGAAAATTAATTTATTGATCGGCATCATCTATGTTTGCAGAGGCAAGGACTGATGATTTCTTTGCCCTGCAGAGGAAAAGATTGATGTCCTTGATGTCGAGGTTGCGCTCCAGCACAAACTGCATTTTGAGAATGTTAGCTGGAAGGGTGGACTCACCATTTTACCACCAGTTCCTCAGAATGCAGTTTGGGCCGAACAAAAAAACGGGATGTTCATAGGTGACCTTGTCATATTTGTTTTTAGATTTTTAAGTTTAGAATTATTAATTTATTATTATTTGTCTTCAGTTTTACTAACATAGTTATAAGTATTGTGTGTACTAACCACATTGAGCCGTTGTTGCTAAAATAATGAAATTTATTATTATTCCACTTTGACACTCACGCCCGTTTACGAGAGAATATATATATTTATTATTATATATAAGTAAATTTATAATAATTACTTATATACAAAAATATGGAATAATACATATACCTACATAAACAATTGCATAAATAAATATAACGGGCGGAGGATACACCTCGGCAGGGAGACCAAACGGCCAGGGGTCAGGGCTACAGGCTGAGAAATTATTATTATTATTATTGAAATCTCAAATGACGAAATGTAAATAAAAATTCCATGTGTTTTTGTCAATATTACAAATTATTCATTAAATTATGTTTTTGAATTTAAAACGAGAGTGCCACATGTTATTCGTAAATAAACCTACAAACGAATTAGCATTTAAAACGCTGCACATCTTCGTGACGCGCCTAAACAAGTATCACTTTAATAAAAAAAAACCACCTCAAACAAATTTATATGTGTCGGCGGCAACGATTTTTAATGTTGGTAACAAGGTGTCCAGTGAGCTAGCAACATTCGAACTACCCCCACTCGCAAAACTAGTATAAAAGGGCTTGCATTAGGCTGGCGAAGGCATTCTTACTCGAAGTGCTGCCCGGTGCACACATAAATTGTTGGTTATTGTCATTTAATTAATAAAATAATGAATAATTGAATTTAAAGTAATAAATAATCTCTCTGAAAATGGACTGTGGTTGTCTTTATTTAAACGGTGGAAGACCACAACGCGATATATGCTTTAAATTATAAAAAAAT
The DNA here is from genome assembly GCA_015832385.1 of Elymnias hypermnestra. Classification (NCBI taxonomy): domain Eukaryota; kingdom Metazoa; phylum Arthropoda; class Insecta; order Lepidoptera; family Nymphalidae; genus Elymnias; species Elymnias hypermnestra. Next base: position 614,821 of record JACTOM010000889.1, on the reverse strand, counting down.
TGTTACGTATACTAATTAAAATGAAATTAAAAATATTGGACTACTTAAAAGTCTCTCAAATTATTACAATAATATAATGCAGTTACAATTATTATTATACATATATGAGAGTCGGTGTCTGGCGAGTATTGTTAATTTGCTCTTAAGTATTGAAGAGTTCCATTAATTTGTCGAGGATCCCATGATCATAACCTAACCAAACTATCATCAAACATTTCCAATAAAAAACGAATCATCGAAATCGGTTGGAGTAAAATTGAGTTATTCGTCCATTTGTCGCGCATATGCTTAATGCAAATTTAAAACTTTTTGATGGATGCCATCATCAGAACTGGACTAAAAAAAATGCGACCCTACGTACCTTTCATATGAAAAAAATCAACAAGATCGCTTCACCCGATCGGAAGATATGAGGTAACAAATATAAAAAAAAATACAGACGAATTTGATGACGATTAAAAAAGTATGTAAGTAGCAGCCCATTAACGTCCCACTGCTGGGCACAGGCCTCCTCACTCGTAGGTTTTTAAAGCATAGATCCACCACGCTGCTCCACTGCGGATTGGCAGGTATAGTACACAAGTGCACTCTCTATTTCTTTACTCTCACAGTCCGATGTGACGGGAATCCGGCACGACCGATCCGGTGCATGACCGACGGCTTAACGTGCTCTCCGAGGCACGGGGGTGGATCACACCGCCAACTTCCCAACTTCGGGCAAATATTGAGAAAATCTTAATAGAAAACTCAATATTGATTTTTGAATTGGCCCGACCCGGGACTCGAACCCAGGACCTCATGTCTGTAGTCGAACATGCTAACCACTAGACCAATGAAGCAGTCAGGAGGTTATCATTATCATGATCGGCATCGTCATCATCATGCAGGTCATGATAATAACCTCTTCCTTTTTTGAAGTCGGTTAAATGGGAAGTTCTGAGGCAAAAAAGTATATTATATATATATATAGTCTAATATATATACTCTAATTCCAATGTACGTCTGATGATGATACTCCAGAACGACTTAAAATCTAAAGTNAATTTTATGCAGCCTACTAGAATTTATAACAAGTTTGTTTTGGTTTCGTAAGTTATATGATGTACATTCACTCTTTTTATTAAAAGAGGCAATGTCTTTATGTACGTACAACAAGTTTTCTAATATATAGTTAGTTGGTTAGTTAGTAGCAGCCCATTAACGTCCCACTGCTGGGCACAGGCCTCCTTACTCCGAGGAGCGAGGTTTTTTAGAGCATAGACCCACCACGCTGCTCCAGTGCGTCCTTCCTTCACTCTCATAGTCCGATGTGACGGGAATCCGACCCGACCAGAGACGGCTTAACGTGCTCTCCGAGGCACGGGGGTGGATCACACCGCCAACTTCCCATCTTCGGGCAAATATTGAGAAAATCTTAAATGGAAAACTCAGTATTGACTTTTTTTTAATTGGCCCGACCCGGGACTCGATCCCAGGACCTCATGTCTGTAGTCGAACATGCTAACCACTAGACCAATGAGGCAGTTTCTAATATATATACGCAGTAAACTGTCATTCAACATGTCATAAGAAAATACAGACGAATTGATGACCTCCTTGTTTTGAAGTCCATCAAAAATGACCAAGTTTACGCAGACGAAATCGCGTATACCACCTTGTTATTTTCTATTCACTTCATGGCGAGTTAAGCTTTTCTACGAAGGTCAAATATACATTAGCCATTATATACTGAATCGACTTTTCATATAAAATCAACGTCGGTATGTCCACTTTATATTGGTTTTCACAGAGAAGTTATCACGCGAACCATTGAACCGTATTGCCTTTATGATTTATACACCCAGTATTATGGGTAAGTAGCTATTATCGTAAATATAATAACTGTTCGCGACTTTTCCCTTTCGTTTAGAAAATAGTATATTTTGTTTGTAATTTATAATCTACACGATCTTTCGCTTTCGTATAGAACAATATCATATTTTGTTAACTTTATGTCGGAGAATAAGAGAGAACGGAGAAGCATCGTTGTTAATTGGATCCATTATTTAATTTCTTATTCTGTGGGCGTTCGTGGGTAATGTTGGTGCAAAATTTACTCGAGTTATAATGTTCAATCACTTAATGTTTCCGATATCAATTTACACAAACTCATTAACATTAATAGCTAGGAACGCGACAGCTTCAAAAGTCGACCATTTCGGCCGACCGCCACTCGAGAACTGCCGAGAGACGGACCAGCGATCCATAGACTCTTGCACTCCAACAAATATATATAATAAGTCGAAGGGCAGGTGTCTGTGGAACGCCTGCGTCATCTATCGGCGTGGGACAGAGTCAATAGTAGCAGTCGGGCGGGAGTCTCTCGGCAGTTCTCGAGCGGCGCTCGACCGGAGCAGTCGTCTGTTGGAATGCCTAGCTGTTATTGCTAATGAGTTTGTATAAATTGATATCAAGAACATTAAGTAATTAAACATTATAATCAGAGTTAAATATTAAATATTTTATTGCACCGACATTACCCACGAACGCCCACAGTATAAGAAATTACATTTATGGATCCCATTAATGTCGGCGGAAAACCCTACGCCCCTATGCTTTATGCTCTGCTTCTCTCTTATTCTCCGAAGTATATAAATAATTAGTAAATCGTATAAGAATTGTTTTATTCACTATAGCATGTATATATTTGTATGTATTGTTTTTCCTAGAATAAAGTTGTTAGTGCAATTAATATAAACCCCATGATTGGCGAATAAGATGTACTTATTCGCAAAATAAAGAGCCAACTAGCGTCGTTTGCTTGTCACAATAGTGTACGTGTGTCAGTCGTAAACACGACATAATAGAACGCCAATTCGGCGTAAACTTTCCTGCTGAACAACAGTTCGATCGTACAGTATAACCTCGTCTGGTGACGGCGGAACTTTGGGTGAAGAGGTGTAAGGTGTAGAAAACTCAATATTGATATTTAAATTGCCCCGTCGCGGCACTCGAACCCAGTACCTCATGTCTGTAGTCGGACATGCTAACCAGTAGACCAATAAGGCAGTGTTACAATAGTTTGAGGAAATAATAGACACATTAACTATCATCTTACATTCTTTGCCCTCTTTGCCTTACTTCAAATCAGGGCCTGAACTATTACTACACCCTGACTGCCGAATGTTGTTTATCCTCTTCATTCGTTCTTTTACATACTATTTTTAAGTTTGTAAGGACAGATTGTGAATTATGAATGAGAATTCACAACAATTACACATATATCGTAAAGATCGACGAGAACTATCAACTAACATGAGAGAGAGTTTCGTTTATGTAACCACTAACGAGGCGATGCTCTCCACCGTACTTCCGCAAGTCCTTGTAGACTCAACTCATTAGAGAAAAGGACGTCAAATTGCCGGATAGAGGAAGTTGAACTAGAAAGTAAGAACAGATCCATTTCCTTTATTGTTAAGTAGTTGATGTCTACGATTTCTTTTTAACAAACACCTTTTATATATGGTCTCTATATTTGTCTTTTTTTAGTACAGTAATGTATTTTTTATGAAATTTTTGTTACATTTAGTTGTCCTAACATGATGGAGCGTAAATAAAGCTAATGAAGACTTTAATCAGGATCGATTTTTCTTGCTTTTGTTTCATTTTTTATTATTTTATATCCCTGTTAATTGTTTTATTTGTTTTTTACGTTGATGGTGCAATTGTATTTTTATCTACACTAATATTATAAAGAGGAAAGATTTGTATTTTTGTTTGTAACGAATAAACTTAAAAAGTACTGGACCGATTTTAATAATTCTTTTTCATTAGAAAGCTACATTATCACTGAGTAACATATGCTGTATTTATTAATAGATTACTATAGAAATCTTTAGAAATTCCTATTAAAACCAACCGAAGGTATATAAAAATTAGCCAAAAAATGTCTTTCATCGCATACGCTGTGAAGAGTGAAGATAGGACAAAAAAATGTTCGACAATATTATAGAATATATCAATATCTACAAAAAACTTTGCAAAACCATAAGTCTAACTATTGTAGTTACGTCACTATAACTACTTTTTTACATTTAATAAATTGATAGAAAAGCCGATCAAAATCAGACCGTGTTATCTATACCATTTATAAATTTTTATCCAAATAAATAATTTAATATTCAAGACTGTCTCAATACCTGATGATTACTTTTTGAATTATTGAAATCGGATATTCCATTCAAAAGATATCATGAAATTAAAAAAAAATACTAACTCGACGAGAGAGGGGCAGTGCGGGAGAAGTTGCACCATTATGAACCAGGTTACCTTACGCAGTGGATGCAAGCGACATTGAATATTTCATTTTTGTGCTTCACTTAAAAAGTTCTTTTCAGAGCTACTTGGTTTTAGTATTAGGAATCACACTTTTTCATAAGGTAAGTAGCAGCCCATTAACGTCCCACTGCTGGGCACAGGCCTCCTCGCTCATATGAGAGAGGGTTTTTAGAGCATAGACCCACCACGCTGCTCCACTGCGGATTGGCAGGCATAGTACACAAGTGCACTCTCTATTCCTTCACTCTCATAGTCCGATGTGACGGGAATCCGACACGACCGGAGAGAGATCAGGCGCAGGACCGACGGCTTAACGTGCTCTCCGAGGCACGGGGGTGGATCACACCGCCAACTTCCCAACTTCGGGCAAATATTGAGAAAATCTTAATAGAAAACTCAATATCGATTTCGAACTGGCCCGACCCGGGACTCGAACCCAGGACCTCATGTCTGTAGTCGAACATGCTAACCAATAGACCAATGTGTTGTTAATTACTGATATATTCAAGCTTAATATATTCCCTTTAATATCTCACTTTAATTAATTTATATATTCCTTCTCTTATAATCTATGTTCCTTCTGACACCCGTGACATACTATGTCACGGGTGTCACTTTTTCATAATATTTGTCAATTCATGGTCGTTTTAATTATCATGCCTATAACTTAAATATCTGTACCTATTTATGTCTAACCGTGCGAAGGCGGGACGGGTCGTTAGTATTAAATATAACATGGATAGAAAAGAGTAAAAGACTATTGAGTTTCTTGCCGGATTCTTCTTCAGCTAGGTTCCGAACCGGTGGTAGAGCCTGACAAGAAAGTTTATTCAATTTACTGGAACTAAAGAATATTTTAGTTTAGTTATTGACTTTTATTATGAAATCCTATTTCATTTTAAAAATAGTTAAAATTATGAGCATTTTAATATATTCAATTTTGACACATGCATCAAAAATTTGAGGCATGCGAACTAAATTACGCATTTATTTAATCGGAAAGCGATATCGCACTTTCGTCACTCAAAACAGGGCCGGAAATACGAACATCATCACTCATTGACAGTACTTAATATATACATGTCGGAGTGCAATAGTCTTTGTAAAGCTGGCGCCATCTGTCTGTCGGAGTTGGGCAGAGTCAATAAGTGGCGGTCCAGGGCGTCTCTCGGCAGTTCTCGAGTAGCGCTCGACCGAAGCGATCGCGTTCCTAGCTATTATTGTTAATGAGTTTGTGTAAGTTGATATCGGGAACGTTAAGTGATTGAACATTGTAATCCGAATTAATTAATAAAGTGTTTGATTGCCCACGAGCGCCCACAGTATAAGAAATTACATTTATGGAGCCCATTAATGACAATGTCGGCGGATATCCCTACACCCCTGTGCTTTATGCTCTCCGTCTCTATCTGCTTCTCCGACATATATATACCGAATATATATGGAAATGTCGATGTTTAAATGTTAGAAAGTGCTGAAAGAGCATACTGGAATAAAAAACCTTTGAGCGATTCATTGTGGTGGAAGTCAAGCCTTCAAAAATCTTATGATGAAGAGATAATTTAAACTAACCCGCGCAACTTCCCATGTATACACTTAATTATGGGAATTTAAAGAAGCGTGATGAATCAAGTCTCATTTAGTACCCAGAACTGCATAGCCTTCCTTAAAAAAACGTATTTATAACTGGATAATCGCAATAAGCAAAAATTTGCTTTAATATAATGAGACTATTGTAAAATTTCGTCATGAGGATCATTGTAGGTTTTATTAATATTAACTTCCACCATGCCTTGGTGGACATAAGTGGAGGGGACAAGTAGCAGAGTACAAACACAACCATAAACATAAACACTGTATAATGCTTCCTATCTCATTCTCTACCACGTTCAACTTTATCAATTTGTGTCTCTCGTTTTATCAACTTTCAAATCACAACAACGCTATAGAAGTTTTCACTTCAAAAAATGTTAAAAAAAATATATTTGTTTCGAGCTGTCAATCGGTTGAATCCCATTTGAAACATTGAAGCAATAAAACGACGTGGCACGAGTGTGGACTCATCTGTATGAAGTGTACCGCGGGGAGACATTATTTACGTTGTTTCATTTCCTCAATTTACCCCAAAAACAGGGCTCTTCCTGCTGTTAATTCGTTTCTATTTCAAAAACAAAGCCATTTGAATTTGTATTAAAATATGATTTATAACAATTTTCTATATATTTAGACATACATGCATGTTTCAACTTAAACGAAACAAAAAGATTTCTTAATAAAACACCCGACGTTTGTTCCCCGATTCCCGCCAACTTCCATCTAGTTGCGTTTAGAAATTGTTGGTTGTCATTGTCAAATGTCAAAAAAATATATATTCTTTCAAATTAAATTTGATTTCTAAACGATAAGACAACTAATGTTTGACATTCAAAACACAAAAAATTAAAATGGCTTCACTTTTCACTTCATTTCTGAACGACTTTTATATAATTGATTTCTAAGCGATGTTCTAGTTCGTAATAAAGATTCCCGCCAAAGTCTGTCAAATATTACAATTGTGATGAGAAATTGTTGGTTGTCAATGTCAAATGTCAAAAACGATTGAACAAAACCAATGAAAAAAACGCTACTTGTGAGCCCCTACGATAGCCCACACTCGCGAAGATTGCCGATTCAGGATCAATAAAGATGCCACCAGATTCTTCACCCAACGCCCCGCCGTCTACTTGTCACTAGATGAGGTTGTACTCTACGACCGAACTGGTGTTCAGCAGGAAAGTTTACACCCAATTGGCTTTCTATTATGTCGTGTTTAGGACTGACACACGTACACTAATGTGACAAGCAAACGACGCCAGTTAGTTCTTTATTCGTTATTAAGTGTATCATATGATTGACCTTGACTCATTCCCATAGGGGTAGGCAGAGACAACGTCCTTCCACTTGCCACGGTCCTTGCATATCTCCTTCGCTTCTTTCATTCTCATCAAACCTTTCATACAAGTTCGTCGGTTTAGAGTACTCTTGACCTGGCCGTTATTTAAAATGTCCTGGATTTGGTCCACGAACGTTCGCCTTGGTCTTCCCCTTCCAACTTTCGCATTCACTCTTGACTCATAAATCCTTTTTGTCAGTCTCCTTTCACTCATTCTCTCCTCATAACCAAACCATCTAAGCACACCTTTCTCGATTTTAGTCTCTACGTCTTCTTTTATACCACAACGTTGTCTTATCACAGTATTTCACTGTCACTCAATTATACTTCACTCATACTTCTCAACGCTCTCATCTCTACCGCATTTATTTTACTTATGTGATTCTTCGGCCATACCCAACTTTCACTACCATACATAAGTGTTGGCACCAACACTCCAGCATGCACTGCCAGTCTAGCCCTTTGAGACACCATCTGGCTATTCATAAAAGCATGCAGAGCACCATTTACCATATTCCCTGCATTCACTCTCCTTTCGATATCACTTTCACATGTTCCATCTTTTGTAAATTTAGATCCCAAGTATACAAATTCTTTCACCTCTTCCACTTGTTCCCCATCTATCAAAATATTGCCATTCATCATAGATTCATCTCGTTCAAAAAGCATAACTTTCGTTTTGTTTACATTCACTTTCATTCCTTTCCCTTTCAAAGCTTCATTCATAATATTTAGCATCTCCTGAAGCTCGTTAGCGGATGACGCAAGTATTACTTGATCATCAGCGTAGAGTAAACATTTGATGAGTAATTCATTCATTCTTAACCCATACATACATTCTTTTAAATCTGTCAAACATTTATCCATGAAAAGGTTGAACAGCCATGGTGACGCAACACATCCCTGTCGAACACCTCTTTCGACAGGAAACCACTCCGTGTACGCTCCGTTTATTCTGACACAGGCACTAGAACCCTCATAGAGAGACT
>JACTOM010000889.1:344962-602685 GCA_015832385.1 Elymnias hypermnestra | reverse complement strand
TTATGCAGCCTACTAGAATTTACAACAAGTTTGTTTTTGTTTCGTAAGTTATATGATATACATTCACTCTTTTTATTAAAAGAGTCAATGTTTTTGTGTACGTACAACAAATTTTCTCTATATATAATTTATATATTCCTTCTCTTATAATCTATATGTTTCCTTCTGATGTCCCGGCACCTCTTTTAAATCAGACATATATCTAAACTTATTTTTAGACTACATTATAGTTTGTGTTTGTTACAATAAATGAGTAAACAACTCACAATATTAAGAGAGAAGAATTAAATCGGCAGCTGTTATATCTACAAGTGTTATCATAAATATACATACATGCAAAATACGTACACAGATAATCTCGAGGAAAATTGAAGAGAAAATGGATTCTGTACTTAATTCTGTAATTCCGCGATAATCTGACATCATAAAGCCTCCATTTTACACGTGCTCCTTCCGCACCCCCTCAAGGGGTGTCTCGTAATAGAACCTTTTGCCCACATTTTAAATAGGTTATACGAAATGAGGTTAATGAAATTCCACTGAGCCGATATTGTATTTGAAATTAAAAAAGCAATAAGCAATGGACGTCGTCACGTACGCTTAATACAATATTATCAAAAAGGTCCTTTGATATTGTTTATTTATATTCCTTATAAAAGTACAGCATACATTATTTGACTGGTATTATTGACATTTGTCGTTGAATAGAAATCATTCATAGACTGCAAATCAATTCTGTCTCAGTAAAATATAAGGTGCAAAAACACACGCAAGCACTCACTCACAAACACACACTGAGTCATGCAATCACTCACACACAGACGAATATATAAATATGTAAGCACGCGCACAAATATATACACAGACGCACCCACGTACTCTTTCACACACACACACACACACACACACGGGCGCGCGCGCGCGCGCGCACGCGCACAAATACGTACACACACGCACACACGCACTCTTTCCCTTACACACAGACCCACCCGCGCACTCTTTCCCTCACACGCACACATATACACACACACGCACGCGCACAAATACGTACACAGACGCACCCACGCACTCTTTCCCTTACACACACATAAATACACACCCACGCACTCTTACCCTCATACATACACATATACACACACGCACGCGCACAAATACATACACAGACGCACCCACGCACTCCTTCCCTCACACACACACACACACATATACACACCTAAGCACGTGCACAAACACATACAAACACGCACGCACTCGGCAGTTCTCGGGTGACGGGCCGCCGGTGCAGAAGACTTTTGAAACTGTCGCGTTCCTAGCTATTATTTTTAATGAGTTTGTATAAATTGATGTCGGAAACATTAAGTGATTGAACATTATAATCTGAGTTAATTGATAAAGTGTTTGATTGCAGCAACATTACGCATCAATGCCCACAGTAAAAAGTAAAAGTAAGTAAGTAGCAGCCCATTAACGTCCCACTGCTGGTCACAGGCCTCCTCACTCATATGAGAGAGGTTTTTTAGAGCATAGACCCACCACGCTGCTCCACTGCGGATTGGCAGGCATAGTACACAAGTGTACACTCTATTCCTTCAGAGATCAGGCGCAGGACCGACGGCTTAAAGTGCTCTTCGAGGCACGGGGGTGGATCACACCGCCGACTTCCCAACTTCGGGCAAATATTGAGAAAATCTTAATAGAAAACTCAATATCTATTTCGAATTGGCCCGACCCGGGACTCGAACCCAGTACCTCATGGCTATAGTCGAACATGCTAACCACTAGACCAATGAGGCAGTTATGCCCACAGTATGGAAATTAAATTATGGATGCCATTAATGACGATGCCTTCTCTCGTTATTCTCCGACATATATGTTATTTGAAGTGTAAAACAAACTAAAAAAATGTACAATGTTTGTATAAAAATAAAATGAATACAAAGAATATTCAGGAACGAACAAACTGTTAACGAACTGAATAAAATAAAAATATGTGACCAAGCCTTTTTACGCAACATAGACACAAATTATCTAATTAAATGGGTTATAGTACGTGATTTATTACATATATATCAAAACTGTACAGTCCTTCATTTTAATTAAAAAAATTAACAAAAAAGAACCGCCTTCAAAGTCAACTCTAACAAGTATATTAATATGCTCGAAAAAGTAAGAAATAATTGCGTATTCTTTTTAGAGTACTGCGTATTATTACATTCGGTGTCGGTGTCAGCCAAGGTAGGTGTGTCCCGCGTCTCCACTTGGCAGCTCCGACGCCGTTCACACAAAAGCTGTATGTGTAAGTAAAGTAAGGTAAGGCGACCTTAGGCTCCAGTTAATTGGAAAGCTACCCACAGTGAGTGAAGTGAATAACGAGGAATTGCAAGAACAACTTGAAATTGAGAAGAAACGTTATGCAGATTTACTTAAAAAACACAAACAAGTTACTAAACATCTTGGCAACATGCTCATTGAGAATACAAATTAATGTGAAAAAGCACTTTTAGTTGAAGCTGTTAAAGATAAAATTGAAAAAAAAACTAAATGAGTTAACAGAACAATGTAATCAAACTATAGAGAATTTGAGTTCAACTGAAATTTTGCATGAGGACAATGGAAACAAGATAAATATAATGCATTATTTGAAAGACATCAAGACAAGCTTAGAAGACTTGCAGCTGGTTAATAAAAAGACTAACGAGGAGTTGCTTGACCATGAGATCAAATTGTCATTCATAAAAGAGAATACTGATAGTGACAAAGTTGAGGATGATGTTGGTTTGAATGAAGACCAAGTTGTGATGGAGGAGGAAAAGCGAGCAATGGGACAGGTAACTTAAGAGACTTCACAGCTAAAATTAACGATTTGACAGCATTGCTGGCGGAATTAGGGCCAACAGGGGGATATTAATCGACTGTTACCTTATATATTGCAATATATATTGCCTTACATTTTTATATTCATAACAATACAGACTTATTCAACAAAAAGCGAATGAAGGTTCGGAAATAATTTGTCGGGTTGAATATACGCATTTTTTATATGAGTCTGCAATCAGTTTTAGATCTGCCTGCACAATTTTAAGAATTATGTCAAGAGCATACTTTTACAAAAAGCATATTAAAATGTTGAATATTATTGAAAGCGAGAAAATGTTTGGATTTAACAAAGAAGTAAAATATTACGCACTGTAACCTACAAAACCATATTTAATGGAGTAACCGCTAAGTTTCTTGCCGGTTTCGTCTCAGTGGAATCAACTCTCCAAACCAGAGGGAGTTTTACCAACTGACAGACTGCTGACATTGCAAGTTTGCGTTTATTTTTTGGATTATATGTAATGTTATCCATTTTTAGGTGGCCCTCAACCAAGAATTGCAAGAGCTCAACCATGCTATGGCTATAAAAGAATCTGTGGTTCAAGCTATTCGAGCCCATATATTGGACAGCAATCATAACCTGCGTGATAATGAAGAAAGGATCTTGCAGCTAGAGAAGGAAAGAGATAAACTTATGCAACAACTAAAGCTTAGCAAGGTGGGTATTGGTAGATCTTGGTGGCGTCTTTGGAGTCCCGGTTTCTGATCCCTTTACATGAACATTCTTTGAACAGGGAAAAAATACTTAATAACATAGTATGTCGCTAATGACGCAATTATTTTTTTACTTTTTAGAGCATATTAATTAATATACTTGTAAGAGTTGGGTTTTGAAGGCGGTTCTTTTTTTTGTTAATTTTTTTATTTAGTGGATCTGAAGTAAATAAAAAAAATGTCTCAATATGGATACACACCTAAAAAACGTGTTGCTCATAAATTTACATTAATATTGCCACAGCCGAGCTCGAACCCGCAACCATATATGTTACAGGTCGGTTATTTGGCCACCCCGCTATCACCAGTTTTTATATGGTAATCGAGCACATCACTTATACGCAAAAGTTTCCCGCCCCGCTTCACACATTATACACCTTATAAATATTGCAATGCACTAACAAACGTAAGCTCATTACCATTTGATTATAGACAAATACATATTCTGCCACAAATCGCACCCTTACTGTAAACCGTTGAGGAGTTCTGTTGACCACCATATTTAACTACGACAATCACTTGACCATACCAATGTTACAGTACGTGACTGAAATATATGGTTATCCTATAAACGATTCTGCCGAGTATCGTTACTTTGCTCCTAAGAATTGAAGAGTTCCGTTACTTTGTCATGGAACCCATGATCATAACCTAACCAAACTATAATAAAACAACCGCTGTAGTATACCCTTCCCAATAAAAAACGAATCTTCGAAATGGGTTGGCGTGATTTTTAGTTATTCGTCCATTTGTCGCGCACATGCTTTGTGCAAATTTAAGACTTATCCGATTTTCTCATGGATGCCATCATCAGAACTGGACTGATCGGTTCAACCAGTCGAAAGTTATGTAAAAAATACATCCTTTTTTTGAATGATGGATATTTTAGACGAGATTTAAAATGTCTGCTAGTCGAAGTCGGGAAAAAACTAAATTCAGTCGTTAAAAGAATAAATTGGCTAATAAAAACAAAGTTTAATTATACAGGGCTAAATAGATAATATAATTAAAGAAGTAAATTAACTGGAACAGTTAATCTTCAACTCGTAAGCCCATTGCGGTGGCTGTGAGGAAAATCCACGCGCCTCCGCCTCGGGCTGTATCTCGTAAGGATTTTGTATGACTCGTAATAAAAATCTTACCTATAAATTACAAAGAAATAAACCTACTAAAGTATTATCAGTACAATGTAGAAAAAGACTTTTCTTTAATCAAAATTTTAAAAGAAANGAACAAGTGGAAGAGGTGAAAGAATTTGTATACTTGGGATCTAAATTTACAAAAGATGGAACATGTGAAAGTGATATTGAAAGGAGAGTAAATGCAGGGAATATGGTAAATGGTGCTATTCACGCCTTTATAAATGGCCAGATGGTATCTCAAAGGGCTAGACTGGCTGTGCATGCTGGAGTGTTGGTGCCAACACTTATGTCAGAAGAATCACAAAAGTAAAATAAATGCGGTAGAGATGAGAGCGTTGAGAAGTATGAGTGGATTAAAACTAAGTGACAGAGTAAGAAATAGTGTGATAAGAGAACGTTGTGGTATAAAAGAAGATGTAGGGACTAAAATTGAGAAAGGTATTGTACTCATACTATCTTTTGCGCTTAGACATGCAATAAGAACATAAATAAAGTATATATAATGTAGACAATGTACTAAAGTTTTATATAACGGCATAATGTTGTATTTTCTCTAAGTGAACAATAACTTTGCAATAAATTTTGTTTATTATATATAATATCACGAAATTCTGCGTTATAAATTATTTACCCGACATATTAGAGTATAAATCAAATGAGGAAATCTCTCCATGGGGTTCTTTTCAGTAATTTTTATACAGACAAATATTAAATGCTATTCTTTGTAATGTATTAGTACGTCATCTTGCAAGAATATCAAATACTCATTACATAGAAAGAGATCTTTAAACCTTTACGTGAGTTTTCAGTAAATTTAATGAATATAGTAAATATATAAAAAAAATATTTACATTTACAAGTTAAAATGAAATATCTTTGAATTTGTGTACAAATTTTGCATTTAATTATGCATTATTATATATATATGGGTGCCAGTGAGAGTGCGTGTCTGTTTCTGCGTCTGCCTCTATTTCTGTATCTGTGTCTATTTCCGCGTCTGTCTGTCTCTGATTCTGTACCTGTCTTTTGTCTTTTGCTGCGTTTGTGTTTTATTTTTCTGCGTCTGTCACTGTTTCTTCCTTTGTGTCTGATTCTACGTCTATTTTTGTGTGTGTTTCTGCGTCCGACTCTCTTTTTCTTTTTGCGTCCGTGTCTGTGTCTATTTCCGCGTCTGTCTGTATCTGTTTCTGTGTCTATGTTCTATCTTTTTCTGCACCTGTCTCTGTTTCATTTGTGTTCTTTTCCGCGTCTATTTTCGCATTTGTTTCTCCGTCTAACTCTATATTTGTTTCTGCGTTTGTCTTTGTTTGTTTCTATTTCTGCGGCCGACTGTCTTTCAGTTTTTGCGTCTGTGTTTGTTTCTACGTCTGTGTCTGTATATGTGACTGCGTGCGTGTGTGCGTGCGTGCGAGTGTGCGAGCGCATGCGTTAAGATGTACATGATGTACGTCATAAATTATGTATGGCCTAAAAGCTACCTATATACCTATATAGTTTTGTTTATTCAGGCAGATGTTAACTATGCATTTATTAGCATTATACTTAATGAATAGACGCGACGAAACATTTACCTCTTCGAAATCATCCCTCTCGGCAGAGGCGGTGGCTCGGTGTAAGAGTGAAGAGCGCGGCACGTACACAGGGTTTACGGCGCGCATCCGCCGACGACGCTCGGCCTCCGGGAGGGCCTCAGCACTAGACTCCCCTGGACACAACACTAACTACCATCACGGCTTTGTTGGTGCAATTTCCAAGTAGTTACTAAAAGGTTGTATGTAAGAGATCGTTATATCGATGAGGCCACCTTTGCGCACTTCTCTATCCTAAACGTTGTTTATTTCTAAATCTAACTTGTATTGTATTGGAGTGGTTTCCTGTCGAAAGAGGTGTTCGACAGGGATGTGTTGCGTCACCATGGCTGTTCATCCTATTCATGGGTAAATGTTTGACAGATTTAAAAGAAAGTATGTATGGGTTAAGAATGAATGAATTAGTCATCAAATGTTTACTCTACTCTACGCAAGTTGGGTATGGCAGAAGAATCACAAAAGTAAAATAAATGCGGTAGAGATGAGAGCGTTGAGAAGCATGAGTGGATTAAAACTGAGTGACAGAGTAAGAAATAGTGTGATAAGACAACGTTGTGGTATAAAAGAAGACGTAGTGACTAAAATTGAGAAAGGTATGTTTAGATGGTTTGGGCATGTAGAGAGAATGAATGAAAGGAGACTGACAAAAAGGATTTATGAGTCAAGAGTGAATGCGAAAGTTGGAAGGGGAAGACCAAGGCGAACGTTCCCGGACCAAATCCAGGACATTTTAAATAAGGGTCAGGTCAAGAGTACTCTAAACCGACGAACTTGTATGAAAGGTTTAATGAGAATGAAATAAGCGAGGGAGATATGCAAGGATCGTGGCAAGTGGAAGGATGTTGTCTCTGCCTACCCCTATGGGAATGAGGCGTGATACTATGTATGTATGTATTGTATATGTGTGCAATAAGTATAAATAAAATAAATAAAAAAATAAAAGTGGTACTAGCATCCATCTCCAGCGATAGATTTTCCCAAAATTTCCCTAAGCACAACATTCGTCAGAAGGCGTATTTTCGAATGCCAATGAAAAAATCCTCTCGCTATCAGACGTACTCTTAAATGCCAGTGATGAAACACACATAAAACCTAACACTAAGATACAATAAAAACTCAATCTTAACTGTTTGTAACCTAAACGACTGGACAGATTTCCAAAAGGCTTTCACGGTAAATCAGCTGATGTTACATGGAACAATATCGACTAGTACAAAAAAGGGGAAAGTTCCAGGCTTATAAATAACATGAGAATAGACACAGTTACTCATATACTAGTCGGAGTCAAATAGTTTTCGGAACGCAGGCGCCATCTGTCGGCGCTGGACAGAGTCAATGAATCGCGGGCCGGCGGCGTACTAGGCAGTTCTCGAGTGACGGTCCGTCAAAGCGGTCGACAATTAAAACTGTCTCGTTTCTTTGTTATTATTGTTAATGTGTTTGTGTAAATTGATATCGGATACATTAAGTGTTTGGACATTATAATCTGAGTAAATTAATAAATTGTTTGTTTGCACCAACATTACATTAAAGCATTTGATCATACCGGCTTCCTTATCAAGACGCTCTCGGTATTGATCGAGCCAACAACCCCAGGACGCGTGTGATGACAAACGTTTAAGTGACCACTTCTCTTCTAATTTATTCTCACTCGCCATTTCGAATGGTTCCAACTATAACAGTTAATTAAACTGTTAGAAATGGACACAACACCCTTTTCCGAATAAAAAAAACCGTCACCTAAATGATTCCGTGATGGTTTCTGAAAGAAGGACCACGGGACGCTTACTCGTTGCGCACCTTTCACTATCCGGGCATGTTTTTTAGCCCCATGGGTCGAATGTTGCTAAAGTGGTTCTTAGGACTTTAATGTCCATGAGACTACCAATTGCTATGATTTTTATGTTTGCTAATAGTTAAACCATACAATGTTATATTTTGTTTATTAAATTAAGACTGGTGTAGCGACACTTACTTACGTAAAACTTATTTCAAGGTTTTTCATTGTTATTCACATCACTTATATAACCAAAAACACAAATAATCACTAATAAACACTCACAGTTTATATAATGCCACATAAAACTAACGAACTTCTACGCAACACACGCACCGTTAGTAACGGTCATTTTGTAACTTATTTAGTTTTTGTTTTTTTCTATTGTCTGGACTTATTACGGCAGTTACCGAGAAGCGAACTAGATAATACATATTATGACTTAAAAAGAAAGAGATGCTCATATTTCCGTTTGCCAGAGTTGAGACAGTACTATGGTATCATGTCAACTAGTAGTTGACGATTTAACAGCGTTTGCCAGCCGCAGCCATTACAATAAGAAGCGTAAGAATCGCCTAGTGAAGTGTTCTTTTATTTCAAAATTGCTGTGGTTTCACTCCGTGACAGTTTTAGAACAAGCCACGGTGCGCTTACTCGTTGCTTATAGAACGTTTGCCAGTCGTAGTAACAAGAAGCGTCGGCTAGTGTAATTCCTCAATAGTACTGAAAGAGAATGGTCCAGAACAGGGCTCACAGATAAGTTTTTTTATAATTCTGAAAGTACTTTATAGAACTGTACACATACTTCACTCAACTGCCGGAAGGTGGCAGTAAAGTCAGCTCCGGTTTGCTGCATCATATCCAATAGCTTCTCCACCAGCTCTTCGTCTCCCCACCTTTCCTTCTTTAAACCGATCTTTGCAAGGAATGTTTCCCTAAAACAAATTAAATACTACAGCAAAACATCCCTTGTTTAAATTAGTTTGTACTATTGTCCATAATTGTAACTATCAAGACTAGAATTTTAACTATCTATCTAATCTAAACTGGGATAGTTTACTGTACCAGAGATTTCTTACCAGTTTAGGGCCCTTCAAGTGAGATTATAGTCAAGCGCTAACCTTTCAGTAATAAAAAAAAGTTAAAAGTGCGTGCGTACAAAGTACACACGTCAGAAGTGAAATTTCTTTGGCAAACTAATTTTTAAGTCTCGTTTATATTTATACAAATTTAAAACTTTAGATTTCCGTGACTTATCGGAAGAGAATAGGAAGATATATTAGGAATTTAATTCTTCGTGACGCTTATCACGAGTTTCATCCGTAAAAATTTTACCCTCACCTAAAGAAGTTTCACTTCAAAAATCTAAACTAAGCCTGTTATTAGTTTCATCGGATATAAATTTATTACATTCAATATTCTTTTTTTTGTTGGGAAATAACAAAGGGCGACCCATGGGTCAGATATACCCGATACCCACTAAAACCAAGCGGAACCCTGTTCATGTATAAATGAGGCACCAGGGGTTTAACTTTTGCTTTTGGCTCTGGTGTCCCGGATGAGGCCAACTTAGGATTCACAGAGACAGGAGGACTTTGCTGCCTTGTACCCCACGTTGTCCGGCGAGAGGAATTAATTATATCTCTGTATTGTTCAAAAATAAGACAGTTTTGGACCAGATGTTAATGGTATTGTTGAGAATACAGATGTTGATACTGCCAGACTACTATATTTCAGCTATTTTCACAGCATTATGTCATACGGTATTCTACTTTGGGGTAATGCTGCTGATATAGATGCAATATTTGTGCTGCAGAAAAGGGCCGTTCGTGCGATTTACAATATGGGTCCAAGAGAGTCGCTAAGAAACAAATTCAAGGCAGTTAACATAATGACAGTTCACTGCGTATATATATTAGAAAACTTGTTGTATGTACATAAAAACATTGACTCTTTTAATAAAAAGAGTGAATGTACATCATATAACTTACGAAACCAAAACAAACTTGTTATAAATTCTAGTAGGCTGCATAAGATTAACAACTCATTTAAGGGTAACTGTATACGTTTCTATAATAAACTCCCACAAGACGTTCTAAAGATGTCAATTAATAAATTCAAAGTCTTTGTTAAAAGAAAGTTGATAGAAAAATCGTATTATAAGTTGCAAGATTACTTAGACGATAGAAACGCCTGGGAGTGAACGAATTGCTCTAATTTTAATTAAAATATAGTAAACTAATATGTTATTGTAATGATGAGGGTAAAAAAATACCCGACTGAGTTTGTTGTGGGTTCGTCTCGGATCAGGGCGCGAAGGAACCCGTAACTTTAGATTTCAAGCCGTTCTTGAGTACCATCATCAGACGTATATTAGAATCAGAGTGTGGAAAAAATATATAATTTGACGATTCAAAAGTGCTGCAATATGCCTACTTGAATAAAGATATTTTGGAACGAACGAATAAATTAAAAAAAATGACAAAAAAATGTTACATTAACGGTCTGATTCCAAGACAAATGTTCTGTTGACATAAAGTGCACAGAGTAGCTATAAGACGCGGCAAATTACAGACTAACTATACGTTACACACTATTATACTATTATAACCTAATTAGTCCTTTTACTATATATAATAAATATTAAATTAAGCCTCACAATATTTTGTTTTTGCAGTAGGTGTCTAGGGTTTTTAGTATATGGGACATGTGCACCTGCTGCGAAGATGATAGGAGAGGCTTAAAAGCATTTGCAAGCTGACCAATATTCCATACCACGATCTAGAAGTGAGGTAAAAGTTACATCAAAATCTATCTTATTTATATTTCTTTATTAATATTAGAATATAATAAAACAAGTAGCAACAAGTAAAGGACTGCCACATTGGTCTAGTGGTTAGCATGTTCGACTACAGACATGAGGTCCTGGGTTCGATACCCGGGTCGGGCCAATTCAAAAAAAAAAAGTCAATATTGAGTTTTCTATTTAAGATTTTCTCAATATTTGCCCGAAGTTAGGAAGTTGGCGGTGTGATCCATCCCCGTGCCTCGGAGAGCACGTTAAGCCGTCGGTCCTGTGAGTGAAGGAATAGAGAGTGCACTTGTGTACTATGCCTGCCAATACGCATTGGAGCAGCGTGGTGGGTCTATGCTCTAAAAACCCTCGCTCCTCGGAGTGTGGAGACCTGTGCCCAGCTGTGGGACGTTAATGGGCTGCTACTAACTAACTAACTAAAACAAGTAAATACCGCGTTCTATAAAATGAGTGAGTGAGTTTTCAGTGACTGTAAAGTATAAAAATGCTTACTTGTAAATATGAAATAAAAATTGGACTTAGTTTTTACTTATCAAATAGAGAATAGATATTACTTTTTAAATATCAAAAGGAGAATTAGTTTTTACCTATCAAATAGAGAATAGATCTTACTTTTTAACTATTAAATAGAGAATTGTGACTTGCTTAAACTATAGAATAGAGAATTGTTCTTAGAGTTTACCTATCAAATAGAGAATAGATCTTACTTTTTAAATATCAAATAGAGAATTGTGTTTCGTTTTGAACTATCGAATAGAGAATTGCGAATGGCTTTAACTGACAAATAGCGAGGTGATTGAACTATTAAATAGAGAATTGTGACTTGCTTAAACTATAGAATAGAGAATTGTTTTTAGATTTTACCTATCAAATAGAGAATAGATCTTACTTTTTAAATATCAAATAGAGAATTGTATTTACTTTTGAACTATCGAATAGAGAATTGTGACTTGCTTAAACTATAGAATAGAGAATTGTTTTTAGACTTTACCTATCAAATAGAGAATAGATTTTATTTTTTAAATATCAAATAGAGAATTGTGTTTAGTTTTGAACTATCGAATAGATAATTGTGAATGGCTTTAACTGACAAATAGCGAGGTGATTGAACTTTTAAACAGAGAATTGTGACTTGCTTAAACTATAGAATAGAGAATTGTTTTTAGATTTTACCTATCAAATAGAGAATAGATCTTACTTTGTAAATAACAAAAGGAGAATTGTGCTTAGTTTTGCACTATCAAATAGATAATTGTGAACTGCTTTAAGTGACAAATAAGGAGTTGATTTAACTATTAAATAGAGATCTGTGACTTGTTAAACTTTAAAACAGAGAATTGTGTTTAGTTTTTAACTATTAAATAGAAAATTCTGATTAGATTTTACATATCAAATAATGAATAGATCTTACTTTTAAAATATCAAATAGTGAATTGTGCATAGTTTTCAACTATTAAATAGAGAATTGCGAATGGCTTTAAGTGAAAAATAACGAGTAGATTTATTTATTAAAAGTAGTAATAGTAAGTAGAAAATTGTGACTTGTTTAAACTTTAGAATTGAGAATTGTGATTAGTTTTTAACTATTAAATAGAGAATAGTTCTTACTTTTTAAATATCAAATAGCGAACTGTGCTTAAATTTTACCTATCAAATAGAGAATAAATCTTACTTGTTAAATATCAAATAGAGAATTGTGACTTGTTTAAACTATAGAATAGAGGACTATGTTTAGTTTTTAACTCTCAATAGAGAACCATGACTCATTTTAATATAAAATAGAAAATTATGCTTAGTTTATAACTATCAATTAGAGAATTGTGGTCGCTTTAACTGTCAAAGCGAAAATTGTGCTTAATTTTTAACTATAAAATAGAGAACTGTGCTTAATTTATAACTGTCAAATAGTGATTTACACTTACGTCTGGCTGTTTGCCTAGTGCGTATCTTCCCTCTGCATCAGAACTGTTGGCGACGAAACCAGCATCATAAGAGTCCACAAATGCGAATGGCCCATAATCAAGAGTTATTCCAAGAAGACTCATGTTATCGGTATTCAAAAGACCGTGAGTGAAACCCAGTCCTGCATACAAATTCAAATTTTGTTTTTATTATTGCTGTGACAGGATAGCACTTGATTGTGATCACATCTGATGGTAAGTGATGATATAGTCTTAAGACGGAAGCGAGTTAATCTGGTAAGATGCAATTTACCAATTATTAATTATTATAGCCAGGATCGAAGGCTCTGATATAAAACCCAGACCAAATATTCATAAACCTTCCACGATAACTACTCTGGTCATTATATCGTATAATATGTACATATACATACATAATATCACGCCTCATTCCCATAGGGGTAGGCAGAGACAACATCCTTCCACTTGCCACGATCCTTGCATATCTCCTTCGCTTCTTTCATTCTCATTAAACCTTTCATACAAGTTCGTCGGTTTAGAGTACTCTTGACCTGACCCTTATTTAAAATGTCCTGGATTTGGTCCAGGAACGTTCGCCTTGGTCTTCCACTTCCAACTTTCACATTCTCTCTTGACTCATAAATCCTTTTTGTCAGTCTCCTTTCATTCATTCTCTCTACATGTAAGGATGTTTAAAAGGTTAGCTATTTATATATCCTGTTTCGTGAAATTAAGGCTAGCAACTAGATTGTATTCTACATCTAACCTTGCCATTTGGCAACGAGGTCGAGAGTTCTGTGAGCAATCTCTGAAAACAATCTAATGAAACGATTCTCATCAGAGAGATGTATCTCTGGGAAATATTCCTGAAACAAAATAAATATTTCAATAAATAATGCTTAAGTACGTGTTTCTGTGACAGAACTCCTAGACCGATTTTTTGGGTTTACTCAGGCGAATTAACGAACGTTTAGATTCTCAAATAAATAAATGTCTGAAAAAGTAAAACAATATCTACACCAATTTAAATATATACCATGAACATGAATCAAAATATTTATTTATATGAAACATTCACATCTCATCTACGGTTTGCTGATGATGTGGTCATTATGGCAGAGACTCTCGAAGATCTTAATACAATGCTCGATGACCTCAGCAGAGTTTCTCAACAGGTGGGCCTAAAAATGAACATGGATAAGACAAAAGTTATGTCGAATATCCATGTTCCGCTCCACCCAATCATCGTTGAGAACTCACCACTCGAAATTGTTGACGAGTATACATACCTGGGACACATAGTCCAACTAGGTAGGTCCAATTTTGAGAATGAGGTACTAAACTACGAAGATGAAGCTCTTCGAACAGTGCGCGTTTCCAGTGATGACCTACGGCTCCGAAACGTGGTCGCTGACTATGGGCCTCATTTGAAAGCTCAGAGTCACTCAGCATGCGATGGAGAGGACTATGCTCGGAGATTCTCTACGCGATCAAATCAGAAATGAGGAGATCCGTAGCAGAACCAAACATAGCCCTACGAATCGCGAACCTGAAGTGGCAATGGGCGGGGCACATAGTCCGACGGACCGATGGACGTTGGGGCTCCCAAGGTAGCGGCGACCCCGCACCGGGCGGCGCAGTGTAGGGAGACCCCCCACAAGGTGGACCGACGACATAAAGAGGGTCGCCGGTAGCCGCTGGTGCCAAGCGGCACAAGATCGGGCCTAGTGGACGTCTTTACGTGAGACCTATGTCAAGCAGTGGATGTCCATCGTTTGAAGCGACGAATATAGAAACATTTTCTAACACGTTTAATATTTTTAAAATTTATTTAAGCAAAAGTTTGAAAAGTTATATGCCTAAACCTTTCTCAATAATCATTATATCTATTCCTGAATACAGCATGAAAGTAAGTTAAGTAGCAGCCCATTAACGTCCCAATGCTGGGCACAGGCCTCCTCACTCATATGAGAGAGGGTTTTTAGAGCCACAACGCTGCGCCACTGCAAATTGGCAGGCATACACAAGTTCACTCTCTATTCCTTCACTTTCATAGTCCGATGTGATGGTAACGGGAATTCGACACAACCGGAGAGAGATCAGGCGCAGGACCGACGGTTTAACGTGCTTTCCGAGGTTTTCCCAATTTCGGGCAAATATTGAGAAAATCTTAATAGAAAACTCAATATTGATTTTTGAATTGGCCCGGCCCAGGATTGGAACCCAGAACCTCATGTCTGTAGTCGAACATACTAACCACTAGACCAATGCGGCAGTCTACATGATGTACATTGACTTTTTTTATTAAAAGTGTCAATGTTTTTATGTACATACAACGAGTTTTCTAATATATATACGCAGTGAACTGTCATTAAGTTAACCGTCTTGAATTTGTTTCTTAGCGACTCTCTTGGACCCATATTGTAAATCGCACGAACAGCCCTTTTCTGCAGCTCAAATATCATCTATATCAGCAGCATTACCCCAAAGTAGAATACCGTATGACATATTGCTGTGAAAATAGCTGAAATATCCTGTATATCTGGCAGTATCAACAGCGGATATAGTGAAGTGGCGAAAGGAAACATGCGACCCCACCTAGTGGGATAAGGGCAAGAAAATGATGATGATAACCATGAAAATGTTATTGTACAAATAACATAGTAATTAATTGGTATACCTTTATAACAAAGTCAGTGAGCTGTCTCAATACGGGTATTTCCCCGGTTCTGGCTAGTATTTCCAAGGAACCGAAGCGAAACCAGCAGTGGGCGAGACGAAGTTGAACAGCGGCGCGTTCTCGTCTCCCATCCCGCACTATGCACTCGTCACCAGCTATAAATCACGAACTGTCCCTTACATAGGTACTTGTTATTGAAGTGAAACTTCCTTAGGCGTATGAGGGTTAATTTTTACGGATGGAACGCGTGATTTGCGTCACGAAGATGTGCACCGTTTTTAATGTTACAAACTAGCCTGATCCCGCGACTTCGTCTGCGTGGAATGTTTTTTGGGTAGCAAGTGCATTAGTTTAGGCAAATTGTTTTATAAATAAGAAACATAACGTATAACACCTCCGCAACCCCTTTGCGGGTGGAATTTCGTAAAACCCGATGTTAGCTGACCTCTATCGACAAAAGGAATATTCCTACCAAATTTCAAGTCTCTGCGCCTGGTGATTCCAGAGATATCGAGATGAGTCAATAGTTAACACCACCGCAACTCCCCTTTCAGGTGGAATTTCGTAAAATCTCATCTTAGCTGATCTCTACTCGACAAAAGGAATATTCGTATCAAATTTCAAGTCTCTACACCTTATGGTTCCAGATATATTGTGATTTGTCAATAGATACCTGGATATCTCTTATATATATACAGAAAAGATAAGATAAGGTAACCCAGCCCATTAACGTCCCAGTGCTGGGAACAGGGTTCCACACTCATAGGAGAGAGGGATTTTAGAGCATACACCCACTGAAGTTTGGCAGGCTTAGTAAACAAGTGCACTCTCTATTCCTTCACTCTCATAGTCCGATGACGGAAATCCGACACTCGCGGAAAGAGATCAGGCGCAGGACCGACGGCTTCACGTGCTCTCCGAGGCACGAGGGTGGATCAGACGTTCAAACTTCCAAACTTCGGACAAATATTTATAAATTCTTAATAGAAAACTCAATATTGATTTTGAATTGGCCCGACCCTGAACTCAAACCCAGGACCTCATGTCAATAGTTGAACACGCTAACCACTAGACCAATGAGGCATTTATAAATAACATGTGACATTTTAATTTCAAAAACAAAATTTAATTTTTATTTACAATTCGTAATTTGAGATTTCAATAAATTATTTGTATTAATTTTCTTTTAACATTTTAATGAGTATTAAATTCTTAAGTCTCGGAAATTTTAAGTTTTAGATATATATAAATATAAACAAGAGAAGCCAAAGAAGTTTCACTTCTGATATGTGTACTTTGTACGCACGTACTTTTAGCTTTATTATTTCGCTTATATTTATTATATGAATGTGTCTCTGCTTAGAGAATTACATAGGTAAATACGAAGCCTATGCGATTAGATATAAATATCTTACTAAATAATTTGAAGAATCTACCTCATTACATCCACTTTGGAGAACTGGGCAGAAGATGTAACAATTGGTGGACATAAAATTACTAACTTGCGTTACGCTGATGACACCACCTTATTTGCAACAAGTGCGCAACGCCTAGAAGAACTGCTATCGAGGACAGAAAGAGTTAGCCTAGAGTTTGGTGTAAAGATTAATCGCAGCAAGACCAAGGTAATGATTGTTGACCGTGCAAACATTAATTCACCAGAGGTGACAGAAATTGCGAAATGAGACGTGGTCCAATCTTACATTTCCCTCGGGGCTCTACAACGGCGGATGTATTGACGAAGTCAAACGACGAATGGCTTTAACAAGAACAGCGATGGACAAGATGAAGAAAATATGGAGGAATCACAAAGACCACGAAATCTAGACTCGTGAGGACACTTATCTTCCCCATATTTCTATACGCTGTTGAGACGTGGAAAGGCAGAAAATAGATGCTCTACAAATGTGGTGCTGGAGAAGAATGCTTAGAGTTTCGTGGATCGAGTATCGAGACGTGGATATGGACGTTTGTTCTGACTTCGGACACGTTTCTCGGCGTGACAACCAGTTCATCGAACGCCTCGTCGTTCAAGGAAAAGTGGAAGGCATCAGACCGTGTGGAAGGTCACCCACTCGATGGACTATTTCCAATTTTTACATAGCTTTAATTCATCAATGTTTTTCTATTATGGATCCAGCCTAACTTATACAATATTATAAACTTACTTCAAAATATACGAATCTTGCTCCAAATTATAATAAAGTACTAAATATATTGTAAAACGTAAACTTAAACGTAAATATGAACTAATAACAGCTAAAACATCATGTGTGTGTGTCTATGTGTGTTTCTCACCCACAACTGCAACGGTTCTGGTAGTTGGCACTCCTAAATGGTACATCGCCTCACTGGCTACCATCTCTCGTATACAAGAACGTAGAAGAGCGCGACCGTCGAATACACGAGAGTATAGAGTTTGACCTGATCCCTTGAGCTGTACCTGCCAGCGATCACCTAGTCTAGAAAAGCAATGCTGTATTCAAATAGCGTTTAGTGTCCAATGCTAGAGGCATTGGGAAAGGCAGAAGAGACTCTTATCGCGAATGACTGCAACATTTCAAATTGAGGGTAGTCTATTTTCTAAAGAGTTTAGTAAATAGACTACCCTCAATTGTTAACTAATTTTTAATTTCCGTGTCCCAAGTAATTGTCACTTTATCCGCCTTTTCGAAAAACAGTTCTCAAAAAACATTAAACAATGTTAGTAATGTAATTGATGTTAATTTTGATTGTTAATGTTTACTTTTTGCTATACTTTTTTTATTACTTCATGCTGTGTTTACTTTTAAATGATAGCTACATTTATATACAAACTAGGCTATGTAATTGTGTATGTATCAGTGTAAGTGATCGTTAATAAACCTAATAAATAAAAATTCCACCACCGGTTCGGAAAGAAAATTCCACTTGGAAGAAACCAGCAAGAAACTCAGCGGTTACACTTTTAAATACAGTGTTTTTTTATATATTTCTTAAACTCATGTGGTCAAATCCAAAACTGATTGCGGTATCTTATTAAAAAGGCATATGATCATCACGAAAAATGACTTCTGAAACTTCTTTGATGAAAATCACCATATACGGTAATCAATTTGATTTTTTCACCGACTTCAAAAAAGGAGGAGGTTATCAATTCGTCTGTATTTTTTTATGTCTGTTACCTCATATCTCCCGACTGGGTGGAGCGATCTTGATGATTTTTTTTTAAATGAAAGGTGGAGCTCGTCGTAGGGTCCCATTTTTTTTAAATCCAGTTCTGATGAGGGCATCCATGAGAAAACTGGATAAGTATTAATTTTGCAAAAGCCTGTGCGCGACAAATGGACGGATAACTCAAGATCACGCCAACCGATTTCGATGATTCTTTTTATATTAGAAAGGATATACTTCAAGGGTTGTTTTGTGATAGTTTGGTTAGGTTCTGATGATGGAATCCATGACAAAGTGACGGAACTCTTCAATTTTTAAGAGCAAATGAACGATACTCGACAGAATCTTCTATAAGCTATCCAGATATTTGAGTTGCCTACCGTAACTTCGGTGTGGTCAAATGCTAGTCGTTGTTAAATATGAAGATCAATGGAACTCCTCAACGGGCTACAGTAAGGGTTCGGTTTAAGGTAGAAAATATAAGTGTCTGTAATCAAATAGCATTGAGCTTACGTTTGTTGCTGCATTGCAACACGTATACTTCAGATTCACTTAAATACAAAAAATAAATAAAAATTTTAACAAAAAAAGAACCGCCTTCAAAACAAACTTACAAATACATGAATATGCTCTAAAAAGTAAGAAATAATTGTGTATTCTTCTATAGTGTTCGTCGTATTCTTATATTTGGAGTCGGTGTCAGCCAAGGTCACCTTTTATCGCTTTTATAATCTCACCCATATACATGATGTTTAAATACAATCTTGAAAACATTATCATACGTAATTAGGTAATAACACTTGACTCTATACAAAAGAGCTGTCGATAAGTCATATATAAGTCAGTAGTGAGTCAGATATTAAAGAAAGAAGAAAGAAAGAAACGTTTATTCAAATTGTACAGTTGTGAGCAGAATACATGTAAGCGAAAATAACAATTACGATACAATTTGAAAGGGAGTTTAGCTCAGCTGTTTGCTGTGCGTTCTGATACCAGTGTGCTAGCAAAGAACGCACCGCGCTGATTTTCAGCTAAATCCTGGTGAGGCCACGGACATCTACAGTTTTACAACTAAAAAGAAACCTTAATATACATAAATACTTACAGACTAGCGCAATAACTATAATAAGTAAAACAGATTTACAGTTTATAAAACTACTTAAGTTAATAAATAAAACTAAATGCAATAATTATTTAATGAAATACACTTTACTTATAGCTATTATTTATTTTTTTATTATACTATAATACAGATACATCAGCCGCATAACTTTCGAATTCGATTTGTTTGTTAAGTAAGAAAAGTTTTAGTTTATATTTAAATGTGTGAATACTTTTGGAGTCCTTTATGGGTGGTGGAATATTGTTCCAGCATCTTGTGGCTGAATATTTAAAACTACCCCTGAATGCAGCGGTGTGATGACGGGGGCAAGCTAGCCGATTCCTAAAACTTCTAAGTCTATCGGTTACTTCATCGCGCATCCAAACCAGCTTACTCCTGAGGTACGACGGTTTACCAGTTTTAACGACCTCAAAGAGTAACGCTGCGAGATGAAGTTTCCGTCTGGATTTCATTTTTAACAATTTGTGTTGATTAAGGTAGGGTGTAACGTGGTTCCGAGGCGGAATGCCAAAAGAGAAACGCGCACAGGCATTTTGCACTCGCTGAATGAGACGCGCGCTTTTAGCTAATAAACGGGGACCATACACTACATCACCGTATGCTAATTTTGATAAAACTAACGCTTCGCTTAACATTATTCTAAGATCTTGCGAGAGGTGCTTTCGAATCCTATACAATATTTTGAGACGGTAAAAACAATTGCGGACAGTCAACGTTACGTGTTTATCAAAACGGAGATCGGGATCAAATACCAGCCCCAGGTTACGCACCTCGTAAACTCGTTCCAGCATCTTACCACCGACACTAGGCCATTCCTTTTGAGAAGAGAGTTTAATTATTTTGCTTCTATTTCCGAACACCATACATTTTGATTTAGCGGGATTTAGAGAAAGAGAATTTTTCTTCGACCAAGTACTTATTCTATCAAGGTCTTCGTTAATTAGTTTTATCGCAGTTTGATGTTCCGCTGGTTTATAAGAATAATATAGTTGTAGATCATCAGCATAGATGTGAAACTTACAATTTTTAATAACAGTAATAATGTCGGAACAATATAAGATGAAAAGCAAAGGCCCTAACACCGATCCTTGTGGTACGCCTCTGGAAACGCGAGTTTTTGAAGAGGTATATCTCTTACCATCTTCCTGAGCTATCTCAACGAACTGCATTCTATCTTCGAGGTAACTTTTGAACCATCTGACTGCTGATACTTCAAACCCGTAATAAGAGAGCTTTGAAAGAAGTAGTGCTAGGTTTATACAGTCAAATGCACGAGAAAAGTCTAGTAAGACAATCATGGTACACATTCCATTGTCTTGAGCAGTAAGTATGTTGTCTGTCACGTCCAGTAAGGCAGTTGTTGTGCTACGATTAGCTCTGAAGCCTGATTGGTGATCCGGAAGAATATTACTCGCCTCCAAATATTGAGACACCTGGGAATATATCACTTTTTCCAAGATTTTGGATACACACGGTAATATGCTGATAGGACGCAAATCTTTTACTGATGTTGGGTTCGGTATTTTTGGTATCGGACGAACTACAGCAATCTTCCATGTATCCGGAAAAACAGACGTCTCAATTGATGTGTTAATGATAAGTGTAATAACCCTTAAAGTATGTGGAAGAGTTTTTAACAACATTTCTAAAGTAATTCCATCAGTACCTTCTGCATTGGAATGTAATTGCCTGATAACGTTTTGTACATCACTTTCAGTGACCATTGAAAAAGAAAAAATACCTGGTAATTTATTGAATTCATAGTATGTCAGGAGTGAAAAAGATACTTCGATGTGCCCCGGAACGTCAAGAAAATAATTATTTATTTTATCAGCATCCGTAAGGTTTGGGGGAAGGTAAGAAGATTTTTTAGGCAATACCGTATGTTTAAGGTTGTGCCATAATGTTTTGGGATATTTAATTTTATTATTAATATTATATTTATAATAAGCACTTTGCTCGCTATCTAATGCTTCTATAACTAGTTCCTTATATTGTTTGTATATTTCTTTATTTCTGTCATTTTTAGCACTACGCCATCGTTTTAACGCGTCGTCCCGCAATCGCATCATGCGCTTAACATTGTAAGTAATCCACGGGTTGCAAACATCTTTTACTATTTTAGTTGCTTTTGGTGCGTGGAGATCAAAAAGAAATATCAGGTTGCTTTGGAATAAGGAGGCCATTATGTTGACATCCGATGTAGATAATAGCAAGTCCCAAGGCAATGAAGTTAAATGTTGATTGAAAATATCAGAGTTGATATTGAGGAGGGGTCGATAAACGATTGTTTTCGACGGTATTTTATCTTTCTTAATGTTGAGTGTACAATCGAGGAACGCGTGACTACTTAATGATAAAAGAGGCGTAACGCTTACGCTCTGAACTGGGAGATTTGTACATATTATATCTATTAAAGTTTCACTATCAGCAGTGAAGTGAGTTGGTGAAGAAATTATTTGATTTATATGAAGCGAGTTTACAAATGATTTGAATTTTTTTGCTTTTGATTCATTTGTGTTAAGAACGTTGATATTAAAATCCCCCGTCAAAACAATATAATCATGATTAGACATACTCTGAACACTATCTGTTATGACATCAAGAAAAAAGTCGACATCTAACCAAGGCGGTCTATAGGCGGTACCTATTGCGATTTTAAAAGATTTAAACAATATTGTTATCCACATTTGTTCCACTTTTTCATGATACGGAAATACAGTATTACAAGTATTCAAACCTTTTCTGATGTAAAATCCAACTCCACCGCCGCGACCGCCACGTACCGACTGGGGACGCGGGATATGCTGTAAGCGATAACCTGGTACAACAGGAGCGCGATCCTCCTCGCCGGCTCGTAACCAAGTTTCGTTGATAGCCATGATGTCAACTTTGAATCTGTCTATTGCAACTATAAATTCCTCGTGCCTGGGTCCCAGTGACCCGACGTTGAGGAAACCAATTTTTAATAATTTATCGCTATTAAATAGTTTTTTGAAGGTATAACATAGATAAGATTGCGAGATTTCCGCGCTCAAATATTATTATAAACTGGCAGCAATGTATATAAATTAATATGTTGACCATAATTATTACATAATAAAAACAAATTATGTGTTTTCTAGTAAAACCTGCTTTATAACTTACATAATTTAGAAAAGATATCATTACAGTTATACTTATAATTAGATTTAATAATTTAAAATACCACTGTCCAGAAAAGCCTAAAGTACAACCATAGTTAAGTAAGTACTTAATAGTATTATGACCTAAATTTTCTTTTATGGAATCATTATTACAAACTTTACACAATAATATAATTAAAATTAAGAAAATATAAAAAATTTGTTTAGTAATTCTAGTAAAAAAACAATAGGTGCAAGCAATGTATTGTAGTCGTTAGCTTTATACAGAATTTGAGCTGTTTGAAAAAAAACTTTTTTATATCGGAGTCAGAACGCACGCGGTGAACGTTGGCATTGGTGTCACGTCTTATGAAGATACGGCCGCCGCTGGTCCACACGTATCTCCAACTCTTACGCCGTCCTTCCTGACGCGCTTTATAGAACAGGTGTCTATTAGTACGTGTCAGGTGCTCATTGACGTAAAAGCGTTGAGGATCGCCACTAAAAATACCAGATGTATTTAAATCCCGTCGCACGCGAGCAGCTCGCAAGAATTCGTCGCGGACCACCCTCCTCGTGAAACGGACAGTCACTAGCCGTGGTCGAGTTTGAATCTGGGTGCCACCATCCGACAACATCCGTCGCGGCCCTGACCGCTCAGCAGAGACAATATCACGTTCGTCTAGGTTTATACCTAATTTTTTTGCAACTAAACTAATAATATGCATAAGATTTTCCTCGGTTTTTTCTTGCAGGCCTGAGATTTCTACGTCATTCAAGAGTTGTTGTTGTTCACTGTCGTTTAGTTGAGATTGTAGCTGAACAACTGTCTCTTTGAGGCTGTCACACTCATTGTCTAGCTTTTGAGAGGGTCCAGCCATTTCTAACAGCGCCACTCTATTCTCGACACCGTCTAATCGACTATTAAAATCCATGAGGGAGGCATTGATACGGGCGAACTCATGCTTGAAATACGTCATCTCTGACCGAATCACGCGTCGGATTTCCTCAGCAATGAAACTGGTAGTGTTCTGAACTTCTAGATCCGCGTCTTCTCCGCTATTATCGTCTTCTTGACTGGCTATAACAAGATTAGGCGTGCTAGGGCTTTTGTTTGGAAATTTTGTAGCATTTTTATTCCCTTTGCAGTCGCGACATAACCATTTTTTCGACAAGCGATGTTCAGGACTCAGCTTTAAACAAGTTCGATGAAATAGTGCATCGCAATTAGTACACTTAGCGCCATCTGTTGGCGCTAGGAATTTACCGCATAAATTGCACTTGTTCGCCATATTACAATGTGAAATCGCTTTATTAACAACACAATTGCTCAATAGATGGAGCTACTAGATTATTCGAAATAGTCTTATAACTGCAAATATATGTTTTTCCACAAGGCTTATATTATTCCAACATCAGTTTAGTACTTTTATAGCTCTTAGTGATGCACAAAATATCGGTGAAAATTACTTACAGTTCATAAAGCACCCCAGGAGGGTAAACAAGTAATCAGCTGTTTATAACAAAGATGACAGCTGGTTTGTAACAATGTTTCTCATTTAATAGCTCTCCTGGTTTATTCCAGCACTCACGAACACTATTGAATGAGAACGGCACTATTTAATATGTGTTAGTACACTTGCCGCAATAATTTACTTTGATTAACTTATTATAAAACTAAATAATTCTCACACCAGTCTGTCACTGCTAACGTCCGTGACGTCACCGTCGCCGTATTACTAATATATGACTTGCTATTTCACATTTCACACCGTCGTCAGATATGACTTGCTATTTCACATTTTTTGGCCTAAGACTTAGATTACATGACCAGTTGATCTTTATATTGAGATAAATAAATAAAGCTACGATTACCTCATGTTTGTGTAATTGTGTCGTCAAATTAATGACCTTTGCATGACCTATGTATGACTCATCAGGTAGTGTCATGAAACTGGATTTATATCATGGGTATATTCAATGGGTGACTGTAATCTCACCTGATGATAAACGATCATACTTGATAAGAGGTAATTTACCTCATATGGTTTCTGCAGAGCATCGTTTCGAAATGCTGAACACAGCCAATACAGAAGCCTCCTACTAGACATATTTTGTCTAGATTTAAAATGTAATTTCTTAATTCTCAGGACCACTGCTAGTCAAGCTCCCACCCAATATTTCTATACAAATGGAAAAGTCTTAACGTATACATGGAAAATTAAGTCACTACGAGGCCTGAGTTTGCTATTTTCTTTTAATAATAAGCGAAATCGGCGAGTCAGACTACAGCTGATTTCTACCTACAAATATACGTAATAGAATACCCGTTAACATATTCGCCAATCATGTGAGCTCTCCCGTCACCCAGTTGACCAACCCATAATCCATATTGGTGACCACCGTATCTAAAATTATCAATAAAAAAATGATAACATTGATTCCCCTCGCAACATTGTAAAAGAGATAACATTGATTCCTCTTGGGATATTGTAAAAAAGATAACATTCATTCCTCTTGCGATATTGTACAAGAGATTACATTAATTCCTCTTGTGAAATTGAAAAAGAGAAAACATTAATTCCTCTCACGACACTGTAAAAGTGATAACACCGATTTATCTCGCGACATTGTAAAAGAGTTAACACCGATTTATCTCGCGATATATTTAAAGAGATAACATTGATTCCTCTTGCGACATTGTAAAAGTGATAACACCGATTTATCTCACGACACTGTAAAAGTGATAACACCGATTTACCTCATGACATTGTAAAAGATAACACCGATTTATCTCACGACATTGTAAAAGAGTTAACACCGATTTATCTCGCGATATTTTTAAACAGATAACATTAATTCCTCTTGCTATATTGTACAAGAGATAGCATTGATTCCTCTCGCGACATTGTAAAAGTGATAACACCGATATATCTCACGACATTGTAAAAGTGATAACACCGATTTACCTCGCGATATTTTTAAACAGATAACATTGATTCCTCTTGCGATATTGTACAAGAGATAACATCGATTCATCTCACGACATTGTAAAAGTGATAACACCGATTTATTTCACGACATTGTAAAAGTGATGACACCGATTTATCTCGCGACATTTTTAAACAGATAACATTGATTCCTCTTGCAATATTTTACTAGAGATAGCATTGATTCATCTCACGACATTGTAAAATATAGCATTGAAATAGTTGCTCTTGTTCGAATTGTCAATCCTTTGTTTATATTATAATACTTTCAATTGAACCGCGAACGATTTTAGAGAAAGAAAACACTTTATGGCACCATCACAGACGAAATAAGAAATATATACAATTATCGCCTTTTGTAAGTCTCGGGGCGTGGTTTCAGAGCGCCGAGACCTGTCGCGACATGATCGTGCGATCGATGACGTCAGCAAGCGGGAATGGCCCGCGTCGGTGGATGGTCATGCGGGATTGACTCACTTCTGGCAAGGCATCGGGCGAGCTTTGTTGTGCTAATCACTTTGACATTTTGATTTTTTTGTTAAATATCTGAATTGTCGCTAAATATACATTAATTATCACAAAGGTTAAGAGAATGCGGTTTTAACGCTAAAAAGCGACTTCTGCCGAGCAATCTGAAAGAAACATTAAGATCAATTGTATACTTACCGATGTGCAACAGGTAGTGCTCCATATGGTAACTTAACACCTGCCACGAAATCGAGGAATTCTTGATGATGTACTATATCCGGATCCATGTCTAAAATGTTCGCTAGAGCATCATCAGAGCTGCATACTAAGCGCACGTTGCGCTCCAAGGGCCGCGGTGTCACCTACTTACAATAATTTTATTATATTATGGTAATAACTATAAAACGGTAATCAGATTATGACCAGAAAAACGTGTCAGTAATAGATTGTTCTAATAAAAATGAAACTGGCGTCACGTACTACAAAAGCTAAGATAACAGCAGATGGAATATTATCTGAAAATGTTTTCTCCAAGAAAGGAAGAGACGGCAGGTAAAATACATACATAGCCTCATTCCCATAGGCGTCGGCAGAGACCACGTCGTTCCACTTGCCAAGATCCTTGCATATCTCCTTCGCTTCGATCATTCTCATTAAACCTTTCATACAAGTTCGTAGGTTTAGAGTACTCTTGACCTGGTCCAGGAACGTTCGCCTTGGTCTTCCCCTGCCAACTTCCCATTCGTTCTTGACTCATGTTGTTGTTTTTCTTGCCCTTATCCCACCAGGTGGGGTCGGCACAGCATGTTTCCTTTCGCCACTTCACTCTATCCGCTGTCATTTCTACATTCACACCCTTAATACACATATCCTCTTTCACACAATTCATCCACACTTTTTTTGGTCGCCCTCTCCCGGCCCTGCCGCTTACCATCATATTTAGGACCCTCTTACATACATGGCTATCCTCCCTTCTCATTACATGTCCATACCAGGCTAACCTTCCACTCCTTAACTTCTCGGTCACTGGTGCTACTTTCACACTTCCTCTAATATACTTATTCTTAATCTTATCTAATTTTGTCACTCCACTCATCCATCTCAACATTCGCATCTCCGCTGCATGCAATTTCCTTTCATTCTCCCCTTTGGGTGACCCAGCACTCTGATCCATACAGGATGACAGTGACTCATAAATACTTTTTATCAGTTGTTTTATTCATTCTCTCTACGTGCCCAAACCATCTAAGCATAGCTTTCTGAACTACATCTTCTTTTATACCACAACGTTCAATAAATATATATCGATCGATTGATCGAATCAAAAAACATATAAAATCCCTGTAAACGAATGGAAAACATTGAAGAGCAAGTTTTTAGTAACATTGTGGCAAATAATATAATATGTAAACGTAATTAAAAAAATCGATTTAAACTATAAAATTGTACCAGTGGTAATCAAAATGATCACATTTTGGTAATAGCATGTCATATTTAAATGATTAGTGTAGACCTGTTATTAGGATAAATAGATTCTGTCTACATTGAGCAACGTCACACTAGTAAACAGTGTATTTTCATCGGTGGGAAATGCCCAATGAAAGAATTTCTCCAATCTGGAGCGTGGGATTCGCTGAAATCCATAATACTCACTAAAACCCAGCGAATCCCTCGTCAATGAATGAAACACAAGGGCTTCCCTAACCGCATTCAACTCTCCTGACCCGAATGATGCTGACTATGAAGACCTACAATTCAATGGGATGATGCATGTAACGCATATTTGCGACTTCTGCCACCCAACCTCCTCCGACGGCGAGGAAGGGCATCAACCGCTTGCTCACTTAGTATCTCATTTGTCTCCTTCAGCGAGATGATGGTCTCGCAAAAGAAGGCAATCGCACTCCAACCAACTTCACTGATCATTATACCAATTATGCTCCCCAGTGAACAATTTCCTCTAACCAGTAACAACAAGATCAACAGAAACGACACTCTTAAGACAAATGGTTGTTTCTTCAAGACCAACGATCTGGTGCAGATACATGACAAAACAACAATGGCCGATCGACACCTGCAACCAGACGGTATTCGTGATCCGTGCCCCCTGGTGAACCAATTATCCAGGTAAGGTCAAATCGCCTGCACTGATTATACTCACAGTTGAAAACCCAAGAGTTTGACTCCATTTTTGGACCAAACCTAAATCGGCGAGAGCCCCAGTATAACAGTAGCCATAATCACTCTGTTTCGGTTATAACAGTGTTATATAGCGTTAATCAGCGTGTAATGGTAATCTGAATAACTAGATTTCGTCCTAAATAATATGTCTTGGTAATCAGTGTGTGACGGTAATCAAAGTAATTCGATTTTTCATAAAATAATTTCATCGTCTAGTTATATATAGCTTAATCGATTCAAAGGAACTTTACATAGTCATACGAATATAGGTATATACGAATCCTATGCGATTAGATAGAAAATATTTTATTAAATCATTTCAAGAATTTATCATATTACGTGGAATATTAACAAAATTCGAAACTTACTTCACAATATACCATTGCAAAGAAATCTAGCTCCAAATTATTATAAAGTACTAAACATATTGTAAAACAAGTAAAAAATAAATGTGAATATTATTTACTGCGGAATATACAACGTTTTTGACGTTATTTTTGACTTGATCATGATTCTCGTCTATAGGCAGTAAAACATATTTCGGATATAGGCAAAATCTCCATTCGGTCAAATTTGTCTTCAACAATACGGATTCTCCTTCCATTTTCATGATGAAAGTTATTTTTATAAAATAATATTCAATTAAAGAGAAAATCAAGGGAATCTTTCGAAATTTGAAATTAAACTACGTCAAAATAGCGTAAAACTTAATGCATCATAGATAATAAATTATTACGTGAATGAAATTGTTTATAAATAAAGTCAATGACCCTAAATAGATTGTAGAAACCATGAAAATTATAATTATAATGATCTTGATAATAATGGATTTAATTGATTAAGTATACACAAATTTCCATAATTATAATCATGTTAGCGATTCCAAACTAATCACTCATGGCATTCCACAAGGCAGCACGCTCGGTCCAACTTCATTCATAGCCTATGTAAATGACATCTGTAACGTAAAGATAACTAATACTGAGTTGATTGCTTTCGCTGATGATACAGTAGTTATATTCTGCGGAGATACTTGGGAGAATACTCGTAAAATTGCATAAAATGGATTAAGCAAAATTACAGAACTAATGGAACAGAACATTCTCACCATTAATCCACAGAAAACAAAGTATATCTGCTTCAGTATCACAAAAGCTACTCATCCGCCAGCAAACTTTGCATTGAAACTCCATTCATTTCCTTGTAACGCGACACTAATACCACAAATTAACTGTTCCTGTGAAAACCTAGTCAGAGAGTCTTCCATAAAATACCTTGGAGTAATAATTGACGAAAACTTAAACTGGCATCCACATATAACGTCCTTGGCCAACAAAATTCGCAGGTTAATTCCGGTGCTAAGAAACCTCTGCGATATAACTGATGATAAACTTACCTTACAAACATATAAATCAATATGTCAGTCCTTGGTGATATATTGTATTCCGGCCTGGGGAGGCGCAGCCAAGTCGCATATGATTGAGGTCGAACGTGCACAAAGAGCAGTTATAAAGGCAATGTTGCGAAAGCCTCGAAGATTTCCAACACAGGAACTTTATAAGGGGACTGATTTACTCTCTGTAAGAAAATTATACATAGAAAGGTGTGTAATCCGCTCCCATAAAACACAAATAATCCCAGAAATACCTACTATACTGCCTCGACGACATCCGCAACAAATACATTGGACAAGAAGCGCCTTTGCGACGCGCCAATTTCCCTACATGTCTCAATTGCTGTACAACAAAATAAATAAAGCAGAACACATTATGAAATCAAACAGTCACACATTGAAAAAAAAAATCAAAATATTTCTTAATGATTTAGACTACAATGCAACAGAAAATATGATAATTTAAGTATACATACACACATGCACGCACGCACACACACACACACACACACACACACACACACACACATACATACATACACACACACAACCACTAATATTACCTTACGGGCTTACCTAGTTTAGGGGTCCAGGGTATTTTAATTCTGTGTCATTCTTTTTATGCCCAAATAAATAAAGTTATTATTATTATTATTATATGTATAAACAAAAAAAAGGCATTGCATTTATTTTATCGTTTTACAAAGGCTGTAAGATAATAAATCCTTGCCTTATACAAACTAAAGTGCATAAAACAAAAAGTAAGTTAAAATCTATGACCTAACCTATTTTTGAAATTATTTCCTATTATTGTAGACAATTTGACGTCATAGTGAACTTGTTTTAATAGATATTTATCGTGACGAATATGGTGTATACTGAAAAGTACCTGAAGGAGAAACTCGCAAAGGAATTAGACGCCGTTCATGTTGTAAGTACTAGCTGTCAAAACTTTGCTCATAAGATGTGTACACGTTCGCGCAACTTATATATTATTTCATTGATTATGAATGTGTGCTATTGTTTGTTAGTTTAAGATATAACAGCTTATCATTATGGGAAAACGAACTGACCCAGACAAATTTACCGTTACTAAATATGCGCTTTTTCCCGGATTGTTCTTCTCAATGTTGGTACGATGGTGTGTCGCCGCATATCCATACTCCGGGTACAAAAAACCTCCAATGTATGGAGACTATGAAGCTCAAAGACACTGGCAAGAAGTAACAGTGCAAACACCGGCTAAATTCTGGTATCGTAATACTACACAAAACGATCTCCAGTATTGGGGTCTCGACTATCCGCCGCTAACAGCATATCACAGTTACCTCCTCGGGCTAATTGCAGACTGGTTGGACCCCGAATCAGTACGCCTGTTTGCATCTAGAGGATACGAGAACGAAGGTCACAAAAGCTTCATGAGATGGACAGTTTTCTTGAGTGACCTCTACTTCTACATCACAGCTGTGTTGTGCATACACATTGACCTGGAACGAGTGATACCTAAAGACAAATTGACTGTTTTTAAAAGAACAGATCTATCTACCATCTTATGTCTGCTGTATCCTGGACTAATATTAATAGATCACGGCCATTTCCAATACAACTGTGTATCTCTTGGGCTTTTCCTCTGGGCAACATTCTTCGTAATTGCTATAGAGAATGATACTTTGGCAACAATATTCTTTGTTTTTGCATTGAATTATAAACAAATGGAATTGTATCATGCGTTGCCATTTTTCATCTATTTCCTGAGAAAGTGTTTCACTTGCCTTCCGAATAGGGGTCGAATATTCCTTATTGTTAACAGATTTAACCACCTTGCTATTGCAGTTATAGCTATTTTTATTATGATCTGGTATCCCTTAGTTACATCATGGGATGATCTTCAACAGATTTCACACAGATTGTTTCCTATAAAGAGAGGTGTTTTCGAAGACAAGGTATCTAATGTATGGTGTTCTGCAAATGTATTTATAAAATTAAAATATGTCTATAATAATGATGAAATGGTTAAGATATGTATGTTATCAACAATTGTTGCATGTCTTCCATCGTGTTTAGATCTCTTTATAAGAATGAATAGGAAAAAGTTTGTTTTATGCCTAATTAATGTATCTTTGGCTTTCTTTCTTTTCTCGTACCAAGTCCATGAGAAATCTATTTTATTGGTTGCAATTCCTGTAGCAATTCATTTACCACACGATCCATTTATGTGTTTTTGGTTCCTAATTGTTTCTACATTCAGTATGTTACCTTTGCTATTGAAAGATGGGTTGTTAATACCTTTTCTCTGCACAAATATAATTTATATTAGTTTTTATAGTATTATATTGCATTTATCTGGTCTAGGGACTAGTATTTTAAGCATTTTGAGTGCTAGTACAGTTTATGAAGTTGCCCAAGTTAAGACAAGTTACAACTCTGTGATACTGAAGCTATTTAGTACACTTTTCTTTTTCTCTCTGCAAGGAATGTTTTGGTTAGTATTGGGAAGTTTGTTAGTAAAACCTCCACCGCAATATCCTGACCTCTTTCCCCTTCTAATATCAATGTTTTCTTGTGGACACTTTGTAATGTTTCTAGTGTATTTTACACATCAACAAATATTGTTGCCAAAGTGTTTGCCGGTGAAAGTAAAAGTTAAAAAAAATTAGTTTCCTCTAGTCAATGTTAATGTACCAAATAAAAGTTGTGATGTAATTTTGATCTTTAATTTAAATACCTACTATTTGAATATTATTTACATTTAAAAGGTAAAATATATTATTTTGTACTTATACTGTCATTGTAGTCCAGGTTGTTTGTTGCTGACAGATAGAATTTATTTATTTAAACAGGACACCAATAGGTTACTGTAATAATATGCAAAATATAAAGAATTAATAAATAACAAAAAGTAATTACTGTAAACCCACTTACTAGTTGCCACAGCATGAAATAAATATATACTAACTAAGAGGAATAAAAACAAGCAATGATGAAGGAAACAAAAGTAAACAATTATTTACAAATTAAAAATTATCTATTACTAGGCAATAACATCTATGTCAGGATAGGCAAAACAGTGTTTAACAATTTTCCTTTTAAACGATGCAGGACTATCAGAACCTATATCACTTTACATATTTTATTATATAGCATAAATATTCTATTTACTGGCACTGAGCAGCCAATTTTAGTTTTAGATACAAGAGGTTTACATACAAAGCATCAGACCTCTTTGAGACTCCATCTGGGTATTCATAAAGGCGCACAGAGCACCATTTACCATATTCCCTGTATTCACTCTCCTTTCAATATCACTTTCACATGTTCCATTTTTTGTAAATTTACATCCCAAGTATAGAAATTCTTTCACCTCTTCCACTTCTTGCCCATCTATCAAAATATTGTCATTCATCATAGATTCATCATAGCTCATTAGCTTTCCCATATTTAGCCCATACATACTTTCTTTTAAATCTGTCAAACAGTTATCCATGAATAAGTTAAACAGCCATGGTGACATCCCTGTCGAACACCTCTTTCGACAGGAAACCACTCTGTGTACACCCCATTTATTCTGACACAAGCACTAGAAGCATTCTATTTGGTAAGAGGAAATTTACCTTGTATAGTTTATATACAGCATTCTTTTATAGTAGGGTAGGGTGGTAATAAGTCACGGTTGAAGCCTTAGCTGCTAGCAAAGAGAGTATTTCATCAGCAAAATCCTCATAACCCAGGCAGTAAGCAACATTATATATGTTTTTTAACATATACTAAGTAATTTGCATAAAGAATATACATTCAGGTGTTTGCGAACATTGCGTTTAAATAATAGTGCTATAATCAACATATTCTTAGTTTTATTAACAATGGTAATTTTCACGTAATGAGGTAATTTTTTTTCATTATATAGCACAGTTTACTAGCAGTGACACGAGTATAGATGACGTACATCTGATATTTGCGGAGTAATATACGGTTCGTACAATTTTGGTTTAACCTTGTAAACATGACCATCGTTAGACCATCCCAAAATCTAAAATTAAATTTAATTGCTCACACTACGAAATTCTATGGTCTCTCGTTTACCGTTCGTGCAATTCAATTGTGGAACAACTTGCCTCTCTCTATAAGAGAAGCAAAATCCTTGCCAATTTTTATCTTATTTTATTTTTTCTGTAGAATATATATATTATATAAATTCTTGTACATGAATATATTTATTTATTTATATGTGTATATATTTATGTTTATTATACAAACTATTACTGTTATAACTGTCACCACCATCAACCCCTTTTTATTTTTCTGAAACTCCTATAACCCAAAGGTTGCCTGGAAGAAATCGCTATATAGCGATAAGGCCGCCTTATTGTACTACTTGTTTTATATTTTCGTGTTTTCTCTATGTATTTTTCTTGTGGTGTACAATAAAAGTGTTCTCTCTCTCTCTCTCTCTCTCTCTCTCTAAACATGGTTCACGTAAATAAAGGTCACCCCTTGGATTCATGTTTCCTCCACTAGCGGAAAGAAACGCAGCACGATCATCTCGCTTCTGGATTCAGGTATTCTGTGGTTCCACTATTACGAATTGTTACCAATGATTGATCCCTCTAAGACATGAAGTCAATTTGAATTCAATTCCAAGGACTTCCCGTGGTTTCCTCAACTTCTCAGGGCAATGCAGCAACATCTGCCTTCTGAATTTTGGTACTCTGTAGTCACGTTTTTTTTTAATGAGCTAGGCTACAAAAAGTCGGCATTTATTAACTCCAAGGTCATACTTCTGGTTTTTAACCAACTTATAAAAGGAGGTCTGTATTTTTATTTTATGTTTGTTACCTCATATCTTCCGACTGGGTGGACCGATTTTGATGATTTTTTTTTTAAATCAAAGGTGGTGCTCGTCATAATGTCCCATTTTTTAAAATCCAGTTCTGATGATCAAATTTGCATGACGCGACAAATAGACGAATAACTCAAAATCTCGCCAACCGATTTCGATGATGCTTTTTTTATCGGAAAGTACATACTTCAAGTGTTGTTTTATGATAGTTTGGTTAGGTTCTGGTGATGGATTCCATGACAAATTGAGGGTACTCTTCAATTCTTAGGAACAAATTAACGATACTCAGCGGAATCTTTTATAGGCTATCCGGATATTTGAGTCACCTACCGTAACATCGGTATGGTCAAGTAATTGTCGTAGTTAATTCTGAAGACCAATGGAACTCCTCAACGGCTTACAGTAAGAGTGCGATTTATGGAAAAATATATAACTGTCTGTAATCAAATGGCAATGACCTTACATTTGTTGCTGCATTGCAATATTATAAGGTGTATTACGTGCGAAGCGGTGGTAGCAACGTGGGGGGGGGGGAAGGGGGAGGAGGTAACTTTTATGTTTTACGAGCAGTGTTGCGCTCGATTACCATGTAAAAGACTGGTGATAGCGGGATGGCAAAATAACTGACCTGTAACGTATAAGGTTGCAGGTTCGATCCTGGGTTTGGCGTAATGTAAATTTCACTTTGCATAGTTGTTTTATTTAAAAGGTGCGGTCTCAT
Source organism: Elymnias hypermnestra (assembly GCA_015832385.1). NCBI lineage: Eukaryota > Metazoa > Arthropoda > Insecta > Lepidoptera > Nymphalidae > Elymnias > Elymnias hypermnestra. The sequence continues at coordinate 567,178 of JACTOM010000889.1, read as the reverse complement.
TTGAGTAGTACATTGTACCTATATCCAAACAAATTTGTTAGTGTACTTCAGATTCACCAAAAATCATAACCCAGCTTGAGAATATGGGACTTGTGACAAAGTCAATATACTCATTAAATACCAGAAAAACTCGACATCTGGGCTCAAATGATTGTTATACAAAAGGGTACCTCAATGGTACGAGGAAATACAGTAATTTCTTCACTAGAGACCTACGAGCCCACAGCCTGTCCCAGTATTTGGCCTATGAAGGGATCGCCGTGTTGCAACAGCCGCCTTATGCTGTTCCCTAACAAAATCGGTGGTCAAAGGAACCCATTTTGAGTCAATTACGGACATCAAGGTGGCCGTGACGAGGGTACTCGCGGACATCTCAGCCGAAGCGTTCCAGACTAATTTTCAAATATACGATTTTTATGGAATCAGTCTCATTACTTAATTGTCATACTTCGTACATCTAGCAGTGGACTTCTATCGCAGCGACATAATTATTCCGGTTTTTGATAATCCGATTCCTCGGTTTAATTGTGTCCCTGGTCTTCAGGAGGTGACGGACGAGAGTGACGGTTGCGGAGGCAAGTTTTCAGCTCTGATAGTGTCTAACAAGTTCCAGGGGAAACCGTTGCTTGCCCGCCACAGGTGAAACTGATTGCATTTACAACTCAATTTATATAAAAACTGCAATGTCTTTTCTATTATATAATATTAACAATATTTTAGTCTTTTCTAAATTTTAATTAAAAAAACATAATATAATTAATAATTTCTAATATTGACAAAGAAACACGTGGCATTTTTATTTACAATTGAGATTATTTGAGATATCAATAAATAATTTGTATTAATTTTTGACACTTTTCATATTTTAATGACCATTAAATCATTATCTTCACTTTTTCCCTCTGTCTAAGTTAAGGAAATCAAAAGATTTAGTTTTGTGTAAAAATAAACAAGACTTAAAAATTAGTTTGCCTTAGAAGTGTCACTTCTGACGTGTACTTAGTACGCAGGCCCTTTTTTATTTAATAACTCGCTTCTTTTCAACTACGCGAAAAATCAAAGTTATTTGGAATTATTTTTTTTTTACTTGGGTCCTGGTTTTCTTTCTAAGATCGATATTTCTCAATTAACTCTTAAAAAGTGGGGATGATTTGGTCATTATAAGTTTTCACGTAAAATTGAAAATAAACAATATTTGACTTAATAAAAAATCGCCTTCTCACAGGGGGTTAATTCGAGAAATGTTAATCCAAGGGAAAAATAGATATGGACCAAAATTGTTGGAAATCTTTCAATTTTCTATAAGTATCTCAATAGACTCGATAAACCGGCACACTTCTCTGTAATTCAATCTGGCGTAACTTATAACCTTTTTCAAATTAATTGTCCTGTTTTATTGAAGTACGCCATAAAAGTAGCTCAAATCACTATAATTTCAGCTATTAAAACTTTTGTCTTAAATCAGTCCAAAAAGACTAGTAGAATTTCTTTATAAAATCTTAAGTAAATTAAAATCTATTAATAAATATTATAAGACAGTTCCACTACAGACATGAGGTCCTGGGTTCGAGTCCCGGGTCGGGCCAGTTCGAAATTGATATTGAGTTTTCTATTAAGAATACTTGCCCGAAGTTGAGAAGTTGGAGGTGTGATCCACCCCCGTGCCTCGCACAGCACATTAAGCCGTCGGTCCTGCGCCTGATCTCTCTTCCGGACTATGAGAGTGAAGGAATAGAGGGTCCACTTTTTGTGTCTCATATGAGCGAGGAGACCTGTGCCCAGCAGTGGGACGTTAGTGGGCTACTTACTTACTTTGTTTGTACTTTTGGTCCTATTTTGAGTGACGGCAGTGCCACATTGCCTTGTGCGTTTCCTTCATATGTCAAAATAAATTTTAGTGCGCATGCTACAAATTTTCGACGCATGCATGCTTGTTTTAATTTAATATCTAACTTTATTTTCTGTTATTTTAAACTATTCTATTGTATTGTTTATTTTTTATCTACAGACTTGTTAATTCAATTCTACAAGAAGAATTAAAGTCTATACATGCTTTCACTCAGAAAACTCTAACAGTGGAGCAATGGGAGGCAACGAAGCAATGAATATGTCCTACTTTATCGTATAACAATGTTATAGACAGTTTTTTTAAGTTGGTTTTAAAGATAACTCGTTTTTATTAAAATGGAGTCAGAGTATATTGAGGTGGAAGCTTCTGCTCCAGGAAAAGTCATTTTACATGGAGAACATTCTGTTATGTATGGGAAAACGGCCATTGCTGGAAGCCTTGGACTTAGGACTAACGTGAACATTAAGGTATGTATTTGTATGATACAATAATCACTGATTATCTTGTAAAAACGTTTCCTAAGCTACAAATGGTCCAGAAGTCTTCCTAGGCTTAGCATTAATACATCAAGTGCCTTTTTTTTGTTTTCATATATTTTTGATACTGTATCCTTCTAAATAACTTTCCTATTCCAACATGAACTCCACAATATAAGCTGGCTTCTTAGTGAAAGCAAAGCATTAAGGAAGTTGGTAAAATCAACTTAATCTCAACCCTTTAATTTGTTTAGGGCACACAAAGCTTTGGGGAGGTTGGTGAAATCGACCTAATCACAACCCTTAAATGTATTCTGGGGACACATAAAGCTTTGGGGAGATTGGAGAAATTAACTTATTTGCAACCTTAGATGTATTTAGATAACAGATAAAATTTTGGGAAGGTTGGTGAGGTCGACTGAATCTTAACCCCTCAATGGATTTAGGGCACACAAAGCTTTTGGGAGGTCTGTGAGATCGACTTAATCTCAACCCGCAAATGTGTTAAAGGGACACATAAAGCTTTGGGGAGGTTGGAGAAATTAACTTATTTGCAACCTTAGATGTATTTAGGTGACAGATAAAATTTTGGGAAGGTTGGTGAGGTAGACTGAATCTTAACCCCTCAATGGATTTAGGGCACACAAAGCTTTGGGGAGGTCTGTGAGATCGACTTAATCTCAACCCGCAAATGTATTCTGGGGACACATAAAGCTTTGGGGAGGTTGGAGAAATTAACTTATTTGCAATCTTAGATGTATTTAGATGCCAGATAAAATTTTGAGAAGGTTGGTGAGGTCGACTTAATTTCCACCCTTAAATGTATTCTGGGGACACATAAAGCTTTGGGGAGGTTGGTGAGATCGACTGAATCTAACCCCTCAATGGATTTAGGGCACACAAAGCTTTGGGGAGGTTGGAGAAATTAACTTATTTGCAACCTTAGATGTACTTAGATGACAGATAAAATTTTAAGAAGATTGGTGAGGTCGACTGAATCTTAACCCCTCAATGGATTTAGGGCACACAAACCTTTTGGGAGGTCTGTGAGATCGACTTAATCTCAACCCGCAAATGTGTTAAAGGGACACATAAAGCATTGGGGAGGATAGTGAAATTGACTTAATCCTATGCGTTTTGGAGACACACAAAGCTGTATGGAGGTTTGGAAAAACGACTTATTTGCAACCTTAGATATATTTAAGTGACAGATAAACATTTAGGAAGGTTTGTGAGGTCGACTTAATCACAACTGCTTTATGTTTTGCGGAGACAAATTTTAGGAAGTTTGGTGAAATCGGTATAATCACTAGCTCAAAATATGTATAGGGGACACAAAGCTGTGGGGAGGTTTGTGAGATCGACTTAACCACAACTGCTTAATGTTTTTAGGACACAAAGCTTTGTGGAGGTTGGTGAAATCGACTTAACCTCAACCCCATAAATGTGTTTTGGGGAAGCTGATGACATCGATTTAAACTCTTTCCCTAAATGTGTTTAGGAGACATAAAGCTTTAGGGAGCTTGACAAGATCGACTTAATCTCAACTCCTAAACGTCTTTTGGGACACACAGTTTTGGGGAGGTGGGTGAAATCTACTTAATTTCAACCCCATAAATGTGTTTTGGGGAAGCTGATGACATCGATTTAACCTCTTTCCCTGAATATTTTTAAGAGACATAAAGCTTTGTGGGAGGTTGGTGAAATTGACTTAATCTCAACCCCTAGATGTATTTAGAGAATATAAAGTTTTAAGTAGTTTGGGCTAAGTCTGAAAAGGAATCCAAGCATCCCACCACTAAACTATCATGGCGTTGATTACATCCACGTTTTTATAGACTACCTTTAAAAATACTTTTACAGGAAATTAAAGCAGCTGTCCAACCGGTTATACGTTTCACATCTGATACAATGAGTGTTGACATCAGTGTGCCAATTGCTACCATCTCCAAGTATCTCCCACCTAACTCAGAAGACGAGTGGATAAAACCACAGCAAGTAAAACATGAGGCAAGACTAGCTGCTGTGGATGCCTTACTTTTGGAGGTGCAGGGTACAGAAGACCTGAAGGGGGGAAGACGTGATGCTTTACGTGGATTCCTATTCCTCACAGACGGGATTGTGGGTAAACCAGCTTGTGATTGGAAGGTTAATGTAAAGTCGTCTTTGGCTGCGGGTGCTGGTGCTGGTAGCTCAGCAGCTTTTGCTGTGAGTGTGGCTGCTGCTCTACTGGCATTGCGAAGACGGAGCACTGCGCCTTTGACTGATGATGAAAGGAAGCTGGTATCAGCCTGGGCTTTCAATTGCGAAAAGATCATGCACGGAGCCCCTTCAGGTAATTTTCAAAGTGGAACTTTTTTCCACTGCCTCATTCTTGTATTTAAAACTTCTTTAGGCACGACTTAGAGAGGACAATAAGGAGACAAAGTTACGTTTCGTATTTATTATTGCTACGAGCGTTACAGTGACGTTTCAGTCTCATTTAACACCCATCAAATACATTTACAGGTGTTCAACGTGACTCAGACTTGCGTTACATATCTAAGCTTGATAGCTCAGTCTCATTCAATTCCCCATAGAGTACATTTACAGAATTCTAAGGAATTTATTTGCACTAGCGTCACAAATCCGCGCGTGACGGCTCATTGTCATCCAATTTCCCGTACACATTTACTATTATATTTTGTGGAATTGACTCGCACAAGCGTTACATATTCGAGCGTGACGGCTCAGGTTCATTCAATTCTCCATAGAGTTCAATTAATATTGTATTCTATGGAATTTATACCCATTAACGTTACATATTCAAGGGTGACGACTGAATCATATTCAATACCGACAGAATATATGTATAACTGTTGGTTTTATTCACACAAGGGTTATATATACGCTCGTGACGACTCAGACCCATTGAATATCAACAAAATGCACTAACAAATAATTCAAACGAACGTTATATACGCGTTTGTAACGGCTAAGTCTCATCCAACACATACAACATATATTTACAGGTATTGGACTTTATTAACACGAGCGTGAGATATTCGCACGTGACGGCTCAGTCACATTCAATATTCATAAAAACGTTTACAGGGGTTGACAACGCGACGTGTACCTTTGGGTCGTTAGTCCGTTTCCGTCGTGGTGAGGAGCCATGTGCGTTGAACTTGCGGGTACGTCTGCGTGTGTTGTTGGTGTGGACGGGCGTGGCGCGTGAGACACGTGTAGTGGCCCAGCGCGTGAGCTCACGCCGCACTCGCGCTCCTCACGCCATCGACGCCATTATGGACGCCTGCGGATACATCGCACTTAGTGCTCTGAGCGTGAGTATTCTTTTCTTTATTAAGTGTGGCAATACTGTTAATAAGATAATAAGGTACAGCGCCATCTAGTTTTGAGTACAGTACTAATTTATTACATAATAACTATTACTTTATAGGTTCTGGAACAACTGCCTGCTGAAGACAACCAGAACACCGATGTTCAATATCAACATTTAGCAGTGAGTTACTTGTCTGATATATAGATTTCAAACCACACTCATTTGGTATTGTAAGCATCACATACATCTCAAACCACAGATATTTGGCAACATAAACAACACACACCTGAAACCACACCATAAACAACACATACAACTCAAACCACATCGATATGGTATCATTAACAACAACATCTCAAACTACACTCATATGGTATCGTAACAACACACACTTGAATCCACACTCATATGGTATCATAAATAATACATACATCTTAATAGTTAACAACAAACACCTGAAACCACACCCATAAACAACACATACAACTCAAACCACATTGATATGGTATCGTAAACAACACACACTTGAATACACACTCATATGGTATCATAAATAATACATACATCTTAATAGTAAACAACACACACCTGAAACCACACCCATAAACAACACATATATCTCAAACCACATTGATATGGTATCGTAACAACACATACTTGAAACCACACTCATATGGTATCATAAATAATACATAAATCTTAATAGTAAACAACACACACTTGAATCCACACTCATATGGTATCATAAATAACACATACATCTTAAATAGTAAAGAACACACACTTGAAACCACACACATTGTACCGTCAACAAAATATACCATAACTCTGTAGTTAATGAGTTTCTTAACGGCATCTTTTCAAATGAATCCAGCTTCCGAACCGGTGATAGATTCACCACCATCGCAAAGACTTGATGAAATAAATTCTCTATTTTTGAAAGATGAAATATTATCCGGCAGGAGTTGTGGGAGATGAACCACTGCTTGCTCAGTGCCCTGGGTGTCTCCCACCCAGCCCTGGAAGACATCCGCCGCTGTGCCACCGAGCATGGTCTCGCTGCCAAGCTGACAGGTGCTGGGGGTGGAGGGTAAGTTTACCACCACTGATTTCTAACCTATATATAAACGGACATGACCAAATGTGAGAAGTTAATAGTATGTTGCCTCTTCGACATCACTAACGGCTTTTGCCCAGCAATGAGAGGTCTTTGCCTATCTGTGGGAAGATATTAGTTTGTTCCATTATTATTATAGAGGTATTGGCCCAGCTGTGGGAAGATATTAGTTTGTTCCATTATTATTATACAGGTATTGGCCCAGCTGTGGGAAGATATTAATTTGTTCCATTATTTGTATAGAGGTCTTTGCCCAGCTGTGGGAAGGCAGTAGTTTGTTCCATTATTGATATAGAGGTATTTAAACCAGCTATGGGAAGATAGCAGTTTGTTTCATTATTGGTATAGAAGTATTTGCCCTGCAGTGGGAAGATAGTAGTTTGTTTCATTATTGGTATAGAGGTTTTTGCCCAGCTGTGGGAAGATAATAGTTTTATATAATCTGTATATACATAGTATATACCAAGCAATGAGACACCATAAGACTGTCAATATCATTTCTACACAGGTTTATGCCCAGCTCTGGGACATCCTTAAACTTTTACTTACATTTGTTTAATCATGTACATGGGAGGCCTATGTCCAGCAGTGGGTCAATAATATGTTAATTTCATATTTGCTTTAGAATAGTTGCCAATGCCCAACAGTGGAATATTAATTGGCTTCTACCATTTTTTATACAGGTATGCCATTGTCCTGGTCCCCCCGAATACCCCTCAAACCCGGGTAACAGCTCTCACCCAACAGCTGGAGGAAGCCGGGTACCGTGTTACTGATACCTCATTAGGAGGGGAGGGGGTTACCTTACACCCCTCCGCCCACCACTGACTCATTGCAAAAACGAAATCTAAATTAGCTTATTAATTTTACCCATCACAGTATGAAATAAAAAGGAATGATTGTTATGACTCAATACATTTCAGCCCTGCGTATAAAGAGTCAAGTACAAAATACACATTTTGTAAGACAGTATTTCGAAAATCTTTTATTACTTTGTACTAATATGTTTTAAAAATAAACGATGTTCTAAATGCAAAAATGGTCATGCGATCATCACAATTACAAAAATGGTCTTGTGATCATCACAATTGCAAAAATGGTCACGTGATCATCACAATTACAAAACGGTGATGTAATCATCAAAATTACAGAAACGTCAAAAAATATAAGACTCTTTATACGTAGGTTCCGTGTATTTGATAGGTGTTGGATTTATTTAAAATTGTGTTGTGATTGTACACTGAAATGATTTCATTCCATATTTTTGCTATTTGCCTTAATAAAATATTATTTGCTCTCTAAAATTTTAAATTCAAATGTAATTTATTGAGATGACATGGTTTATTATTCAAAATAAGCAACAGTATTAAAATAATTACGATCTGTAATACTGTCATTACTAAAATGCCAAAAAGTAATACAGCTTTTATTTTACTTTTAAAATGGAAACTCAATTATTATTAAACCCTTTCGTTGCGACGATATTTTTCAATGACTTTTACCCAAACATTTGTTTAGTACGATGGACGTAATATTACGTCCTAACAAAATTACCTGAACAATGCTGTTGACGTAATAACACGTCTTCCTAATTACGAACGTGTATTGCTATAAACTATATTCGCTATTATATATATATGATTCTTTGATATTAAGAGCTATTTATTATATTTTACTTTTAAATTTATAATGGAAATAAAACTCGATGTTTATTAAACCCTGTATATGCGATGTAATATTACGTCTTGACAAATATCTAATTATCCGTTCACTGCTATTGACATCATACGTCTTAAAATTATACAGCTATCAAATATATAAACTATATATATGTCGGAGAATAAGAGAGAAAACGGAGAAGCATAAAGCACAGGGGCGTAGCGTTCTCCACCGACATCGTTATTAAATGAATCCATTATTTTATTTCTTATTCTGTGGGCGTTCGTGGGTAATGTTGGTGCAATCAAACACTTTATTAATTAACTCGAGTTATAATGTTCAATCATTTAATGATCCCGATATCAATTTACACAAACTTATTAAAAATAATAGCTACGAACGCGACAGTTTCAATAGTCGACCACTCCGGCCGACCGCCGCTCGAGAACTGCCGAGAGACGGGCCGGACTGCCACTTATTGACTCTGCCCCCACGCCGATACACAGATGGCGCCAGCGTTCCACAGACTATTACACACGGACCAGCGACCCACAGACTCTTGCACTCCGACATATATATGTAACTCCTTGAATTCAATATTACGAGCTATTTATTGTGTTTTACTTTACTTTTAAATTTATATTGAAAACAAAAGTCAATATTTATTAAACCTTTTCAATGCCACTCACTCTATGCACGATTTTAACTCAAACATTATTAAGATGGACGTAATCATACGTCTTCCAAATGAATAGCCTACGAGTATTGCAATAAAATGTATTAAATATTTATTAACATCTACTTATAATAAATACACTGACCCCACTGTATAAGGGTGCGGTGTTAAGACGTAATAATACGTTATCTCGAAAATAATACAAATCCTGCATCACATTGAAAGATATGTTTTTTCAATTAAAAATCGTCTAACTGTCATTTTAGTAATTGACAGAATTATTTTATTAAATGGTAATAATATTCATTCTCTATCATTTGGAGGGGGGAGGGGGGGTAAACTAAGTCTATAAAGGAGATGGTTGTATGGGGGGTGGTGGGAACGTAAATTCTAATAAAAACTTGTATTAACTTCAATGTAGCATTAAGTTGAAATAAAGAATGTCTTGTTATAACTTGTTCGTTGTTTTATAATAGCCTTTCTCCTGTGGTTTGAGGAAATAAGTGATTAGCGTCACGAAGATGTGCAGCGTTTCTTGTGCTAATTCGTTTGAAGGTTAGTTTTAATACAAATAACATAATAATTTCTGATATTGACAAAAACCACGTGCCATTTCTATTTTAAAAAATTCATTACATTTCTTCCTCTTTCCTAAGTTTTAGATTTGTTTAAACAAAACCCTGTAATTAAGTAATAAAGTTGAGTTTGGTTGAATGCACTAATCTCAGGAACTACTGATCCAAATTAAAAAATTGCATTCGAGGAAGGCTATATAACATTACGCTACGATGAATAGGAAAGCCTGACTAAAAAAATGTCGCAAATAAACTGGAAAAAGTTATTTTGAGAGCTTCCGTTGCGTGTGCTGCATAGACTCTTAAAGTTATCGAGGATTTGATCCTCTTAAAAATAGTAAATCAAAGTCTGCCATACCATATCTTTAATGTTTCACTCTGAATAATCATTTTATATGATAATCAAATTTCTCCTCAAAGTCTGAAAGACGTCTTTTTTATGCTTTATAGACGCTGGAACTCGCTGGCTATACCAGGACACCCACTAAATCTAAGCGAAACCCTCATCATCCGACTGATGGGTTCCAGATATTTCATTCGGCTGGTGGGGTTCAGATGTTTCATCCGGGTTGTGGGATCCAGGTGTTTCATTCAGCCGGTGGAGGTCCAGATGTTTCATACGGGTGGTGGGGTTCACATGTTTTATCCGACCGGCGGGGTCCAGGTATTCACTGACTCATTCTACTCTGGGGCCCCCAGATGAACTGAAAGGCGTCTTTTTTATGCTTTATGGACGCCCAGAACTCGCTGACTATAAATAAATAATCATTGATTTCAGATCATTTGATCCATACATATCATTTGACTATACCAGGATACCACTAAAACTGAGCGGAACCCTCTTCATTCGGGTGACGGGGTCCGGATATTTCTTCAAGGTGGCGTGATCTAGATGTTTCCTCCGGCCGGTGGAGTCTAGATATCTCATTCGATCGTTGACGATATTTAATCCAGGTGATGGGGTTCAGATGTTTTATCCGACCGGTGGGGTCCAGATGTTCACTGACGCATTCAAGTCTGGGGCCTTCAGTTCTAATACACTGCTACTTTTCAACTTTAAGTATATTGAGAATAATAGTGCGCTATTTTTTTTAATTAGCTCGAAAAGCTAGCTAGCTGATTGGCTGAATAGGGGATTGGAGGTAGGACAGTGAAAAAACTATTTAAGACCTATTATCTACAAAATAAAATTACGTATATAGAGCCAAGTATAAAATCCTAAAGCTATGATTAAAAAAACAATTTCTTAAGTTAATAAATGGTGATATAGTCATCAAAATTACAAAAATGACTAAATTGCCAAGTTGAACGAAATTACAAAAACTTCAAAAATAACCAAAATAAAAGTTTATACTTAGCGGTCATCGATATATAAAATATTATAATATTTATGTTACACGAGATATATCAGATGTAGAAATAAATAAAAAAATTGTTTAGTTAAATTTTTATTAATACTGTTACGAAAGAAGATAAAACTACAACACAACATGTTTTACATTACGAAACTGGATATAAATAAATTTATAATACTGGAGAGATCACGGAGAGAAAATAATTAGTAAATTCTAAGAATAAATTCATCTACAGACATATTAATTCGCTATATGCTTTCAGCTGAAGGATATAACGTAATACTACGTCAACTGTTTTAACCTGATTTATTTTACATATACAAGTGTTTTATACAGAAACAATAAAGATAATAAAATAAAATAATTGTAATACATATTTATTGTTAATAGTTAGACCACAATTAATTTAAATTATGAGTTTGAACATTATTAAAGTTCTATTGTGAAACACTACATTTCTATAATCACAGATATCGCTCATTTGCCTATTTTTTCTATGTAATTTACATTTAAAAGAAAAACAAATAAATAATATTATAAAAATAAAGATGTGATACAAAACTTCTATGTAAACGATTTTTTTCTTTTATTAAAAACTCTTTCGTATGCTAGACATCTGACAGACAATATTATACTCAATTTGACCACAGACTAACAATAAATAAAAGAGCGCGTGTGTGTTAAATAAATGGTAGTGTGTAATGTTTTATTTATTTAATGTATTATTTATGCATAATAAAAAAATAATATCATTCTGCACTAATAAAATTTAGGCGTTTTGTTTTCTCACATTATTTGTATATTATACATATGTTTATTAAACATTTATAATTTTATTAATCAATGACATATCCTGGATGTCTTTTTCCTTTCCCGCCAAAAGCTAACTGCGCTGAAGACGCCCTCACAGTCTATAACTTCCTATGCCTTTATATATATTATCTATTATTGTATTGATTTATACTCTATAATCTATGGTCCTTTTACTGTTATTATAAAATTCTTTTAAATTAAGAATGTTTATGATATTAATATGTAGATGTTAATTTTCCTACCTACTTCCTTTATTGCCTTCAACTATTTTAACACAAATTTGTCTGGAATTAAACACTTTCGCAATAAGACCGGCAATTGTAATTTTTCCCTTCTATTTAACACTATTTTTATAACACTTGTATAAATAAGACCGCCTTTGCGTTCTGAGCTTAAGTTTTTTATTCTAAAATTTTTATTGTATTTCCTGTATGGTTCGTGTGCAATAAAGTGTTGCTATCTATCTAAAGTTTATGAATAAATCGCATGTAAAAACGTTATTTCAAAATATTATATATTAGACCGGTTTGTGTCAGGGTGTTGCAGTATTTTTACTATTACAGGATAACAAATTATTACAAAAAAAAATACAACTTCCAATTTATCATATTGTTTAACGTAGTATTACGGAATAACGCCCATATCATTATTTAGTATAAAACAAATATCTGTATATAGGTGGTAACATTGTTCCTCTGCATAACTATATATTGTCTGTGGTTTAGCTGTACAGATAATATATATACAGAGGATTGCTTATTACTTCTTTAGAACGTTTCACACCAATCTTTTATCGAGGTAATCTCTATTCGTTGTTCCCCTAAGCTCAATTCAATCTAGAAACCATCAATTCATACAAATATAGCCTGTTTCAATAAATTCGCACACTCTGAACACATCAACCTGTAAGTTATTAAAGTGAAAATTTCTGTAAGCGTTTGCACTTTATTTTGTGGATATTGAATGAAACTCAGCAGTCACACTCAACAAGGTAATTGTAAATTGTATTATTTTATGCATATGGAAGAAAAAAGCCTTGTTTTATTATTACCCTCGCCTAAATGAAGTTTTCACTTCAGTGATATTGTTTTAAAACTTCTACAAATTGACGGCACCTAAATATAAAGAGTCATTTTTCGTTTTAGACATTTTGGACATTTTTGTAATTCTAATGATTATTCTATTTCATTCAAAAACAAAAGTCATCATTTTTTTCAAATCGTATAGATTTTATAAAACAAGCTGTTATAGTACAAAAATGTTAATTAATTTTATTGGTGTTATTAAAAAAATTCTATCAGATTTATGGGATTATGCTCGGCTTTGATTTATAAATCATTCATATTAGAATTACAAAAGATTTTTGTTAAAAAGAGATAGTAGAATGGACAACGATAAATATGTTATAAATAAACGCTTACTCATTGAATAACGAAAGTTTGTCAGCCGCATTCGTTGTTTATGGGTGGGTAAAATTTAATCCGTGTAATTCTGTGCTAATTCATGGAGAACCAGCAGTCTCAAATAGTTGGGGCTAGTAAGTGTCGCCCGAAATTAGTATTTAATACTCATTAAAGGGTAACTGTATACGTTTCTATAATAAACTCCCACAACACGTTCTAAAGATGTCAATTAATAAATTCAAAGTCTTTGTTAAAAGAAAGTTTAAAATCGAATTATAAGTTGCAAGATTACTTAGATTATAGAAACGCGTGGGAGTGAACGATCTGCTCTAATTTGACTTGAAATATATTAAACTAATATGATATTGTAATGATGATGGTAACAAAAAAACAAAATACCCTGAGTTCTCGGATCAGAGCTCGAAGAAATCGTCGTAACTTTAGATTTCAAGTCGTTCTGGAGTACCATCATCAGATGTACATTAGAATTAGAGTGCGGAAAAGAATAAAAAAATATCATTTGACGATTCAAAAGTGCTGTAATATGCCTACTTGAATAAAGATATTTTGATTTGATTTGAACTAAAAATATTTGACTCTTTATAATTAAGGGTCGTCGAAATAGAGATATGTTATATACATTGAATCATAAAAACAATGTTGTATTCGAGTAATAGTTAAATATAAAATAAATATCATGAAAGTAGTATAATAAATTCAAAAAGGCACTGAAAAATAAACTCTATATAGATTAGGTTACGGTTGATTTTTATGTGTATTGATTTCAATTGCAAGACCTTCAAAGTCCTTTTAATAACAAGCTCATTTATGCTACTTTTCGTTATTCAAATTTAAAAAAAACTTTAGGTTATCTAATTCATCTAATGTCAAGCCAACTACAATGCATTTTAATGTAATTACTACCTATATTATTAAAGCTTACAAAATTTCTAATACGCTTAGTTAAAGGCTGCCTTATTTTAGCACCACTTCGCTATATACATATTTTAAAAAAATGGTGTCGATTCCAAAAGTATTCTCTAAACTATGAAAGATGCTATACCGTTTGTGACGTCATCAAAGATAAATATCTCAGTTGTTTAAATTGAAAAAATCTCTACATATTAGATAGTCCATGTATCGAAGAAGCTATAGGCTAAAAAAACATCACGATACGACCAATAGGAGCCGAGTATTAAAGAAAAATGTTGCAAAAATGGGAAAAAAAATTACTTTTGCGAGTTTACGTTGCGTGCGCTGCGTAAACGATTAAAGTTACGCACTGATAATGTACGACGGAATAGTCCCTCATGAGAAGGTCTAAAAATAAGTCTTGGATAATATAGGAGTAATTGTTAAGGCTGGCTCATTATAGCCTATTTCATGATAAGCTCTTTATATGGGACACTTGAGATTTAAAGATTTCCGAATTGTGACAAAGAGTAATTTTAGTTTAGAGAACCCAACAGAATTAACACTTATATTTTTATTCTAAACTAATGTGATAAAATCAAAAATTCACTAAAGGCAAGTTATTACAGTAGAATCTTTTCTAGTTGAAAAATTGAAAATTTAATTCAATTCGTAAAAGACTCTTTTGTACCACATACAAGGTGTTAGGGAACCGCTCGCGAAAACGAAGACAGGTGATAGTACTAGTGACACCTTTGATGATGCTATGGAAAAAGTCATATTTAAAACTTTTTTTTTGCACTATTTACTCTCCATCATGTTAATAATAATAATAATAATAATATAGCCTTTTATTTCCACTTAATCATAATTTTACACACTTACTTTTTTTTTTTACTAAAATAAAATATCAGCAAAAATGAAAAATCACTTTTTTTTAAATCAGGATCGATTTTTTTTCCTTCCCGTCATCAAAAGTGTCACTAGTACTAACATCTGTCTTTGTTTTCGTGAGCGGTTCCCAAACACCTCGTATGTTATAAAACAAATAAAGCTAAACTCGGCGGAACGCTTACTCGTTGCATACCGTACGTTTGTCAGTTACATCTGACGTCACATATATAGCTAGATTTGGTGGGAAAATTATTCCGGGGTTCCCGTCGGCTCTTAAGTAAAGTCAGAGTTTTATTATTTTCCTTTTATTTTCAATAGTTGTAAAATAAATTGATTTTCTATTGGTATAAGAAATTAAGTAAAAAACAACGAAATACTTTCCCTATAGTGTAAACAGTACACGTATTAACAAAATAATATCGCATTGAAAAATCAATAATTTTTTTTAATAATCTCGCCATTGTTCTTTGTATATATAATATACGTTAAAATTTATATATTTTAAAAAATGTCATTCGAGTATTTTTTAAGTTTGTGAGCATCTACATCGGTGTAAAGGGTCATTGTTTGGAAATATCGTAATAAGTAATCTCCATCCATTAACATATAAATAGGTAAAGCGTGCTAATTGCCGAATAAAAATAAATTAATAAAACTATCTTAATTCATCATTGATCATAACTGAATTAATAAAATAAACAATTTAATAAAATAAACCTCAAATAAAATGTATATATCTGCTGTCATCTTCACACTATCACAGACTATAATACCAACATGCTTTATACAAATACAAATATTTTCTCGATACTAATCTTGTTAATTAATTTTGGTGGTACATCTTTGCTGGTAGGATGGTAATTAACCAAAACCGAAACCACCAATCCAGACTCAGAAATATAAGAAAATGCATTGTTTTATATTATTTTTCATGACTTAGTTGCCCTACACTTGATTAATCACATTTCAATTTGAATTCATTAAAAATTGACATTTGAAATAGCGCCGCATTTGAATGAATTACAGAAAATAATACTTTACTTGTTGATTTATATAATTAAATAAAAATAAATAAATGCCTTTATCCTACGAATTGAAAATATCTCCAGTGTTATCCTGTAGATGTTTGGCGAGAAGCAGTATCTGTCCTTATCTACCACTGGAAGCTCTAATGTGTAAATATTTAAGTTATATAACCTCACTCGTTAGTGATTGGTAATATAACCTAACACCCATGTGTTAGGTTATATAACCTAACATAACCTAACACATGAGTGTTAGATTACATAGTTTATATATAAATATAAAGATAGATCGGCTAATCCAATGGGGAAGGATAACCAACATATTGAGGATATAGGCAAGAAAATTCAAATTGTCAAATATGACGTCAGTTTGCGAAATGACATCATTAAAAAATCGGCATGCGTGATTCTATAGTAGAACCGCTTTACCGATCTATCTTTATAATATACCAACATTGTTCTCTCATTATTATAATCACTTGTATATCACTAGATTGACGTTGAACATAAAAATATAACGCTTTATTACACACACACTCTCATCTTGTGTGTGTGTCTAATCTTATATGTATGCGTAATCACCGACACACAAATACTGTAATAACAATGACATCAATTTCATCAAGGAGTGCCTTTTATGTTAATGCACTACTTCCATTACCGACAATAACTTGTGTGTGTCTATTTACATGAGTAAATGTTCTTAGAACACACATATAAGTACTTAAAACCAATTAAATGAATAATCCACCCAACAAGATAAATTGTATTGTGTGTACGTCTAACCTTACATGTAATTTGAGTAAATATGTGTGTCTTATCACAAACACACATACTTTAAAAGCAATGACATAAATAATCAATCCACTGCCTTACATATTAAGGCACTGCTTTAACACATCGATAAGAAGTTGTGTGTGTGTGCCTCTAATACTATAATTCCTTCAAGTTAAATTCATCTATCTTAAAACACACACTAATTGCAAAACCCAGGAAGCAGTGCCTTTTTTGTGTTAAGGCCTCAGTCTTGACACATCGATAATTTGGTGTGTATGTCTAACCGTGTATGTTTTATGTGTACTTGTGTTTTATTACACACATATAATTTCACCAAGCCGGTTCAAAGTACTCGATTCTCGTGACACATAAACGACATACAAACATATTTTTTGCAAAGTTAGTTTTATCATTTGGGGGCGTTAAAATTTAATAAATAATTCTTGATACGCTGTTTCGCGTCTTATAATTGGTAACCAGCTCCTGGCGGTGCTGGGGGTGTAGGTTCATCAGACTGTAGCTGGACAGGAGTTTCTGCAATTAAATCAAGTGGAATTTCTCTATCAGTCAACCAAAGCAATTTTTAATAAAAATTGGCTTTGCTAGCGATGACTTATGAATGCAAATCAGTAGCTAATTATTGGTTTCAAAGGAAGCTCAGGGACTGTAGACAAGATGACATTCTAAGTACGCTAACGTTAGTAGAACGAATGACGTATCACATCGATATGTCACATGATCCCATGAACAAACTGTAGCGTTCGAGTCGTTCGACGTAGCCTAATCGTACTTAGAATATCATCTTGACTAGGGGGGCAGGATCATATGGAAGATTAAAAACAGAAATGAAGAGACCTAAGACCACCTACGTAGCCAAACAAATCGTTGCATTAATATGCCAATGGGTGTGATTAGGGGCGTGCGAATAATTCGATCTTACGAATTATTCGTTCCGAATCGAATATACGAAACTCGAATCGACTGATTCGATTTTTTTTCGAATAAAATATCTCATATTTGATATTCAAAAATATATTTAACAGTCTATATACATATTATTCAAAACATGAAATATATTTACACAAATACACCAGTTAATAAATTTTTTATTTTATTTTAAAGAGAATGAAATAACAGAAAATATATCGTAGCGTATACGGTATTCGAAAAAATACAACATTTGAAAATTTGCTACAATTATTTTTTAAATTTACAAATATCGCAGCAGTGGAAAAAATCTTTTATATTTCATTCGATTTCCATATTCGTGGAACTTCGAATAATTTTCGAATCGAATATTGATATCGATTCCAACGATATTCGTACACCCCTACGAAGAATCAATGGACATTGGACTTCGTAGAATTGAAATTTTAGCGTGACTGGACTATCAACTAGATGGATAGAGACTTCGGCAGCTGCTGGGTAATACCAGTTCAGGATCCCATCCTGAGGTAATCATTGGGGAACAGTTGAATTAGCTTTCTTTTAATAAAGGGTAATTTAAATTTCTTTTTTTACCTATTGGTATGAATACTAAAGACTCACTTCACTAAACATAAAATATATTAAAATTTAGCGTTGCATGCTCACCTTCATCATCATCTTCATCATCAGCGAGCCATTTCTGTATATCTGTCTGATACATCCTACGTTGTAGTACCTCCTTGGTACGCGGCCTTGTACCAATGAAGCTCACTTCCATCTAAAATGTACACACACACACATTTGTGATGTCATAAACTCTTAAAACTTGTATTAGGTTCTACAACTGTGAACTGTGTGTTCGTCAGTTTAGAGTACTCTTGACCTGACCCTTATTTAAAATGTACTAGTCTTCCCCTTCCAACTTTCCCATGCACTCTTGACTCATAAATCCTTTTCTTCAGTCTCCTTTCATTCATTCTCTCTACGTGCCCAAACCATCTAAGTATACCTTTCTCAATTTTATTCACTACATCTTCTTCTTTTTAAGCTAAATACATACATAGCATCACGCCTCATTCCCATAGGGGTAGGCAGAGACAACGTCCTTCCACTTGCCACAATCCTTGCATATCTTCTTCGCTTCTTTCATACTCATTAAACCTTTCATACAAGTTCGTTGGTTTAGAGTACTCTTGACTTTGCCCTTATTTAAAATGTCCTGGCTTTGATCCAGGAATGTTCGCCTTGGTCTTCCCCTTCCAACTTTCGCATTCACTCTTGACTCATAAATCCTTTTTGTCTGTCTCCTTTCATTCATTCTCTCCACATAATCAAACCATCTAAGCATACCATTCTCAATTCTAGTCACTTCGTCTTCTTTTATACCACAATGTTCTCTTATCATACTATTTCTTACTCTGTCACTCAGTTTTAATCCACACATACTTCTCAACGCTCTCATCTCTACCGCATTTATTTTACTTTTGTGATTTTTCTGCCATTCCTAACTTTCACTACCATATGTAAGTGTTGGCACCAACACTCCTGCATGTACAGCCAGTCTGACCCTTTGTGACACTATCTGGCTATTCACAAAGGCGCGTAGGGCACCATTTGCCATTTTTCCTGCATTCATTCTGCTTTCGGTATCAGTTTCACATGTTTCATCTTTTGAAAATTGAAATCCCAAGTATAGAAATTCTTTCACCTCTACCACTTGTTCCCCATCTATCAAAATATTGCCATTCATCATAGATTCATCTCTTTCAAAAAGCATAACCATCGTTTTGTTTACATTCACTTTCATTCCTTTCCCTTTCGAAGCTTTATTCATAATATTTACCATCTCCTGTAGCTCATTAGCAAATGACGCAAGTATTACTTGATCATCAGCGTAGAGTAAACATTTGATGAGTAATTCATTCATTCTTAACCCATACATACTTTGTTTTAAATCTGTCAAACAGTTATCCATGAATAGGTTGAACAGCCATGGTGACGCAACACATCCCTGTCGAACCCCTCTTTCGACTGGAAACTACTCCGTGTACGCCCCGTTTATTCTGACAGAAGCACTAGAGCCTTCATAGAGAGACTTCAATGCTTGAATCATTTTATTTAAACTAAATATCATTCTTATTTGTAATAAAATGTATAACAAATTGCAATGAGCTTACCCCTGGTGGTAAACAAGTTCGTAGCTGGTCTGCCAGTGCACCTTGTGCACCAAGTCTCTGGGCCTCCTCCCAGCTCGTGTGCACCTCTTCATGAAGCAGCTTCTCCTCTACAAGAACATGATTAATCGAATTAAAACAATTTAACAACAAATATTATAAATATGTCTCAGTATCTCACCATCTCGTTTTGTAGTGCTCCGTTTGTATTGAATCCGGAACCGGAAGGCCTCCAACACACTGGCTACCACTATCGTTAGTACCACCATAGTGAACAAATAAAACACCTGCAAAAACACAAGCATTTGTATGGAATGTATTATTGCATCGTAACAAATTGGGACAACATGTATATGATTTGGAAATATACAATGAATAGAAGTCATTTTTATGAAGAAATGATACAGATACATATAGAATAGATAGGGAAACGGAATTATATCGATCAATCATTGTCAAACAACATCACGTAACACCAAAATAGTGACGTAATAACCAATCGTTACTAACTGCAAAATTGGTCCTTCGAGCCATAAACTTATCAACTTATTTTAACAAGCATTTTATTCCAAGTTTCAGTACACTTGAATCGATTGGACTAATGTAATATGTATAAATACAGCAAATTAAAGGATAAATACCATAAAGTATATCCTGCTGAGCTGTCCCACGACGACAGCGTATGCGTTCATGAGTATGAACCAGTTGTTGACGACCGTAAGCTCGAATAAAGTGATGCCGCTGGTCAAGAGGTTCTCGAAGTTATTGAGGTAATAGTAGCCGAGAGCGGTTGAACCGTTTTCAGAATACTTGTAGAAATCTTCCACGGTCGTGTTTCTAGATCAAAAATGTTAAAATTATTTTGCAGGGATAATATTTTTGTCTGAAATGTTGAAAAGGTGGCAGGGCTGGCAAAATGCCACGTACCTCTTGGGTACTCGAAACAGATGGGACAAGATAATCTATGCGACTTGGTTATGCTGCCTATTGAATTGTCTATTTTTAAATTTTGATTATGTAATAGATACTTTTGCGGAACAGAAAGCTCGAAAAAAGGTTTTTCTTAATTCTCTATTATTAACTTAATTGCATTAAAAAGTGTGACGTCTAGATCAAGGGTTGCATGGGGACTATAGCTCATTCCCTCTCCCCTAAGAAATAAAGCCATTGCCCAGCAGTGGGACGTATATGGGCTGGTAAATGTGAATTAATATAAGCCCATGCCCTTGAAAATAAAATTGTTATTAGTGCTGGATTTCCAGAAGGAGGTCAACCGCCGAATCCAACTCGGTTGGGCTGCGTTCGGGAAGTTACGCCAGATATTTTCGTCCGATAACCCTAAGTGTCTGAAGACCAAAGTCTTCGAACAGTGCGTGTTACCAGTGATGACCAACGGTTCTGAGACGTGGTCGCTGACTAAGGGTCTCATGCAGAAGCTCAGTCACTCAGCTTGCGATGGAGAGGGCTATGCTCGGAGTTTCTCTACGTGATCGAATCAGAAATGAAGAGATCTGTAGTAGAACCAGAGTCATCGACATAGTCCTGCGAATCGCGAACCTGAAGTGGCAATGGGCGGGGCACATAGTCCGAAGGACCGATGGACGTTGGGGGCCGAAGGTACTGGAGTGGCGACCCCGCACCGGACGGCGCAGTGTTGGGAGACCCCTACAAGGTGGACCGACGACATAAAGAGGGTCGCCGGTAGCCGCTGGAGCCAGGCGGCGCAAGATCGGGCCTCGTGGACGTCATTACATGAGACCTATGTCCAGCAGTGGACGTCCATCGGTTGAAGCGACGACGACGACGAAGGGGTAAGAAGATTTTTGCGGTAAGGCCCCATAAAAATATTTGGCACGGGCCTCAGATGGTATAGTTACGCCACTGAGTGTTGTTGTATATTTAGCGATGTGTTGTGTGTGTGAATATGATTTTTGTAATTGTACTCACACACAGCAGTTCTTGAGATTGGCACCAGCGAATAACTCCATACCGACGATAGCGAAGAAGTAGTACACCACCAACATGACGCAGCCCGCTGAAGACATCAACGGCGATAGCAGCACTAAAGTACCGAACACGTCACGGTAACGTTTCTTCAGTTTGTACAACCGCAGTAACCTGGACACACACCATGATGAAAGAAGCAAAGTAGTGAATAACAAGGTCACAAGGTTCTTTTATACAATGCTCTTTGTTACCATGTCTTATCACCATGTTATCTACCATTTTTGAAGAGAAGCTTGTCCAGCGTTTTTTTGTTTGTTACCTCAAATCTTCCGAATGGTTGAACCGATCTCGATGATTGTTTTTTTTATAGGAAAGGTGGTGCTTGTCCTGGGGTCCCATTTCTATTTAGTCCAGTTCTGATGATGACATCCACGATAAGCCTTAAATTTGCATTAAGCATGTGCGCGACAAATGGACGAAGAACTCGAGATCACGCCAACCGATTATGATGATTCGTTTCTTATTAGTAAGGTTATACTTCAAGGCCTGTTTGATGATAGTTTGGTTAGGTTTTGATCATGAGATTCATGACAAAGTACCGAAACTCTTCAATTCTTAGGAGCAATTTATTGATACTCCGCAGAATCTTCGTCGTTTTCTTGTGTCTGAGGATCGTGACAACCACCTCTGCTAGTAATTTTTTCGGTAGTAAGTGACGGCTCATAAGGCAACGTAGACAGAAGCTTTTTATTTGGCGCAGATCTAATCTCACCATCACGTTGTTCCTCCTCTTTCTCTTTTACCAATACCGTTTCATCTTCCACTCCCTTAGTGATGTTCATGATACCAATCATTTACCACTACCAAACAACTGACCAGTCATACCGTTTCTCTAGAATACCAGAGAAGCCTAGCAGAAGCTTTGAGGGAAGCCTATGTCTGTTCCTTTGGGAATATCCCAGTAGGTACTTTAACTGCTATCCTAAGAGAATCTAACACTAACACCAATGAAAGCTCCTGAGATTTGCTAAAAAAACACAGATCTCAATGTCACTAACTAGGTGGAAAGAAGGAAATCTGCATTTATTGATCTTCTTAACCTAATTTGCCTAATAATAGAGATTGAGTACTCACCTGAGGGGCCGTAAAACCACCACCACTGACAGCTCCGGAGCTATGCTCAGCAGAGCAGCTCCCATCAACGCCAGTAATGTTGCACTCAGGTCAAATACGTTCCAGCCACTGGCCAAGTAGCCAGAAGGTCCAAGTGCCAAAATACGTAGGGCAGCCTCTATTGAGAACACTGCCGAAAGAGGAATCAATGACCAAAAGATTTTGCTAACTCTATATTATACTTTGGTCTCACTTTTTCTTTGTCAGGTTTTGAAGTGAAATGAAAATACTTTTCATCGTCGTTGTAATTTGAAAGTCGATGGAACGAAAAAGTGACTGTAAAAGACACATAAATTCATAATATTTAACGTGGGGAGAATTAGATAAAAAGATTCTTATTTCTTAGCTAAGAGGTCCCCTAAGTACATTTAGTGGCCCGCTAAATGTACTTAGGGGACAACATCCAAATTTCTTCAGCCGTTTAGGAAGAGTACAGAAAAAGAGATGAGGTACATTGTACCTGTAATTCTTTGTTTTAATTGTTATGTATAAAGCGTGATATCACAATACCAATTTGTTCAAAAACATACCCGAGATCTGGAGAAAAGATATTGGGTTATGTGGGATTTTTACCTACTAAAATCCCCTCGATACATCGCATGCCTGCTGGGGGGTGGTACTGACTACTCGGGCAGTACATACCAGCGCCACCCTTGCACAAAAATCTGACGATCATCTTGGAGCAGACAGTGTCCCCACACTGACAGCTCACGACCTCGCAGGCATAGCGGCAGTTCGGTTGCCACCGCGGACCCAATGTGCAACTGTGAGAGCGGGATCATCCCTCTCAGGGGTTCTTTCGGCAGTCTCGTTTTTGCGAAGAACATCTTCACAGAAGGAGACTACAACCCTCCACGCATCTGGCTCTTTGAGCACCGTTGCTACTACGGATTTAATCGAAAGGTCACGTCCAATCTAGTCGATCAAAATGCGTCGTTCGGAGGACCACGCGGGGCACTCTTCAACCGTGTGCTGGGCATCATCTTGTTCTGCCTCACAGTGATAACATCCAGAGGGACCAATTTATTACTTTACATACTCGCCATTGCCAATAGGAAAAGTAGCTATGGTCGGAGCCTTTTATCAGTTTGGACCAGACCTGATTTATACAAACAACACTTACGTGCGAGGAAAAGCCAGGAGTCCCAAGCCGCACACAGCTCACGAGCGCTGGCTCTCACGTCAACGGGCGCTGCGCACACTCGAACCACCAGCGCAACTCCATTTGCCACAATTAACGCATCTGTCATAGATTTGAATTCATTAATTACGACATCCTTTGCATAAAACAAAATAAAAAAATGTGGGAAGCTGTCCTAAATCAGGATGTTAATAGACGGACAGTGGAAAATAACTAAGTCATACTCCAATTTAAATGCATGTGACTCATTCGTCACTTTTCAATCAGAGGGGGCAGATTATTTGAAGGAGGACATTTACGCTACAGCTTGCGATACCTCTCCACCCTTATTTTCAACCATCATATCCCATATTCACAAGTGCGAATCTCTGATGATCTCAATCAAGGATGTGGTGGATATCGATAGGCTTTAGGGTAGGTATTAGGTATGGACGAGATGGATATCTGCCATCATGCGTCAAGTACCCAGCTTTAAAAAAGGCGTAATATATCTGCGTCACAGAACTTCTCTATTTAGCTTATTGTTATCATTTCAGTGTCTGCCTACGTGTCGAATGCTTTAATACGTTCTTCGAAGACTTTTTAAATAATGCAAACTTCCTATCCATAACATGGAAGAAGATTTTAAGAGACGATAAAAAAAGGTATTTTAAGATTGCTATAATAACTATGAGCATTGCGGATAACTCTTACAATGAGGAAGAAGAAACCTTAAGGCATACTGCCGTGCGAATGCGACAGATTAACCAGGACGCGGATAAGTCTACTGAGAGTAGCCTATCCACAACTAGGCCACTTTAACGACTGCAACCTAAAACCCACCGCCAAATTACTATACTGGATGTTTGAGGGAACTTAGACGAGGCTAAAGGATTTGGGACGTATACAAAAGATCCGCTGCAAAATAGATAGATAGAAGATTGCAATTATAAAAACATTGCTTCTTTGAATGTGTCATTGTCTAAGCGATTGTTGGTCCTAATTATTGATTTTAGGGCCAAATACAAAGTCACGGCATGCTTTAGGTGCATTTTATAATGTGGTAAAGACACTGCCCTGTATTCGGGGCATCGTATGATGTGGTAAAGTCTCTGCAATGTTTTAGGGGCATTCTATGATTTGGTAAAGTCTCTGCCCTGTATTCGGGGCATCGTATGATGTGCTAATGTCTCTGACATGTTTTAGGGGCATTATATGATGTTGTAAACTCTCTGCCCTGTATTAGGGGCATCGTATGATGTGGTAAAGTCTCTGCAATGTTTTAGGGGCATCGTATGATGTGATAAAGTCTATGCAATGTTTTAGGGGCATTCTATGATGTGGTACAGACACTGCCCTGTATTCGGGGCATCGTATGATGTGCTAATGTCTCTGACATGTTTTAGGGGCATTCTATGATGTTGTAAAGTCTCTGCCCTGTATTCGGGGCATCGTATGATGTGCTAATGTCTCTGACATGTTTTAGGGGCATTATATGATGTGGTAAAGTCTCTGCCCTGTATTCGGGGCATCGTATGATGTGCTAATGTCTCTGACATGTTTTAGGGGCATTATATGATGTGGTAAAGTCTCTGCCCTGTATTCGGGGCATCGTATGATGTGCTAATGTCTCTGACATGTTTTAGGGGCATTATATGATGTGGTAAAGTCTCTGCCCTGTATTCGGGGCATCGTATGATGTGCTAATGTCTCTGACATGTTTTAGGGGCATTATATGATGTGGTAAAGTCTCTGCCCTGTATTCGGGGCATCGTATGATGTGCTAATGTCTCTGACATGTTTTAGGGGCATTATATGATGTGGTAAAGTCTCTGCCCTGTATTCGGGGCATCGTATGATGTGCTAATGTCTCTGACATGTTTTAGGGGCATTATATGATGTGGTAAAGTCTCTGCCCTGTATTCGGGGCATCGTATGATGTGCTAATGTCTCTGACATGTTTTAGGGGCATTATATGATGTGGTAAAGTCTCTGCCCTGTATTCGGGGCATCGTATGATGTGCTAATGTCTCTGACATGTTTTAGGGGCATTATATGATGTGGTAAAGTCTCTGCCCTGTATTCGGGGCATCGTATGATGTGCTAATGTCTCTGACATGTTTTAGGGGCATTATATGATGTGGTAAAGTCTCTGCCCTGTATTCGGGGCATCGTATGATGTGCTAATGTCTCTGACATGTTTTAGGGGCATTATATGATGTGGTAAAGTCTCTGCCCTGTATTCGGGGCATCGTATGATGTGCTAATGTCTCTGACATGTTTTAGGGGCATTATATGATGTGGTAAAGTCTCTGCCCTGTATTCGGGGCATCGTATGATGTGCTAATGTCTCTGACATGTTTTAGGGGCATTATATGATGTGGTAAAGTCTCTGCCCTGTATTCGGGGCATCGTATGATGTGCTAATGTCTCTGACATGTTTTAGGGGCATTATATGATGTGGTAAAGTCTCTGCCCTGTATTCGGGGCATCGTATGATGTGCTAATGTCTCTGACATGTTTTAGGGGCATTATATGATGTGGTAAAGTCTCTGCCCTGTATTCGGGGCATCGTATGATGTGCTAATGTCTCTGACATGTTTTAGGGGCATTATATGATGTGGTAAAGTCTCTGCCCTGTATTCGGGGCATCGTATGATGTGCTAATGTCTCTGACATGTTTTAGGGGCATTATATGATGTGGTAAAGTCTCTGCCCTGTATTCGGGGCATCGTATGATGTGCTAATGTCTCTGACATGTTTTAGGGGCATTATATGATGTGGTAAAGTCTCTGCCCTGTATTCGGGGCATCGTATGATGTGCTAATGTCTCTGACATGTTTTAGGGGCATTATATGATGTGGTAAAGTCTCTGCCCTGTATTCGGGGCATCGTATGATGTGCTAATGTCTCTGACATGTTTTAGGGGCATTATATGATGTGGTAAAGTCTCTGCCCTGTATTCGGGGCATCGTATGATGTGCTAATGTCTCTGACATGTTTTAGGGGCATTATATGATGTGGTAAAGTCTCTGCCCTGTATTCGGGGCATCGTATGATGTGCTAATGTCTCTGACATGTTTTAGGGGCATTATATGATGTGGTAAAGTCTCTGCCCTGTATTCGGGGCATCGTATGATGTGCTAATGTCTCTGACATGTTTTAGGGGCATTATATGATGTGGTAAAGTCTCTGCCCTGTATTCGGGGCATCGTATGATGTGCTAATGTCTCTGACATGTTTTAGGGGCATTATATGATGTGGTAAAGTCTCTGCCCTGTATTCGGGGCATCGTATGATGTGCTAATGTCTCTGACATGTTTTAGGGGCATTATATNCTTTCATACAAGTTCGTCGGTTTAGAGTACTCTTGACCTGGCCGTTATTTAAAATGTCCTGGATTTGGTCCAGGAACGTTCGCCTTGGTCTTCCCCTTCCAACTTTCGCATTCACTCTTGACTCATAAATCCTTTTTGTCAGTCTCCTTTCATTCATTCTCTCTACATGCCCAAACCACCTAAGCATACCTTTCTCAATTTTAGTCACTACGTCTTCTTTTATACCACAAGGTTCTCTTATCACAGTATTTCTTACTCTGTCACTCAGTTTTAATCCAATCATGCTTCTCAACGCTCTCATCTCTACCACGTTTATTTTACTTATGTGATTCTTCTGCCATACCCAACTTTCACTACCATACATAAGTGTTGGCACCACCACTCCTGCATGCACAGCCAGTCTGGCCCTATGAGACACCATCTGGCTATTCATAAAGGCGTGCAGAATAGGTTGAACAGCAATGGTGACGCAACACATCCCTGTCGAACACCTCTTTCTACAGGAAACCATTCCGTGTACGGCCCGTTTACTCTGACACAAGCACTAGAACCCTCATAGAGAGACTTCAATGCCTCAATTGACCACAGCTCATTCCTCACCACTCGATCATAGGCCTTTTCTAAATCTACGAAAGTTCAATAAACTTTTTGGCATATATATTATATTTGTATATACTTGCAAAGGTATGGAAACATATTTTCTCACCGAGATGCGGTGCATAGTGTCTTAGTAGGCCAGCGAAATGTCTTAAGCGAACAGCACGTGGCGCCTGCCGTGATACCAATAGACGGAAGGCACGCCTCGCTGCTCCGCGACGGTGTAGCAGCAAAGCACGGCATTTGTCTCTCTCTATCCGTGTAAAAGCCTCGTATACCACAGCCAACATCTGTGAAACTCTTTCAGATTACCTACACCACTTTTTGAAGTGACTTGTTAAATGAGAGTAAACCCGTCTATCTGGCTTTCCTTTCTCTCACGCTTACGGCAGCGTACCCCCTCTCTATACTCAGTGTTCAGTGTGCGATAGACATATACCACTGACAGTAAGCATATAAAGTAAAACTTAATTTCAATATTAAATAGTTCACTTAGATTAAGTAATCACTTCAGTCAAACTTCCAGATATGCACGATGTTCTTTTCGCCATTCATCTAGGTCAGACCTAAATCTAATCGGGAGAGGGACTCACAAGGCGAAAACCCACCAAAAGCCAACGATACCCTTCCCATCGTCGAGTGTGTCACCAGATGAAAAAAATCTAGCCTGTTTATCCGGACTCCTCGGAAACTTTAAAAAGCAAGTGTATTTCATACTATTCTAGTTTAAATAAATATTAGTATAAAAATATATACCTTAGCTGATAAGAATACATACCAGGTTCATGAGGACGTAGAGCACCGTGATGATGTACAGGATGAAGAACAGCGCGTACCATTTGGACTTGGCGTACGACGGCATCATGACGTCTGGGAAACTGTTGGATTTACGGCATTTAATACAATAACGAAGATAAATGTCGTTCGAGTGTCTCATGAGACTACCTCAGACCGTATGATAACAAATACTTATCCATCTGAATAATATTTCAAAAATAAATAATACATTTATTGTTCCTCAATGCTGCAATGATGCTGCAGGCAAAATGTAAGTCTGGATGTCATTTAGGGAGCCCTAGCACAATTTCAGCTATGCGGATGATATGGTGCTGCCATACTGCTGTTTTTAAGCATTAGTAAACATTTCTAAACAAAGTTGTTAGTTAACAATTTGTAACAAATAAAACCATTTGTTATCATTTGTTTGTAAACATGTATCCAGGTGACTTCAGGGTATGCGGAGAGTGTGGGGTCCGTTTAATCCAAACTGCTTGCAAATGTTTTGAAGTGTTATAATGGTTTGTACTCATAACATCTTACAATTTCTAACATTTGAATATGTTTGAAAACATTTTTAAACTGCGGTGTCGCACCCTCGATTAAAGGCAAAGGCAAACTCATAGGAATCTGGGAACGTTATGCAGAATCGTATCAGACAGAGGCAGAAATTATTCCAGCTTTTTACCTTGACGAAAGAGTTGAATAGTTCAAATATCTAGGGCATATACTGTCTGAAAATGTTATGGATCAGAATGACCTTGAGAGAGAACGTCGTACTCTGGCAGTAAGTTGTAACTTATTTCCCTTTACTTTGAAAGACTTTTTAAATCCCCCCACCCCCCCACCCCCATGATGTCGCTGCAGGCACACTCCGTCAAAATTTAGTATCATCTGCTACTATGCCTCAAATTGGATATACTGAATTATCCTTATTAAATATTCCAAGTAATACAATGTGGAAGGATAGTTAAAAACTTACTTAGCTGTAGTCAGTAGGACGAACATACTGACGAACGAGTCGCTTATAGTTTGGAAGTGACCGTTGTCCACGTGCTGGGAAAACAGGTAGTAGCCCAGCAACGAGTACGTCGCCACGAAAAACATGAGGAGACCTGGAACAAGAATGATTATATCTTTTGGACATATACCTATTCATTTCACAAAAATAAATCTTTTACCAACAACTTCCTTCCCCATAAGGTTCTATGGAAGAAATCGCTGATTAGCGATAAGACCACCTTTTTGTACACTTTTTTTTATTATCAGTGTCTCTGTTGCACTTTTGTCAGTTTTTGTATGATATATAACAAAGAGTATATGAATAAAGTAAATTTGCTCATTTGTGAATTAGGAATTTGAAATGGGTGCCACAAAAATTGATCCATGTATCATAAGTGTTTCATTGAACATTGATTCAGATGAGATTATAATCTATGTTATTATTTATTGCCTATACTGCAACATACATAAAAACACAGCCCTCTTAAACAGAAATCAAATTACATTTAAAAGAATACGTTTGTTTTTGACATTTGACATTGACAACCGACAATTTCTGAACGCAACTATAATATTTGACGGATTTTGGCGGGAATCTGGACGTAAAGGTAGCAACGTCATGAAACGTTTTGCAATTATCATTCAGATTTTTTTTATTTATTTAGAAATAAAAACAAGTCTGCCAAGTCTGCAAAAGTAAATTACTTCTTTTAAGGTTACATTGGTAATATAATGATCCAATCGTTCATACCCAACATGTCAATGATGGGAGGAAGCGACTGCAGTATCTGTCGGATGAACCGGCGGACTCCTCCACAATGTCGAGTGTCCACTAGGAATATGGGCCGCAAGGCTCTCGACACCCTCACGTGGGCAGACTGTCGACACAGCACTACCAGCGCCTCCAGAACCATGATGAGCAGCGTCAGGCCCTGATATCACGAGTAGTAGAAACAAAAACTGTTAGAACCCGCGTTGTGACGGCATCGCTGACACAATATTGGAATTTCCCATGGAAAGTGTGACCAGCCACAGATAATAATAGAAAAATGTTAGCAAGTTTGTGCACAGATTAATTAATAACTAGTATGATCTACAGCTAACAACGAGTTATACGTTATTTATAGTGTTAGCGATCATTATTTGTGGATTGCTCTTAAATCGCTATATTTGTTTATTATGTTGAGGTCTTTGAAACTATATTAGTGAAACGGACATCCGGTTTAACGCTTTTCTCAAATTTATTAAACTCTTGTACGAGTATAATCGTCGTTTTGACGACGACTGTGATTGGCGGACATGTTGTTTTTGAGTGGGGTGTCAACGTTAGTATTGTGTTTTAATTCATTCAAAGTATGTAATATAATAATGAAGAATATGAGAATAGTACTTAACCTGCAAATTAGTGAGAGACTCTAAAAATATTACAGCACTGAGGCTTACAATTAATACAATGAAAGCGAAGTTGACGCAATGAAACATTGTTATTAAAATGTTGCGCAGTACAGGCAAAACAATGGGAAAAGCCAATATACATTTCAATGATCATCACATGCTATAAAAGAAACTCCGTCTGATCTGTCTTTATAAATCATTCCATTCAGTTTTCCCTAAAATAATAAAGTGGTTCTTGATGAAGGTTAATGTGTAATTTGTCAAGATTTAAAGCAAGTTGGTAGAAATATAACTTGCAAAGCAATTCGCGATGGTATATCTAAAAAAAAATATTTTTTTATCCTTGCGTTAGTTAATTTAAGAATTTAATATACATTATTATAATCTTTTACGCCATGTTTTCCAATGACACAACAAGGTCAAACAAACCTACAGACAGACAAAACATTGCCCATGCGAAGCCCGACGGGTTCACTAGTCTATAATTAAATACCTTTATCATAGTCCTCTTGTGTTTAAGGATAGTCCCCCATCCTATCCACTTTAACTTAAGATGTAACTCTATTCCAATCACAGTGAGTGCCAATAACTCTATTGTTCCGTGTGCCCACACTGGTAACTGAAAAACAAGAGCAGTTTAATCAAAATCAATATATTATTTAGTAGCTTTAGCGTATCTATTAGAAAAGTAACACTTCTCAGGCTAATTTCACATTAATACATAAACATGCACACTCATACTAACAAACAGTACACACACTGGCATGAATCACACGCATCTGCACAGACACACACTCACACTGACACCCACATCACACGCAACTACATAAACACATATTGACACTGACACCCACCACACACTCTGAAACGCATTACAAGCACCTACTCAGTCACACACTCAACACTGATACCCACCACACATGCTGATACAACACCTACAGAATCGCTCCAGACTGAGGTGTGCGGCTCCTGGTATTTCTGCTACTCAGGGAGAAGACTTCAAAATCAATAATAAGTGCCTACGTATAATACGAGGTGGCGAAATATTTGTCAGTGTGCTGGCGAGGAGCAAGTACTGACACCTCCACGGCATTGCCTGCCAGGATTCTAGATCTGAAAGAACTGGGCGTCCACTACTTCGTGAGCTGCAGTGACTACCAACAGGTGTAGGTATAGGTGTCGGCATTGACAACGCGATGTCATACCAGATACCTTGATGCCTGGAGAAATCTGCTCCGCAAAAAAATATTGCCACAAAGCTTGTACTTCTCGGAAAACTCAGAAAACCTCCAGGTTGGTTTAAAGAGAAACAACTCGAAAACCTCGAACTACTTTATTTTTTAGTCGATCAAATGTTTGGTCTATTTAAAAGGCATAGTTGGCGCAATGCTCATCAGCAACAGGGAGTGGCAGTGGGCTCCTTTTGCGAGATTGTTATTTCGCTGAAGAAGGTACATGAGAGGTAGAGGGAGGATTCTACTTCAGCATAGAAAGTTGGAACGATGGAAGCGTAGTTTTAAACTTTTCCTGCCTCCTACTTAAGTTTCCCAGAGGAATCTTCTTGAGTACTTCAGGGTAAATTGCGTCTACCGACCCTCTGATGCTCCACTAAAGAATATGAAGGATATCGCCGGGCTTTAGTGGGTATTCTGGCTAGCCAGCTAGTCCCACACTTTCGATAAGATATTAGGTCTGATTGAGTTGCGTAAAAGCAGCGTGAAAAATACCTGTTTGGTCTATAAGGCGAGAATGCTAAGGATCACGTTGGACCAAATAATACACAATATAGATATTGTTTATAGGGAGAGTGTGACTTAAATAGAAAAGTATTACCTTAAAAGCAGGAACCGCAGGGTCTTCTGTAAAGGCAAGTAGAATTAGAACCAAAGATGCGATGAGATCAAGCCCGTGGTACCAAGGATTGTGGACTCGAAGGTAGGCTGGAAGTTCCTCGGGACTGGAAGGGTGCGAGTCGAATTTTTCATTATTTAAGCCTTCCTGAAACAAAATATATAAATAGTAATCTAAACCCATAGATATATAAAGATAGATAGAGCAAGTGGACAAAGAAACCCGCGTCCTAGGATTCGGTCAAGATACGGTCAACAAAAAGCTAATGTAAATTACATTTTTCATTGCAGCACTAAAATGTATAAGAATACATAGAACACAAAAAATGTTTTTACACATGTGCCCAGTGCACAATAATTAGAAATTGGTTTTGGACCATTAAAATCCATATTCCTATAAGTTAGAGAACTACGCAGGGAACAGCTCTGAGGAGATAAAGGCTTTTTTATTATAGTCGTTCCAAAGTGGTACAACCTCTAAGTATATAGCCGCTTCGTGGTAATTCATCTCCCAATGCTCATCCTCTGACATCGGCAGGCCGCTGTGAAGTGACGAGCGACTCCCGACATCCAGGGTCCCGTCTCCGGCGCCATCATTATTGGTTCTGTTATCTGTAAAGTTACAGAACTAACCTTACATATTATACATACATGTATATAGGTCATTATGACTCAGTGAATGCGTAGGTTCTGGTTTAGAGGAGTCACGAGTTTGAACCCTGGGAAGGTAATACTCTCTTTACAAAAAGAAACTTAAATGTTTTTTCCAATCCAACATTATGCTTTTTAATGTGTTCCCACTTTTCGTTTCCAAAGGTTACTGAGTTTTTTTCGATTGTGTCAGCTATATATAAAACGGTGGTAGATTAGTTAGCAACGGATAGTCATTTTGGACTCGCATTCGTGACTCTCAGAATACTATACTCAAGATGTGTTCGGAGTGCCTGAGGAATTCCATTCTTCGGTTCATCATGACAAAAATAAAAAGTAAATAACATAAACTGTTTTTATTTTATTTCATTTTGATTGTAATTCTTAGTTAAAATGTATTTATTATTATTATTAATTTTAATTTAAATTTTTTCTGATTTACATTTTATTTACTTGTAGACTTAAAATGTAAACTGGAACAAGTGCCTTTTAATAAAAATAGTTAAGGTTTATTTAACCAGTAGGATATCAATATATTCTTTATCCCAGTAGGTATAAATAATATTTTGAATGTTATATATAAAAAAATGTAAACAACGGAATAACATTTTTTTGTCAACCATACCGTATGACGTACTGTATCTAAGACGCCATATTATAATGTTTTGACGGCCTCATTGGCACGGTGTTGTTCCCGGGTTTGTTCCCTGTTAGGGTGGATTTAATAATATGTCAAAGTCAAAAGTCAAAATATCTTTATTCAAGTAGGCCTATTACAGCACTTTTGAATCGTCAAATATCGTTTTTTTTTTCTATTTATTATTTAAATGAATGACTGATGATAACATAAAAGAACGCCTTACAAACTAAAGTTACGAGGGTTCCTTCGCGCCCTGATCTGAGAAAAGCCCACAACGAACTCAGTCGGGTGTGCGTTTTTTTTTTGTTATCATTATTACAATATATATTTTAAATTTCCTCCCACACTTTTTTGTCTTCTAAGTATTCTTTCAAATTATAGAATGATTTCTCAATTAGTTTTCTTTTAATAAAAGATTTAAATTTATTAAGAGACATCTTTGTAACTTCTTCTGGGAGCTTGTTGTAGNCGCTAATCTGTTAAGAGGCGATATACCCCTTACGGTTTCTACACAGCATCGTACCGGAACACAAATCTCTTTGTTTGGCGGTACGTTTTTGCTGGTAGGGTGGTAACTAGCCACGGCCGAAGCCTCCCACCAGTCCAGACTCAGACAAATTAGAAAATACAATTTCCTAAACTCGTCCTACCGGGGATCGAACCCGGGACCTCCGCTAGCAAAGCGAATACTCGCACCACTGCGCCAGCGAGGCCGTCACAACGTATACGTAACGTAACGTATGGATATTCTAATTTATCTACGTCTGGACTGATAGACTCTAAATTAAGTCTTATCAGATTAGCACGCTATATCTAAGACTGTATCATCACTTAACATCATATAACAGTCAAGCGTACGTTCTTAAAACAGATATTCAAACTATCAACTGTCTGAACCAGGAAGTTAGTTAAAACTCAATGACTAAATTCCACCTTCACAGCATTAAAATGAGTTAATAAAAACTTAGTAAATAAAAACTAATTCAGTTTAACCGCGATAACTACGCCTACGTCTTCTTCCGCGTATATTTGTCTTCTTATACGAGAAATATATTCAGAAAGACGAAAATTGGACAACCTCGTTGGCATAATAAAGAGTGCCTCTTTAACAGGAGTCCGATTACCAGTAGGTCTGATGCTTTTGATGGTGGATACCATGCCTCTGCCTCGTTGGTCTAGCGGTTAGCATGTTCGGCCACACTGATGAGGTCCTGGGTTCGATTCCCGGTTCGGGCTAATTTGAAAATCGATATTGGGTTTTCTATTAAAGATTTGAGTTAATAGAGAGTGCATTTGTGTACAATAACTGCCAACCCTTTTTTTGCGCCGTGAAATCCTTTTACGCACTTACCCTGACCTAAATGGGTCAGGAGTGTGGGACTCAGGAGACCTCGCAATACGCAGTAATACCCAGCGGAACCCTCTTCATCCGTAAGTGAGACACCAGAGGTTCAGCTTGCACATTCTTCCCTGGTGCCCCAGATGAGTCCGACTGAGGATTCATGGAAGCGGGAGCAAGGGCGCCTCCTTCCGCGGTGGGAGAGAGCATCTACTGCGTTCTCTCTTTCTCGTTCGTGAACCTCCTTTAGCGAGATTACAGTCTCGCAGAAGAGGGCCACTTCCGCCCAACATTTCTCACTTGACAGCATCGCGCCTACTATGCTCTCAAGCGAGAGTTCCCCGCCGATCAGCGCCACCAAGCGTTGCCGCTGAGGTTCCCAATCTGCGCATTCTGCCACAATGTGATGTGCCGAGTCGATAGCTGCACTACACTCGTGGCAAGCAGGCGACTCCTCTCGGCCATATTTATGCAGGAACTTTCCCAAGCAGCCATGCCCGGTCAAAACCTGCACCAGTCTGTAGGAAAGCGTCCCGTGCCTCCTGGAAAGCCATTGCTCCAGATGGGGACGGATCGCTTCCACGTTGGCCACGCCCGCTACTGGGGACCTAATGATAACTGCCAACCCGCAGTACAGCAGCGTGGCGGGTCTATGCTATAACAACCCTCTCTCATATGAGTGAGGGCCCAGCAGTGAGACGTTCATGGGCTCCTATTTTACATACCTCTTACCGTTATAGCTTGGTTACTCATAGGTTAGAATAGATTAGTTTTAGTGTCGCTGGAAAAAGATGTTATCAACAAAAAAGAAACTAATCTAACCTAACCTTCAAGACCCACATTTTTAAACATAGGTTAACTTAGTTTTTTAGCGTTTTTGGTGCTGGGTAACGCTATCGCAACGAAAAAGAAAAAACTAAAGTTCAAAACTCTCATTTTTAAGATCGATCTGGGAAACGCTATGTCAAAAAGAGACTAAACTTCAAAACCTTCATTTTTAAGATTAGGTTAGCTTACTTTTTTAGGCTTTTTTCGAACTGGAAAACGCTATCTCAGAAAAAAAACACAACTTCAAAACCCTCAGTTTTAAGATTAGGTTAGCTCGGCTTTTTAGCCTTTGTGTAACTAGGAAACGCTACGGCAATAAAGAATAAAAATTAATCTAACTACTACCTAACCTAACCTTAGGTTAGTTTTGTTTTAGCCATTTCTTGTCGCTGGGAAATGCCCTGGCAGTAAAGAAAAAATACCTATCCAAACATAAAAATCGAAAATTTTTGAAGGTTAGGTTAGTTTTTTCACCTTTTTTTGGCACTGGGAAACGTTACCGCAGTAAAGAAAAAAAACTATCCTAAACGTAAAAATGCCACCGTATCAATAAAAACATACCTAACCTTAAAAATTATGATTTTTAATATAGGTTAGGTTAGTTTTTTAACCTTTTTTTGACGTCTTGAAACGCCACCGCATTAAAAAAACTAATCTAATATAATACCAAAAAGTAACAATCAATCTTACATACGTATATGTTCAAGAAATATTTAAAGTGCACTTTTACACGCATTTCATTATTATATTTTCAATTTGAAATCTTAAAAGTCGTTTCAATGTCGTCTTTAACAGCTTATTTTAACATTAAACAAAGATTTTGAATATAAAATAACTTACTGAAGTTATAATAATTTTGAGGCGCTCTCCTGATGAAAATATCCTTCACAATATTTAGGATGCGATAAAATACCATATTCACATATGCAATAAAACGCTGAAAGTAAGATTGAATTGTATAGTTCATTTGTTACAATTATCAGTTTATCCTTCAATATCTTTGACTATAGAAAATAATCTTTATTCAATAAAACAATGACATGTTACCAACGAATAAAATTGTGGGTAAATTGATTTTTTCTTTTAACTTATCTGTCAATTAAAAAGTTTGACATTTGTTTGGTACTTTTAAACTGAAGTCGTGGGAAACTAATAGAAAATTGAAATATATGTTTCTTCTACACTAATATTATAAAGAGGAAAGATTTGTATTTTGTATGTAGCGAATAAACTCAAAAAGCACTGGACCGATTTTAATAATTCTTTTTTCATTAGAAAGATACATTATCACTGAGTAACATAGGCTATATTTAGTACAAGATTACTATCGAAATCTATAAAAATTCCTATTAAAACCAATCGAAGGTGTACAAAATTAGCCATAAAATGTCTTTAATCGCATACGCTGTGAAGAGTATTAATGATAGGACAAAAAAATGTTCGACAATATTATAGAATATATCAATATCTACAAAAAACTTCTCGAGACCATATGTGTAACTATTGTAGTTACGTCACTATAACTACTTTTTTACATTTAACAAATTGATAGAAATACCGATCTAAATCAGATTGTGTTATCCATACCATTTATAAATTTTTATCCAAATAAATAATTTAATATTCAAGACTGTCTCAATACCTGATGATTACTTTTTGAATTATTGAAATCAAAACTTAACTCAAAACTCAAAACCCAAAACATTTATTCGCTGAATATGGTAAACATAGTCCTCATATTCTACTTATTTAAGTTTGCGAAATTATAGGTTTTAGTATATCTAAGGAAAGGTATCTTTACATTATTAATCAAATAATTACAATTTTATTAGAATTAACCCTAATCACATTATATCGAACCAATTTTCAATTAAAATTACTACTATTAAATGATGTTATTAAAGTGAACTTATATATTAAATTACCTCTTATTAAATACAGTATAAATATAGTAACTTATTATTACTGATTGCTAATTTCCCTTTAAATAGTCATCAACGGAGTAGAAAGTTTTATTGATTAGAAAAGATTTGACAGAATTTTTAAATTTTATACAATTTTTAAATTGTGAGGCATGTTCCCTTATATCTTTGGGTAATTTATTAAAAATTTTAATAGCCATCACGCAAACACTTTTATTAAAATAAGAACTTTTATGATCGGGATATCGGAATCTGTCATCGGAATCGGATATTCCATTCAAAAGATATCATGATATTAAAATAAAAATACATGCCAGCGGCGGCCACCACGCAGCGCATCGAGTAACTAACTCGACGAGAATTTCTTTTCAGAGCTACTTAGTTTTAGTATTAGGAATCACACTTTTTCATAATATTTGTCAATTCATGGTCGTTTTAATTATCATGCTTATAACTTAAATATCTGTACCTATTTATGTCTACCCGGGCGAAGCCGGGACGGGCCGCTAGTATTATATATTTTAATTAGCTCGGAATAATTGGAAACAATTATTACTATTATTTACAAACAAAAGAAAGGATTTTTTGTCATTGCCTATTTAAAACAAAATATTCAATGATAGACTGCCTCATTGGTCTAGTGGTTAGCATGTTCGACAGGTCCTGGGTTCGAGTCCCGGGTCGGGGCAATTCAAAAATGGATATTGAGTTTTNTGCCAATCCGCAGTGGAGCAGCGTGGGTGGGTCTATGCTCTAAAAACACTCTCTCATATGAGTGAGGAGGCCTGTGCCCAGCAGTGGGACGTTAATGGGATGTAACTTACTTTTACTTACTAATCAATGATATAGAGAAGACTATAATTCTTAGGTTCATGGACTACTTCGAAAACTCAATTTGAACAAGAACTCACTTTACAGCGAAAAAGGCTAGACGAGTTTCGTTAGTTAGCCCATAAACTTATTTTTAGATGATTTTGTTCGACTTCAAAAAAAGGAGGAGGTTATCAATTCGTCTGTTTCTTATTTGTTCGTTACCTCGTAACTTTCGACTGGGTGAACCGATCTCGATCATTTTTTTAATATGAAAGATGGTGCTTGTCGTAAGGTCTCATTTTTAATCCAATTCTGATGATGGCATCCATGAGAAAACCGGATGTCTTACATTTGCATTAAGCACGTGCTCGACATATAGACGAATAACTCAAGATGACTCCAACCGAATTCGATGATTCTTTTTTTATTGCAAAGGATATACTTCAAGGGTTGATTAGTTAGTTTTGGATAATGGGATCCATGACAAAGTAACGGAACTCTTCAATTCTTAGGAGCAAATTAACGATACATGGCAGAATCTTTTATAAGATCTCTAGATATTTCAGTCACCTACCGTAACTTCGGTATGGGCAAGTGTAAGTCGTAGTTAAATATGATGATCAATGGAACTCCTCAACGGCTTACAGTAAGGTTACAATTTTTGGAAGAATATACAACTGTCTGCAATCAAATAGTAAAAAGCTTCCGTTTGTTGCTGCATTGCAATATTTAAAAGGTATATTATGTGTAAAGTGGTGGTAGGCGAAGGGGGGGGGACACTTTTGCGTATTAGTGTTGTGCTGTTTTTATGTTGTTATTGTGATTACCATATAAAAGACTGGTGATAGCGGGGCCGATAATGGCGGTATAACCATTCATTAGTTGGCTCAAATGCTCCTGACCGATAACGGGCAGCAGCGTTATCGGTGCGATAGGGTCAGCTCTGCGATCACCAACCCGCCTGCCAAGCGTGGTGATTACTGGCACATCCCTCCATGATACAAAATACACAGCCGCGGCCCCTAGTTCCCGGTAGCCTCACTATTCCCGATCTTGGCAGCAGTTCGGGTAACGGTGAGGCAGGGGGTGCTAAGAATCCCCGGGAGAGATTCCGCTGCCAACCCCGACGACTTAACCTGGCAACCTATAACGCGCGAACACTGAGGAAGGACGAAAAGATCATTGAGCTGGAAGAAGCTTTGAGCAAATTGAGATGGGACATTGTGGGATTGTCCGAGGTCCGAAGAGACGGTGAGGACGCGATTACTCTCAAATCCGGCAATTTGCTCTACTACCGGGAGGGCGAACACCAGTCCCAAGGTGGTGTTGGTTTTCTCGTCCACAAAGCCCTCACTAACAACGTTGTTGAAGTAGGAAGCGTGTCTAACAGAGTAGCTTACTTGATACTTCAAATATCAAAACGATACTCTCTAAAGGTAATCCAAGTATACGCCCCAACATCTACACACTCCGACGAGGACGTAGAAACCATGTATGAGGATATCTCTAGTGCCATACATGCCACAAAGACATACTACAACGTTGTTATGGGGGACTTCAATGCTAAGCTAGGAGAACGAAACGGTTCAGAAATGAGGATTGGGCAATTTGGGTACGGGCTGAGAAACCACAGGGGGCAAATGACGGTTGATTTCATGGAGAAGGAAGGACTCTATATGATGAATTCCTTCTTCAAAAAACGTCCACAACGTAAATGGACCTGGTTAAGCCCCGACGGATCCACTAGAAATGAGATCGATTTCATTATGTCCACTAAGCGGCAGATCTTTAGTGATGTTTCTGTGATTAATACGGTAAAAACTGGAAGCGATCACCGAATGGTGAGAGGCACACTAAGTTTAAGCATAAAGCTAGAAAGGTTCAAACTAATGAAATCCACGCTCCGACCCACTAGATCTCATATTCAAAACCCAGAAAAGTTTCAGCTCGAATTGAAGAACAGCTTCGATTGCCTATCCGATTGCAATTCAGTGGACGATCTGAACAACAAGCTCATAGAAACTGTCCATACGGTCGGGTCTAAGTTTTTCAAGACGCACCGTACGAAAAGAAGTAATAAGTTCTCTAAACACACTCTCGAACTTATGGACGAAAGAAACAAAATGAGCTTACAGTCTTCCGTGGATGCTTCTAGATATAGAGAAATCAATAGGCAAATTTCCAGATCACAAACCCGAGACTTGCGAACCTTTAATACAAACCGGATAAAGGAAACCATTGAGCAGAACAAGGGCTCAAAAGTATTCGCAAGAGATTTGGCTATTGGTAAAAGCAAGCTCACGCGTATGACTAATAACAATGGTGAACTCATTTTGTCCAAATCCCATATATTGAGGGAAGTGGAGACGTTCTTCGGACAGTTATATACATCCACACACAAGCCTGCTGATGATCAGGCTAAGGATCCTAGAGCCAAATTGACCCGGCATTACACGGAAGATATCCCGGACGTCAGCCTATACGAGATTAGTATGGCTCTCAAACAACTCAAAAATAATAAAGCTCCA
Organism: Elymnias hypermnestra; assembly: GCA_015832385.1. NCBI lineage: Eukaryota > Metazoa > Arthropoda > Insecta > Lepidoptera > Nymphalidae > Elymnias > Elymnias hypermnestra. The sequence goes on along the minus strand of JACTOM010000889.1, from coordinate 525,304 downwards.
GGCAATGACGGAATCACAACAGAACTGCTGAAAGCGGGTGGTAAACCGATACTGAAAGTCCTTCAGAAATTGTTCAATTCCGTCATTGACGAGCGAATAACGCCAAAAGCTTGGCAAACTAGCATGGTGGTTCTTTTCTTCAAAAAGGGTGACAACACTCTGTTGAAGAATTACAGGCCCATTTCGCTATTAAGCCACATTTACAAGTTGTTTTCGAGAGTCATCACGAATCGTCTCGCCCGTAGGTTTGACGACTTCCAGCCTCCGGAACAAGCCGGTTTCCGAAAAGGGTTCAGTACCATAGACCACATCCACACGCTGCGGCAGATTATACAGAAGTCCGAAGAGTATAATCAGCCACTTTGCTTAGCGTTTGTGGACTATGAGAAAGCCTTTGATTCGGTGGAAACATGGGCAGTCTTAAGGTCGCTCCAAAGATGCCGAATCGACTACCGTTACATAGAGGTTCTAAAATGCTTGTATGAAAACGCCACGATGTCAGTCCGTATACAAGACCAGAACACGAGACCAATCCATTTACAGCGTGGAGTACGGCAAGGAGACGTTATTTCTCCGAAGCTTTTTACTGCTGCAATGGAGGATATCTTCAAGCTTTTGGATTGGAACCGATATGGCATCAATATAAACGGCGAATACATAACACATTTACGCTTTGCTGACGATGTAGTCATTATGGCACAGTCTCTGGAAGACCTTAATGCTATGCTCGAAAGCCTCAACAGGGTATCCCAGCAGGTGGGCCTCAAAATGAACATGAGCAAGACGAAAGTCATGTCAAACTCTCATGTGCTGCCCCACCCAGTAATAGTTGAAAACTCTGTACTCGAAATAGTTGATGAGTATATCTACCTCGGGCACTCAGTGCAGTTGGGCAGATTAAATTTCGAGAAAGAGGTTAACCGCCGAATCCAACTCGGATGGGCTGCGTACGGAAAATTGCGTCAAATCTTTTCGTCGAACATTCCTCAGTGTCTAAAAACAAAATTATATGAACAGTGCGTGTTGCCAGTGATGACTTACGGTTGCGAAACATGGCCAATGACTATGCGCCTTATTAGGAAGCTCAGGATCACACAGCGGGCGATGGAACGAGCTATGCTAGGAGTATCTCTTCGGGATCAAATCCGAAACGAAGAGATTCGCAGAAGAACAAGAGTTACCGACGTAGCTCGAAGAGTCGCCGAGCTGAAGTGGCGATGGGCAGGGCACATAGCTAGGCGAACCGATGGACGTTGGGGTCCCAAGGTACTGGAGTGGCGGCCGCGTACCGGTAAGCGCAGCGTTGGTAGACCCCCCACCAGATGGACAGATGACCTGAAAAGGGTCGCCGGAAGCCGATGGTTGCAAACCGCACAAGACCGTGTATTGTGGAAATCCTTGGAGGAGACCTATGTCCAGCAGTGGACGTCCATCGGTTGAGATGATGATGATGATGATGATGATGATAGCGGGGTGGCAAATAACTAACCTGTTACGTACTAGTATTAGGTTGCTGGTTCGATCCCGGATGTGACGATATCATTGTAAATTTAACTATGTGAAGTTGTCTCACTTAAACGGTGTTGTCTCATATGAGCAAGACGTTTTCTAGGTGTACACATATTGAGATAAATTTGTTAGTTTACTTCAGATTCACTAAAAATAAAAAAATAAATAAAAAAATTAACAAAACAGGAATCGCCTTCACAACAAACTTACAAATATATTAATATGCTCTAAAAAGTAAAAAATAATTACATACATACATAGCATCATGCCTCATTCCCATAGGGGTAGGCAGAGACCACGTCCTTCCACTTGCCACGATTGCCTTGCATATCTCCTTCGCTTCTTTCATTCTCATTAAACCTTTCATACAAGTTCTTCGGCTTAGAGTGACTTGGCCCTTATTTAAAATGTCCTGGATCTGGTCCAGGAACGTTCGCCTTGGACTTCCCCTTCCAACTTTCGCATTCACTATTGACTCATAAATCCTTTTTGTCAGTCTCCTTTCGTTCATTCTCTCTATATGCCCAAACCATCTAAGCATACCTTTCTCAATTTTAGTCACAACGTCTTCTTTTATACCACAACGTTCTCTTTCTTACTCTGTCACTCAGTTTTAATCCACTCATGCTTCTCAACGCTCTCACCTCTACTAATTGCGTATTCTTTTCTAGAGTTCTTCGTATTCTTTTAGTTGGTGTATTATTATATTTATTTATCAAGTTTAAATTAGAGCAACTCGTTTGACCCCACGCGTTATTATCTGTGTGTGTGTTTCAAAGACTTTGGATTTATTAAGCGACATCTAGAACGTCTTCTCGGATTATTATAGAAACGTATACAGTTACCCTCAAAGGAGTTGTTTATTTTACGCAGCCTACTAAAATTTATAACAAGTAAATCTTTATTTCTTAAGTTATGTGAGGTACATACACTCTTTTTATTAAAAGAGACAATATTTTTATGTAAATACAACAAGCTTTCCAATATATATATGCAGTGAACTATCATTTTTTAACTGCTCTGATTTGATTCTTAGCAAAATGAATATTATTTATTGTTTTACGTGGCTGTGCCGTGATTATTCATAAGTAGTATATCCTTTCGTAGTGGCGCTGACTCATCACACGCCACGGCGTGACAGCGCACCCACATCCTCGCGAAATATTATATAATATAACAGGTTTCAATATAACGAATGTATAGTTAATAAAGACGAAGTGGATTTAAAGGTAACAATAAATCGCATCGAAGGTCCAGAGATAACCTTTCTTTTTCGCTGAGGAATGCCTTTACGTATCCAGATGAATGAAGTTAATCGGGAGTGTGTCACTCCCTGAAATCCAGAATATCGACTAAAACCGTCATCCTCATCCATGAATAAGGTCACTAGAGGATCCCTAACCGCGTTCCACTCTAGTGATCCGGATGATACCAACTATGAGGACCTACAGTTCAATGAGATAAAGCATGAAGCGCACATGTGTGACTAGAACCACCCAGAATGCTTCGATGGCGAAGGCAGAAAGCAAATCAAATCAAATAAAATGTATTTATTGCAAGATCGATTGTAAATCCATAACGGCATACAATAGCATTATTAATATGAAACAATTATTTTTTTAAGAAGTTGTTCCACAATTTGGTGTGTCCATGTTGATGGTGAACGGCCGCGCGATTGTTTGCCTTCCGTGTTCCCAACCACAATAAGTTTTTCTAAACTTTCGCCTCCTCTAGGCATGTGGCCGAAGTGTGAGAGAATGCTTTGTTGGCATATGGTGGACAACCGAGTCATTATATTGAGTTTGTTTAGAATTGATGCATTGGTGCGTTTCGCGGTCCAAGGTATTCTTAACATTCGTCGCCAGCACCACATCTCGAATGCATCACTCAATCTGGCCGGAGTGGTCCACGTTTCCACTCCATACAGGAAGATAGGGAACACCAGGGCTCGGGTCAACCTGATCTTGGTTTTGATACCAATTCCTCCTTTCTTCCAGATGTTGTTTAAACGGGTCATAGCATCTTTTGCCATCCCAATTCGCCTTTTTATCACAGGGGCACATTTACCATCATTGGCACATTTCTAAGTTAAGACAAATTTTATAGAGGAAATAAAAGCTTTATTATTATTATATATAGATTTGATTGCTAAAATACTTTAAAATTTGATTTCTGAACGATGGCACGAACATCAAGTGTTTGACAGGTGGAATAGTATCCAAGGAAAAACGATATTGTTAATTTTACTATATGCCAAGGTTATTCTTTACTTACCCTTTAAACCTTCCCTAGACTTCCAAAACGAGACTTCGTTTTAGCGAGAACTAACAGCAATTGATTTTTAATATATCCAGATTTAAAATGGCATCCATATATAACAGTATTATAACCAACACAGGTTATATAAATGTCATTATAAAGCAATTAAATTATTCAAAGACTTACATGATTTTATTTGATACCAATAATCCCTTAACGTATCGTATACTTTGTCCGGAAATTGCACTAATTTCGTCATTTTAAAACTAAAAACTTCATAACCAACCACTTTTATCACGCTTTGATCTTAAAGTAAAAGATAACAGTTCAGTGAGCAAACTTGTGATAAACAACGAAAACATCTCATTCAGAACATCGACTGTGTGTTTAGTAAGGAAGTAATATATCCAAACTAATATTATAAGGACGAAACATTTGTGTTTATGTGTGTGTGTATGTTCGTAACATTTTCACACAAACTGCTGGACGGATTTCGAAAATATTTTCATCATTGGAAAGCTGCATTTTCTAGCTATATTAGTTTAAAAAAAAAAATAGGAAATCCTATCTAAAATGCATTAATACAACCCAATGTGTGAAAGAATTATTCAAAAAAAATCTATCATCGTGTGCCCTGGCCAAGCTATTGATGATAGAACAAAAATCTGTTCTACAATGTTATGCAAGGTATTAATATCTACACTACAAAAGTCCGAGATACATATCTCCAACTATTGTAGTTCTGCCACTAGAACTGCTTTTTTACATTTAAAAAGTTAATAAAAGTGTCGACAATAATCAAACCATATTATTCATACCTCTGTATTAATCCTTATCCTATTAAATGATATTTTATTAAAGACCGTTTCAATAATTGTAGAATACTTTTTATATAATTAAAATCGGATATTCCATTCAAAAGATATAATGTTTTTAAAAATATTAAGAAAATTGTAGCGACCCTTATAACTGGGCCTACGACTGGTGAGTCAGTTCATATTCCAAGGATACCCACCGCTTTAAATCTGGTAATATCGGACATTCTACTTAAATGATTAGTTAGATATATATTCGTTGTAAAGTAAAACCTGTATATTGATTAGATTATGAATGTAAGTGTGTATCTAATAATCTGAAAGGAAGTGATTAAAAAGTAAGTGAAATAAAACTTTAATGTTAACGAAAATAATATAGTATTACTTAGTAAACTTTCCACTACCACGAGATCGGTATCTACGCGGGTACTAATCTATGAATGATGTAGTAAGAAACTTGACTGTTTTTTTAATATTCGTTAAAGGAATTTAAAAATGGTAACATTTTGCAATTTGGAAATGTATGCAATAAAGTTGGACTGTCTGGGGTCTTTTGGTACCCCCACTAGCATCATGCATAATTTTTTGCTACTTAGGGCCGGAAAGTATAAAAACATTTCCGCCATTTTTTATAAGCTCAATATCATGTCGTATTTATACCAATAAAGTTGGAGTGTCTGTTTGTTTTACATAAAAGAAATGTTTAAAAGACCCTGTTTTTGTTTTCGCTGATTTGTACGGGCGGGTATGTCGTTTCATGGAAGTGCATAGGTTCACATGTGGCGTAGATACAAATGAACTCAGGTCTTTGGTACCTCTATTGGGATCACGCATATTTTGATACTTAAGGCCGCATATTTTTTGTTAACCCGTATCTATACCAATAAAGTTGGAGTGTGTGTTTGTTTTAAATCAAAAATATCAATATTTACATGTTATTGCCTAGTCTATTTATCGTCGGCTAATCTCTAAAACTGTTCCACCATTTTTGACAGAACTACTTTTTTTAAATAGGCAACTGGATTTAGCAGGAATTATAATTTGGTCTTCAAATAAACAAATAGGACTAATGGGGAATTATCTGTTTCAAATTTGAATATCACATCTTAAGGCCTTCCGTTCAAAATGCATTTAAATAGAAAATAATTGAAGTAACTGTGTAAATAAGTAAATTATTAATATAACCATCTTCCGTCTCGAATTGAGACCTCAGTTGCTGTCGCTGAAACGGTTGTAATATTCATTTTTATAATATGACACTTTATAAACAAAATATAAATATATTATGACAACTAATAAAATCTTGTAAAAACTTTAATTTTTCACACAAAATCATATTGTTTGACATTTTGAAAAATGGCGCCATTATTGTACAGAGTAGTTAATGAGTTTTTAAAACTACTGATAGTCAGGAGACATTTATGAAGACAAATCGTTATTTTTAAATCAATCAAAATTATTTTCAACTCTGTTATGTTTAAACGGTTTATTTCATTTTTAAGGGTTTAATAATTTCTGAAACAAATATAAAGAAGGAAAAGGGACGTGGCTGAGTTATGAACACGGATGTTTGTTAAACAGAAAATTAGTAAGCAAGCGTATTTTATTACCAACCTCGTCTAACTTTCTGCTTTTTTAATCCAAGGTTGTCTTGAAGAAATCGGTGTATCGCAATAAGACCGCCTATTATACTTTTTCTCTTATTTTTAACTTTATTTTAGTGTATATTGTAAACTTCCCCCTCCTCCGCGTGCGATGTGCTACAGTCCTTAAGGAGCGTAAAGAATAATTACACTGTTTGATCCTATAGCTATCCAGCGGTGTAACTGAATTTTGTATGGAGGTGATAGATATGTAGCTACAACACCAAACTGTATCCCCCGATTTTGTTATCATTAGTTTTTTAATTACCTTCCTATGGATTAGATTTAAAAGACGTATTCACGTCAAAAGCAAAATTATTCCATGAAGTGGTCTAGTGTTGCAGGTTACCATGAAGTGGTCTAGTGTAGCATACGCTGCTCAAAACCTCAAAAGGATTTTTTTTATCTACTTTGTGATATAGCTGGACAGATTCACATAAAACTTTCCCTGGCAAAAAATCTAACAAAGTTATAGTGAATAACATACTTATACTGAAGGTTCAATACAAAGTGTATTTAGTTACAGCCAGTTATAACTGACTTTTAAATAGTTAATTATCTTATACAAATCTTACTTTGGACAGTCTTGTTTTCAAAACATAATTCTGGTAAATATGCAATCTCTTAGTAATAATACTCAAATGTATTTGTATGTCTTGAATAACTTGGGGCAAATTATATATGAGATTGATCATGTAATTACTCAACATTTCTCTTTGTATTCCTGCATCTTGAACTTTGAAATAGATGCTAAGTTTGATAACTTTTTATTAGCAAGTACAAATACATAATAAAAGTATATTTTATCAAATTATGAATCATCTATAATGAGTTCTCTTTATATTAAAGTCCTTACATAGCCACAGTCTACTTCAATAAGATAGTACAAAGTAACCAAATTAATCATTATTTAAATATAGCGAACAAATTAAATGGTATAAAATCTACCACTAGGTAGGGAAACTGATTCTGCTGAAAAGAAGACCACAAGTAACTCTGTGGTTACTCCTTTAAATATAATTTTTGTATGATACAATATGTTTAGTGGTCATGTGCAACTTCTACAGTATAATATACCATTTGTAATAGGATGTTTATAACATATTTCTATAGAGGCAAATCCAAAGTGTTTCAGTATCTTATAAAAATGTATTTGTATAACCTGACAAATTATTTCTGAACCTTCTTCACCCTAAAATAAAGCATTACAAGTTTGTTTTATTTATATGTACATAAAGTTTATATAATACATTGTGTTTTCATAATGTTAATAAAATTATAGTACCATTAATGATATATTCTTAACTTAATATCTAAAACTAACTATTTATACAAGTTGTTAGGAGGAAATGACACCTTTCATGATGGTATGTGTCACACTGGTGCATTCGTTGATCAGTTTATTGACCCTTATGTTAGAGCACCACTGATTTTAATTTCATATTTCATTGTTTTTTTTTTATAGTAAAGAAAGATTTTTTATTAAACTATCATTTCATATAGCTTACTAACATGATGGAATATAAATAATGCTAATAGTGATTTAAAATGTCTTTTTTTATCAGGATCAATTTTTTTCCTCCCATTGTCAAAAGGTGTCATTAATATCATCAGCCTCCTAACACCTTGTACATAGAATAATGTGAAAAGTGTAAATACATAATGCTACACAAAACTGGAACTGTATAAAGCTTTCCAATGCTACTAGCATTAGCTTGTGTGAAGAAAGCAATGTGTTGAGAGTATTACATTTATTAGTACATGTAAAAGCATTTGCTGTCTTTCATTTATAATTAGGCTGACATATATGTATGTACATTTTATTTTTGTCAACTGTACAAAATGTTTGTTAGGATTAATTTTTAAGTCATATTTACTTTAAAGCAGAAATGTTGTAACTTACAAAAAGGAAACTTTACAGCAGATTCCATAAAAATTTGTAAATAAAAGGAATAATATTTTATAATTACAGTTATATAAATACCAAATATTTAGAGCAATTTTCTTTTATAATTATCTATGAAAATCCACATAGAGAATAAATTATGATAGCTATTTGTTTGCATTTTTGCATATATTTACAGTTATCATAAAAATGGTACAGGTTCGAAAATCCTAAGTTGAACAAAATAAAATCTATTTCAGCTGTCAGTCATTGCAGCTGTTTCTTGGGACTCTAATTATAATGAATAAATGATTGTATGTGTGTGAAAGCATTTCCGCTAGATTTCGTATCCTTCATTACAATCAAAATCAGATTTTATTTAGGTTTGCAAGCTGACACAGACAGTGTGACATCATCATTTTATGGCTTGTTAATATTTGCTTGATGGTTTGTTTAGGCTTTGTTACAATATGTGAAATCTAGAGCATGCGGGTAAGCATCTATACATGCGCACACAGATTTACTTATTAACTTGTCGAAGGAATTAGGTCGACCGTTGCGAAGTTTACTGTACTTATAGGTTAGTACTGGATAAAAATTTATGAGTCGTAATCCACGTCATTATTTCTATAACGATATTAGATATGAAAATTGTCGTTGCATAAGATGTGAGAGTAACTGCACAGGAAGAAATTAAACACAATCATTTAAATATGCATAAGAAATGTATTGTTAACAATGTAAGCGTACGTTTAGCGGCGACTAAGGTGCATTGATAAAAACTGAGCCTCTTGTTTACTTGTGACATTGGAGCCGTAATTGTTGACGCTGGTGTTTGCGAAATCATCACTGAATCTTTTATAACCGTCAGTTGGAGAAGACGGGCTCCGCAAAGAAGCCATGTTCGATTACTGAAATTTGTATTTTCATTTTGTTCAATTTGACATTGACATTTGACAGCTTTCAATAAAACACAATACCATAGCGTAAAATAAACAACATACAACTGTGACCTACAAAATTAACATGTCTTTGTCTCATTAATAAATAAAATAAAATAAAAAAGTTAACATGTAGTCAGTCAGATATATATTTACACAAAAAAAAAAACAAAGTTTTGAGAATGGAATAAAACTAATCAATTGACCGATATGTAATTATGATATTAAATAAATTACAATTAACGCTAATCTTTTCAATGACGCAATAGTGAGCTATATAATTTTTCATTAAAATCGGATGCTGNGAGGGAAATCAGTTCATACTGCCCTAAATATATAAATGACAGTTATATCAAACTTTTTTTTTTTTTAGGAAATATATAATAATCTCATTATTAATTCAATTAACATTTACAATATTTTCTCCAAATATTACTGTTTCTAACTGTAAATCATAAATTGTAGGTGATGTAGAATTGAGTAGTTCAACTTATGCTACATGTATCTGATTCAATGCGTCATATATAGTTTTCAAAGTTATGAGTGTAAGCTAATATTTATAATACTGTGTAAAATAAAATTTAATTATGATAATTTATCCATAAATTTTATGAATAAGCTATTTTCAAATGTGTTGCGTTGAAACTACTTATTTCGTTCATCGTATATTTTAGCTAAATTTCTTCTACTTCTTTTCGTTTCTAATATACACTGTAACATGAGTGCTGTTTACAACAAAAATGCAGTCCTTGTGTTAAAGATGTGGTCTCATTATTTTAGTAGAAATTTGTAAATTACTGTTTTTATTCATTTTTATAGCGTAACATTAAAAATGTTTATATTTAAAGATTAGATTATTGAACCTCACATTAGAAAAACATTTATACAAAGAAAACTTAAAACTCATTAATTAGTGAAGTACAATAGGCGGCATTATCGCTTTGAAGCGATTTCTTCCTGATAACCCTAAGGTAAGAGACAAAGTAGAGAGAGTTTAGGTAGGTAGTGCAAAAGAGAAATATTATATGTATACTATCATGGAAAATTTATTTTAAATGATTCTTGTTCACTTTCATTAGTGTTCTATATTAATTTATTTTATAGATCCTGGCTTGGTTAATTGGCAACACTGGCTAAAAACGTTCAAACTCGCTGTGACATCTCATGTCAATTTCTTTTACTTGATCCCGGTTGAAGTGTGAGTTTCGTTTGTGTATTTGCAATATTAATCTATGAAAATATGTTTAATAGTTAAACATTACGACTATTCTGTATATGATTATTATTTTATAAAACATAAATAAGTGAGGCCGTGCTTTATTTTTATTCCAAACAGTATTAGTTACTGATATTATTTTGTTTGAAATGTTGACGTCCGTGTAAAATAATGTTGATACTTATTACTTTGAAATATTACTTTTATTGTCATGCTGGAAGTTGAAATCATTGTTATGTACTTAATAATGTGTTAATGATAGTTTATAACAGGTGTAACTATATGTACATTACAAACATAAGTTTAACCTCAAAGTGGCAAGTGGCAGATTATTAACCTCTCACAGCTGAGCACAGACCTCACAGGAACAGGGTTGGCAGGCCATATATATCCTAGTATTGCTTGTCTGTATAGATTTGCTCACAATGCTTTCCCTCACTAAAGGACTAAAAACACTTTGCATATACCTTTAACCTAGAGAACTTCGTAATGAATGTCTAGTATGCGAACCTATAACTTAATAAGAATTCACATGATTATCCATCGTCGCAGCTCATAAAATGTGTATTGTTATTGCAGGATGGCTCCCCCACAGCCCAAGGCGGCGCCTAAAGCCGCTGCGGCACCCGCAGGCGGTGTCAAGAAAGCGAAAGTTGGTAAACCCAGGAATTATGACTTGGGCAATGGTATTATGAGATTCTCGAAGACTAAAATGTTCCACAAGAAGGTTAGTAATATGACATAGTTGTAGTGTCACATTGCCTTATACATACATACACAAAGAAAAAATATTAATTTGTACTATTAAACAAAAATATGTTTGCTTATTACATTATGGATGTTATTACAACAACAATAGTGATGTGTATTTTCAACATTTAGTTTTTACTATGAATGCAAAATTCAAATGTTATCTATTATTATCCTGAAGTCGCAAATTGTCTGCAATTAATGTATTTTACCTATCCTATATACCCTCAAAAATATAGGCTTACAAATAATGAGACGAAAGTAAAATTTCGGCAAGAGAATAATTAGAGGTTTTAATGATGATTTATTGTTAACATCCCACTGTGCCTTGGTATACTGAGTGGAAGCGCAAAAATAGAACCATGGACATTACAAACTATAATGCTTCCTATCTCATTTTCTCCCATGTTCAAACTTATTAATTTAAGTGTGTCTCTTTTTACTGTTGTTTTATATTTCATCAACTTTTAAAGCACTAAACTTTCACTTCAGAAAGTAAATTTTTGTTAAGTTAAATTAATTTACATGTTATTTGTCTACATATATTCTCTATTTATAAACAATACATACCCTTTTGTCGGAGTTATTGTTTTGTATTTTTCTTATGTATCCATTTCATACATTATAAAATTGCAACTTCCAGGCAAAGTACAAGTTCATTGGAAAGAAACATCCCAAGGCACCAAAGCCAAAGAAGCCTACAGTAGTAGTAAAGCCCATCGGTGGAGAAAAGAATGGAGGTACAAGAACAGTTCTGCTGCGTCGTAGGAGATCTTTCTATCCAACTCAAGATAAGTAAGTAAATTTTAACAAGTCCCATATTCTATGAATACTGACTGCTTCTGAAAAAGAAGACAGTCCAAGGAACAAATTACACCTTTCATGATGGGAGGGTGTAAAAATGGTCCTGATGAAAAAACGAGCACAACATACATTGTTCAGTTCATTAACCCATTAGAGCACCAACTAATTTTGATTTAGTGTTTCATTATTTTTTATCAAATGTTTACGCTGATGATCAAGTAATATATGCGGCATCTGCTAAGGAGATTGTAAATATTATGAATGAAGCTTTGAAAAAGAAAGGTATTAAAGTGAATGTAAACAAAACGAAAGTCATGTTGTTTGAAAGAGATGAATTTATGATGAATGGCAATATTTTGATAGATGGGGAACAAGTGGATGTGGTGAAAGAATTTGTGTACTTGGGATTTAAAAGATGGAACATGTGAAAGTGATGTTGAAAGGTGAGTGAATGCAGGGAAAATGGTAAATGGTGCTCTGCAAGCCTTTATAAACACCAGATGGTGTCAGAGATGAGAGTGACCCTGACATTCAGGCAGTTTGTTATAGAAACATATACCCTAGCATGAATTACCAATTTTATGCAGACTACTATTATTTATAATGATTTTATCGTAATTTCTAATTTATTTGAGGTATTGTCTTTGCATAAGAGTCTATATCGGACAAAAATGCATAGAGACGTTATGTGATTGTATTTTTGACAAAAAAAACTAAAGTAGAATATAATTCATTTTCATCATTGGGGTGTTACCCAATGGAGCAACAACAACCTTAAGGATGTATACTGTGTGCTAAAAAATATTTTGTGTACATTAAAGGATTCGCACACGGCCACACCACAAGACCTTCAGTAAGCATGAGAGAAAGACTCGCCCCAATCTAACAGTTGGTACTGTGTGCATTCTGCTAGCAGGCAGACACTCTGGCAAGCGTGTAGTGTTGGTTGGTGTATTGCCCAGTGGATTATTACTTGTCACAGGACCTTTTGCTGTAAGTACTAAATACCATTGTAATATGGAAAATAAATTATAGTTAAAAGCATATGTTGTATAAAGTATTGGTTTATAATAGTATGTGGTATTGTGAATTAAGTAGTCACAATGTTTGCCTGAGAGTATCCACTATCCATCCGGCTAGAACAGCGGCTGGGGAACTTTTTAAATTAATACCCCAAAATATTTTTGTTGTCCAAGTTGATATTGTGATGATCTATGGCGAAGAGCAAAACATAGCCCCAAGAAAACTAACTACAAATTTAATTTAAACATCATTTATTCAATTTATCAATGTCATACCTAGTAATATATGTAATATATAGCTGAGGAAAAAAATCTGCCCCACAGAAAATATAAGTACATGACAATTTCTTGTTATTTTGTAGTTTATATGATATTTTTCGTCTTATAAGACCAAATAACTGGTTAAAATTTTATATATACAGCCCCCATGAAAAGGCTGCTTTAATTTAAATGATTTTTTTAAGAATGAAGCTTTAAAATTATATATTTTATAGATTAAAAACATATCAGGGCCATCACTTTCTTCAGAAAAGTGAATTTTTTTTACGGAAAAAGTCATTTAAATTAATAAATATTTTTGATATTTTTCCTGAAAAAATAATTTAAATTAAAGCAGCCTTTTCATGGGGGCTATGTGTAAAATTTAAACTAGTTTTGTCGTCTAATAATATAAGAAAAATATCATATGAATTATAAAATAACAAGAAATTATCATTTACTTATATTTTCTTTAGGGGCAAAATTTTTTTTTCCTCAATCGAATGTAACAAATTGAATTGGGGTACAATTGAGGGTTGACAATTTTGGGTATTGAAACAAATAATGATGAAAAAAATACTAACAGATTTATAAAATAGCAAATTAAAAATATATAGTTTTACTCACAAAAATTTCACTTCTGCCCTTGAGGGTAATCTACCCCCGTTCCCCGACCGCTGTACTAGAACTAAATATGCCCATATCTCGTTTCACTTTTTAGATATAATAAATAAATACTAGCTGTGTGCAAAATATTCCATTTTTTCCGAATTATTCGTAAACTAATAAATTATTAGTGAATTTTCGAGTATTTTAATTTCAGGGTGTTTTTTGTTCAATATACAAATATAAATTCTACAGTCTAGATACATTTTATTTAAATTATGACATATATTTAAACAAAAAACAATTATTATTAATTTTGCGATATATAAAATGTGAATCGTACGATATTCGCACACCTCTAACGAATACCCCCTAGTGCTCTTACTATTTTGATTGTATCGTAAACTAAGCATCAAGTGAAATTTTATTTACAGTACAATTCCTGCCCGTTGCGTCGTATCCCACAACGCTATGTCATTGGCACCAGCACAAAGGTAGACTTAGGGGACTTCAAGCTTCCAGCTCACTTGGATGACACCTACTTCAAGAAGAACAAGAAATCAACCAAACGTAGTGTTAAGCGTAAAGAAGGCGAAGATATCTTTGCAAGCAAAAAAGAGGTCAGAGAATTTGTATTATGTCTAGTTATATATAGTTGACAAAACATGGATTGCCAGCTGCTGTGCCATCACCTTTTACATACATATGTAGCATCACACCTCATTCCCATAGGGGTAGGCAGAGACAACATCCTTCCTCTTGCCACGATCCTTGCATATCTTCTTCGCTTCTTTCATTCTCATTAAACCTTTTTTACAAGTTCATCATTATTTCCTTATCCAAATGTCCTTGGTCTTCCCCTTCCAACTTTCTCATTCACTCTTGACTCATAAATCATTTTAGTTTGTCTCCTTTCATTCATTCCCTCTACGTGCTGAAACCATCTAAGCATACCTTTTATGCTACAACATTCTCTTATCCCACTTTATCTTATTTTGTCACTCAGTTTCAAACCAGTCATACTTCTTAACGTTCTCATCTCTACCACAATTATTATACCTATGTTTCTTCTGCCATACCCTAAACTGATGTAAGGTGATTGAAGAGGAAGATTTATATGTATAACACACATGAGCATGTAACTCAAAGATACCACAATTTTGGATGAAACATATTTTTGTGTGCTTAAATTGGAAACCCTGAGTAAAACTTATAAGATAGATCAAATTAAAGCACCAAAGAATCGTTTCTTAAAATGATGATAAATATATTTTTTTTATGATTATCGTGAGTGGTCTGTAGTGTGATAACAAATGTCTTCATTGTAGAAATACGTTCCTTCGGAGCAACGCAAAGCGGACCAGAAGCTAGTGGACGAGGCGGTGATCAAGGCGATCGGGACGCGCGCTGACAAGAAGGTACTCCGCGGCTACCTGCGAGCCGCCTTCGGCCTGCGCTCCAGCCAGTTCCCGCACCGGCTGCGCTTCTAGACACTAATACATGTATAACACTGCATATTGTTTCATTAGTTTCCTTTTTAACCTTTCCGGAATCAATAAATTAGACTTGATCTGAGCGGGGTACCAAAAGAACCCCTGTTCCGAAAAAGAGCTGTAGTAGCAACACATATATACTGTTACACTTCCTTAACTGCCTCATTGGTCTAGTGGTTAGCATGTTCGACTACAGACATGAGGTCCTGGGTTCGAGTGCCAGGTCGGACCAAATCGAAATAGATATTAAGATTTTCTTAAGATTTGCCCGAAGTTGGTAAGTTGGCGTTGCATTCCACCCCCCGTGCCTCTGAGAGCACGTTAAGCCGTTGGTCCTGCGCCTGAACTCGCTCCGGTCGTGTCGGATTCCCGTCACATCGCACTATGAGAGTGAAGGAATAGAGTGAACTTGTGTAGTGAAGAGGATTTGGGATCACAAACTGCCTAACATTAAGCTTTACGAAATGGGCATCCCCCAGACTATAGACTGGCCCGTCTGCAGACGCTGCAAAATAAATTCATGAGGATGGCCACGGGATGCCCCTGGTACGTCCGAAATGTCGATCTACATAGGGACTTAGAACTCCCCACGATAAAGAGTTATTTTAAAGAGCTCTCCGAAAATTATTTCGAGAGAGCCATAAATCATAGGAACCCACTAGTGGTTAACGCGTCCTCTTATAGGATCCGTCTTAACGTTCCGCCTAGGAAGAGACGGCCTAAATATGTCCTTAACGACCCCGACGATACGATAACTATCGACAATCTACCTTACCAGGTAGGGACAGACACATACACAAGCGATACACAGCGATTCCGCCGGCGGAGTCGAGGTCCCCGATTTCTGACGTCACCCGGACGTGGACTTCACCCACGTTCCCGGGGGCGCTTCTGATTCTTCCTTTTCAGGTGATGTTTCAGCGATAACGTCGCTCCAAGGCGAGGCTCGGTCTCGCAGGAGACGCCCTTGGAGCGGCCTTTTCCCGGAGAGCGAGCCCTTTTCAGGGCTCGCACTCGAAATGTGGCGGCCTCCATAAGAGCCCGTCCTCCTCCCGGTTACGCTGTAAAAGCCAGTAGGGCCAACAGCTAAACACAGTTCGAAAAAAAAATGCACTTGTGTACTGTCTGCCAAACTGCAGTAGAGCAGCTTGGTAAGTCTATGGTCTCCTACGACTGAGGACGCATGTGCCCAGTAGTGGGACGTTAATGGCCTGCTACCTTCCATAATGTAACAGCGACACGCAGCCGTACAAACCAGCGTAAACGAAAACTATCTTACATTTGTCTCGCTCGCTAATAAAAAAAATTAAAGGTGCGTGTGTACGAAGTACACATGTCAGTCAGAAGCGCATGAGAGTAAAAATTTTATTTATTTATTTTACACTTTTTTATACAAATTTATATTATGCATACAGAAAATATAAAAACTTACTCTATATAAATTTGCATAAACGGCAGCCTTATCGCTAGGGTAGCGATTTGTTCCAGGCAACCGTTGATTAAAAAAGGAAATATTATTTATTAATTGAGGGTAGGCGATAAACTTACATATGAATAATTACACACGGATACTTAAAAGGTACTGCCTCATTGGTCTAGTGGTTAGCGTGTTCGACTACAGACATGAGGTCCTGGGTTCGAGTCCCGGGTCGGGCCAATTCAAAAATCAATATTGAGTTTCCTATTAAGATTTTCTCAATATTTGCCTGAAGTTGGGAAGTTGGCGGTGTAATCCACCCCCGTGCCGTCGGTCCTGCGCCTAATCTCTCTCCGGTCGTGTTGGATTCCTGTTACATCGGACTATGAGAGTAAAGGAATAGAGAGTGCACTTGTGTACTATGCCTGCCAATCCGCACTGGAGCAGCGTGATGGTTCTATGCTCTAAAAACCCTCTCTCTTCGGAGTGAGGAGGCTTGTGCCCAGCAGTGGGACGTTAATGGGCTGCTACTTACTTACTTTACTTAAAAGGTATACACAACATAATGATAGTATAATAAACATTAAAAAAATATGCTAATACATATTTAAATATAAAATGCATAAAAATAGTACATAAAATATAACTCGACTATGTAGCTTTCAAGAAATGGTTTTTTACAGATTTTTTAGTAGCGGGAGCGAATTCCATAATCTGGTAGCCAAAACATCAAAGGACTGCTCATAATATTTAGTATAGCATTTCGGAGTTTTTTAAATTTTACGGATGAAACGCGTGATTAGCGTCACGAAGATGTGCAGCGTTTTATACTAATTCGTTAGAAGGTTACGTAGTTTTAATATTAACAAAAATCATGTGGCGTTAATGGATATCTATATATAAAATTATGAGTGAGAAATAATAACTATTTTTCATAAAAATATTTCGTAAAATTAATTAACACCTGGCATTTTTATTAACAATTCGTTGTTTGGGATTTTAATGACCAATTCCTGACATATCTTCCGTTTTCCCTTCCTCTCAATCTCGGAATATAATCTTTTAGATATTTATAATTCGGTTGATATAAATCTGGGACCTGTGACAGACGAGTAACGCCACGCTTAAACCGCTGAGTGAGTCCCTACTTTTATTATATTATGTCTCATCTGTCCTGTTTGTCTAGTCGCTGGCAGGAAGCAGGACATGGCTATAATGCCTTTCCTCCGGCATTTCAGGTTCACGGCAGTGCTAGGGAGTACCACGCGTGCAAAGTGACTAAGGTCGGAGTACCAAGGGTGCTGAGTGACTCCACTTGTTCGAACGAGCCCCTCAGCTTGGATTTTCCTGAGAGCGTCCAGAGTCAACCAACTGCAATCGTACCCCTAAACCTGGGTGCTGGATTCAGGCCATTTTAAGGCCAATAAAAGATTCCCTTCAAAGAGTCTTTTATTGACCCACCCCTCTCCGCCGCGAAAAAATAAAGAAACTAAAGAAAATTAGTTAGCCAAAGAAGTTTCACTTCTGAAATGCGTAGTTTGTAAGCACGCACTTTTAATTTTATTATTGATTTTGAAGCGGCATTAAATATGTCGGGTTAGCTATTTGAGAATAAAAAATCAAAGTCGATGTATTGCGCTATGAACGTTGAAATTTTTCGTCTGGATCCTAGAGTAAGATAACATTATTTAAATGGTAAGTAAATAGCAGCCCATTAACGTCCTACTGCTGGGCACAGGCCTTGCTCCGAGGAGCGAGGGTTTTTAGAGCATAGACCCTACCACGCTGGTCCACTGCGGATTGGCAGGCATATTACACAAGTGCACTCTCATAGACCGATGTGACGAGAATCCGACACAACCGGAGAGAGACGGGGCGCAAGACCGACGGCTTAACGTTTTTTGTTCGGACTGTGTTTAGCTGTTAGCCCTACTGGCTTTTACAGCGTAACCGGGAGGAGGACGGGCTCTTAAGGAGGCCGCCACATTTCGAGTGCGAGCCCTGAAAAGGGCTCGCTCTCCGGGGAAACGCCGCTCCAAGGGCGTCTCCTGCGAGACCGAGCCTCGGCTTGGAGCGACGTTATCGCTGAAACATCACCTGAAAAGGAAGAATCAGAAGCGCCCCCGGGAACGTGGGTGAAGTCCACGTCCGGGTGACGTCAGAAATCGGGGACCTCGACTCCGCCGGCGGAGTCGCTGTGTATCGCTTGTGTAAGTGTTTGTCCCTACCTGGTATGGTAGATTGTCGATAGTTATCGTATCGTCGGGGTCGTTAAGGACATATTTAGGCCGTCTCTTCCTAGGCGGAACGTTGAGGCGGATCCTATAAGAGGACGCGTTAACCCCTAGTGAGTTCCTATGATTGATGGCTCTCTCGAAATAAGTTTCGGAGAGCTCTTTGAAATAACTATCGTGGGGAGTTCTAAGTCCATATGTAGGTCGACATACGGCTTAACGTGCTTCCGAGGCACGGGGGTGGATCACACCGCCAACTTCCCAACTTCGGGCAAATATTGAGAAAATCTTAACAGAAAACTCAATATTGATTGTTGCATTGGCCCGACCCAGGACCTCCAGTCTGTAGTCGACCATGCTAACCACTAGACCAATGAGGCAGTTGATTTTTAGATGGTGATATAAGGCAAACATAAAAAACCAAGAGTTTACGGTGCACACAGATATATTTGTCACATGGTTCATCACTTGTACTTGAGTGCCGCGTGGCGTCGTGCCGGTGTCGCACCGCGCCGAACCGTTCCCGCGCCGCTCCGCTCGCGCCACGCCGCTTCCAGACGGGCGAATACTCCACCTAGGTTTTAACATGAAGTCTTTAAAATCTCATCCATCATAAGGCAATTCAAATAAATAGAAATAACAAAAAAAGAACCGCCTTCAAAACAAACTCACAAATATATCAATATGCTCTAAAAAGTAAGAAATAATTGCGTATTCATTTATAGTGTTCTTCGTATTCTTATATTCGGAGTCGGCGTCAGCCAAGGTGGATGTTCCCCGCGTGTCCACTTGGCAGCTCCCGCGTCTCTCCCACCTATAGCTATATATGTAGGCACCTCGGCTGACACCGACTCCAAATATTATCGAATTACGCAATTATTTCTTGCTTTTTAGAGCATATTAATAAAAAAGTATATTCTGAAAAGTAGAATCTGAAGTAAACTAACAAATTTGTCTCAATATGTGTACACCTAAAAACGTGTTGCTCATATGAGATAACACCGTGTAAATGAAACAACTTTACAAAGTTAAATTTACATTATTATCGCCACACCCGGGATCGAACCCGAAACCCTTATACCACCGCTTCACACATAATTCACCTTTCAAATATTGCAATGCAGCAACAAACGTAAGGTCATTGCCATTTGATTGCAGGCAGTTATTTATTTTTCCAAAAATCGCACTCTTACTGTAAGCCGTTGAAGAGTTCCATTTATCTTCATGTTTAACTACGACTAGCACTTGACCATACCGAAGTTACGGTGGGCAACTCAAATATCTGGATAGCTTATAGAAGATTCCGCCGAGTATCATTAATTTGCTCCTAAGAATTGAAGAGTTCCGTAACTTTGTCATGGATTCCATCATCAGAACCTAACCAAACTATCATAAAACAACCCTTCAAGTATATCCTTTCTAATAAAAAAAAGAGTTCGTCCATTTGTCGCGCACATGCTTATGCAATTTTAAGACAACCGGTTTTGTCATGGATGCCATCATCAGAACTGGTTTTAAAAAAATGGGACGCTATGACGAGCACCACCTTTCATATAAAAAAATCATCAAGATCGGTCCACCCAGTCGGAAGATATGAGGTAACAAACATAAAATAAATATCAGAGGTATTGATAGCCTCCTCCTTTTTTGAAGTAGGTTAAAAACCGAATGATAACAATATAGTGGTATACACAGAGAGAGAGAGAAAACACTTTATTGCACACAAGATAAAAATAAAAAGACAAACTAACATACTTATGTGAAATGGGATTATCACAGATTATCTCGCCAGTGTCATGTACGTTGGAGACGAAGGAACTTGTTTGGTTTACAAGGACATTTTAAATTTGTAGTACATAACAGTTGATATAAATTGGTGAAATCGAATCATGCCAGATCATTAAGGTGTTATTAAAAATGTGACAGCTAGATTTCAAATTAAGTTCATAGACAAAGATAGACGATAAAAAGCATGAGTGTGAATACTATACTGTAATAATGATGATAAAAAAAGATACTCGACTGAGTCTGTTGTAGGCTAATATATAGTCCGGATGCGAAGGTATCTTCGCAACTGTGGACTGTATGCTTTTCTTTCATATGCTTTATATTGCTGCCCCTAAGTGCTGGAATGATCTATCACTTCCAATTGGTGGTAATAGAGCTTTTGTGTATCTGTGAACTTTATGGTTAGTCTATGATTAGATTAGCTAGACATTACGGTATATCGGTCGTGTATTGAAATGTTTGGATGAAACTGTATTTGGAGATATAAAAGTGCTGTAAAAGCCTAGGTGATTAAATTGTTTTTGATTTTGAAACATGTACCGGGGTGGGGTCGTGCGGCAGCGTTGTGGTGGTGTCTGCGTGCAAGCGCGGCACGCATGTGTCCGGCAGCACGCTCCTCGTAGCGGCGCTGGCCGTCCTGGTTGCTGCGCGCCGACTGCCCGCAGAGCCACACGCGCCCGATAGCACGCCCACGACGAGCCCTGCACACAAACCTTGCAACATCGGGTAGACCAACTTTTTGCTATACAAAGGGCTAAGCGAAAACTACAGCTTATCACAATACACTATACTATTTCAAGCTGCAATGTTTGCCATAAATGCTCGCGTCAAAGAGACGCTGAACCGCAAAGGCGTTAGTAGGAAAATAATAACCCTCAGTGACAGCCTGGTGGCATTAAAAGCACTTGACACAAGCAAGTTCAGATCTGGCTTAGTGTTAGAATGCGTGAGAAGCCTTAACTGTCTTGAATAAAACAATATGTTAAGCCTGACATGGTTACTGAGTCATGAAGGTATAAAGGGCAACGAGCAAGCGGATGGCTCGAGCTGGTCCCAGCAAAGAGTTCATAGGTCCTGAACCCCGTATTGCAAAAGCACCGTGCGTGATGAATGTGGCACAATCACAATACACCAACATAATCGTAATGGCGGAATGTGACAGGAGTCTAAGTCATTCCAAAACATTTTTGGATGCAGTAAAACCAGTCTTCGCGAAGATCTTCAAAAATTTGTAAAAGACAGGTATGGTATGCAGTGGCAATCGGATCGTGCCGCTTTAGTACAAAAGCTATGCTAAAACTACGAGCATTACGGAAGACTGTACTTGCAGAGACTGCAATAAGGAAGAAGGGACAATAAGGCATCTACTGTGCGAATGCAATGGATTGGCCAGAATACGAATGCGTCTGCTGGGAGTGGCCTATCCGCAACCAGGTGACTTTAACGGATTATAACCAGTGACCTATGGATTGTCATGGCCCAGAGCAATAACGCCACCCTCACGTACACTTTCAAGTTATATTACTCTGTTGAGTACACGTTTGGACACATACCATAGACTAAAGATGACAAGATTAATAATTTGTTGCAAATAATTGTGAATGAACTCAAATTTCATAAGAATTAAATCAAAATATATTGTTTGTAACAAATTATTAATCTTGTCATCTTTTACCATAAATAAGTTCATTTAATTTGAGGCCCCGTACAAACGGGCTATCGAGTTGTGGGTTTCCCATGTTAAGCCCTTCCATGGGCTCTCCTCCCTGATTTCTGCTGAGCTTCTACACTCTATTACGCTATAAAACCCTGTAGGGCTAATGCTAAGCTAAATGTCACTCCGACCTAATAAGGGCCACCGGTATCTGTCGCTCGTGACTTCGTTTAGTACCACGCAAACAAAGGTGGTCGTTACAATTTGTAACGCTCTTCTATTAAAAAGTCACGACGTATTCCTAGTCGGAGGGTTTGATCGCGCTTCTAATTATTCACAAAAGAAGTAGATGGAAAGTATGTATTCGCTATAATTTAGTGACGTGTTGAATGGACACCAGGATTAGCATGACGCTGACATTGAGTCTTATAAATGCTGACTTTAAACCCTTACGTTGTGCGTGTAGGTGGTGGTGGGCGACTGCGAGGGTTCCGTGGTGCATCTTCATCACTGGCGCCGCTGTCAGAACTCTGGTCACTGGGCTCCGAATCCGAAGGCGAGGCTTCCCCAGCCGCTCCTCCTTCTCCACACCCTGCCCCCTTTTCCCCACCTCCCGTGCCGCCGACACCTTGCTTGACACACAGATGTCGTTGTGTTCGAACTGACTTATATATATGTATTTCTGCCTGGATTATGTGCTTTGACACCTGTTCTACAATGTCTCTAACATCTATTGCTAAAACTAAACTAAAGACTAATACTGGAGGTTGTGAAAACACTGTGGCAGTCCGTAAGCACACATGCCGTCTGTTTGCGCTGGCTAGTCCATGAAATACAAGATTAACAACAATTTTTAAATAAAATGACACCGTTATTTAACATTTTACTAGATAAAAAAATACCAGATAGCCTTATTATTAAAATATTTACTTCAAATAGCAAAATTATACCACAAAGGCTATCAAATAATTGCAAAAATATAAAAAAACCTTCGTCACGAAACGTATGTCATATGTGAAACGACGAATCTTTTAAAATAGTGTAGCATACGTATGCCACAATGCGAGAAATATGGTGGATAGCCGAACAGAGAAAAAAGAGAGGCGACGTAGCGACTCAGTTTGATCAACAATACCCTTTTTTTTAATAAAAATAAAAATGTGAACTGTTTTACAGTAAAAAAGCTATTGGGTAGTTAAATGCATGCAATCTGTACATATTTACATATATATAAAGCGTTTGGCGCTGAAAGGATAACCAGTGCCATGTATTATTCTAATTATCTTTTTAACGCACTACAAGACGTTTGCTCATTTTGACAGCAACCAGTGCTACGCCGCGTGTGGCATAGACAATTATAACTGCAAATCAGGATTTCAAGATGGAGGAGTAAAAATGGCGAACGCGCCAAAAATAAAATATAACTTCATTATATAAGACACTAATAAACGTTTGTAAGACTTTAAAATAATATTAGCGTTTTAATTGAAGTGCTCCAAGGACAATAGAAAATGACTTCGACATTAACACAGAAAACACGTCGTTGGCGGAATAATTGGGCCTGATTGGCACCAATAAAAGCCATAAACTAAAGAAGAAGAACTGCAAATCAAATGAGCTAAAGAGCCGTAGTTTAAGTAGAAAATAATTTCTAATTAAATAAATTTGTCTACGAGTGTTAAATTGTATATTATAAAATCGCAGCAGGTAAAGCGCATTTTATTTATTATCACAAAATCTACAGCATTGTGGCGCGATTCAATGTCGTGCATTTGATGCGAGTCATACTTTAATGTATCTGTCAAATTTATAATGTCGTCGCTTCAACCGATGGACATCCACTGCTGGACATAGGTCTCACGTAATGATGTCCACAAGGCCCGATCTTGCGCCGCCTGGCTCCAGCGGCTACCGGCGACCCTCTTTATGTCGTCGGTCCACCTTGTGGGGGGTCTCCCTACACTGCGCCGCCCGGTGCGGGGTCGCCACTCCAGCACCTTCGGGCCCCAACGTCCATCGGTCCGTCGGACTATGTGCCCCGCCCATTGCCACTTCAGGTTCGCGATTCGTAGGGCTATGTCGGTGACTTTGGTTCTGCTACGGATCTCCTCATTTCTGATTTGATCACGTAGAGAAACTCTGAGCATAGCCCTCTCCATCGCACGCTGAGCGACTCTGAGCTTTCGTATGAGGCCCATAGTCAGCGACCACGTTTCGGAGCCGTAGGTCATCACTGGCAACACGCACTGTTAGAAGAGCTTTGTCTTCATGCACTGAGGGGTATCGGACGAAAATATCTGGCGTAGTTTCCCGAACGCTGCCCAACCGAGTTAGATTCGGTGGTTGACCTCTTTCTCGAAATTTATAATGTGTCTAATTAATCTGTGTCATGTCTAATTAATCTGTGTCATATATAGTAACTGTATCGGGGTTAGAGTTAAAGAGGACCATCTTGTACAAGTCTAAATTGAAAAAAATGTTCAGCAGTAAACAATGACGTCATTCATTGTGACACCAGAATGCCCATCGGCAAATACAGGTGGATAAATACACGTACACACAACTCCACGGAATTGCTAACAGCATCTGTTTACGCAAATATTACAAACTGAAACGGAACACATCTGAGAATATAATCTGTACGGACAAGAGGACACAGAGGTCACCTTGACACAACGCAAAAGGAAGCGAGAGAAGCCGCACCGTTACGATTCAAAAAGTACACGCAAGAACCAGTGACCTTATTAACGCAATTTGTATTATACGCTATATTACGCCAAATCAGCATCCTAGATCTGTAAGCACTGGCCTTGCACAAGCTCGTGAGTGCTCTGTGAACTTTGTAGTTAGTCAACCATTAGATTACAGACAATCCCCGCCTAATCTTGGTTTAGATGCAAGGTGGGAACGGGACGGACGCTAAACTATGATGTACGATACGAGTAAACTATTTATAATGTTTGCTGATAATTAAGAATGAATTGATAAACATGAAGACAACTCTAAACCCAAACATGCACATTACAGAAAGCTATTGCTGTCGCCACCATCATGTGTAGGTAAAGGCAATGATGACGAGATGGCAGTAGAACAACCTAAATTTGACCAACATTCGGATTGTCCTGAATGCTTACGCTGGCGGGAATCACCACGTTAGAATAACGGGCAGAAATATAATACCGGAAATCGTTCTTATCCGGGTGAAGAACCCTAAAGTTTCTGTTAGGATCGATGAAGATGGTGCTCCCTAGTTCTACCTTCCATGATTGGCAGTCATTGGGCCGCCGGGGCACATATGAAAATGTTGCCGCTATCCGTGCCCGACCATTTATTGTACTAATTGGCCTAGACATTACATAAACTTAGAGGGTTTTTGCAAAGGCGTAGTAGTTTTAATAGATAGATACATTATTGCACACACGACATTAGGAAACCTTCAATAATAGTTTAAGAACTACATCATGCAAAGGCATAATTGCATAAACAATCTCTTAGCAGACAACCCTTGGGTAAAGGAAACTGCAAGCGAAAGAGCAGGTGGCGCGGTAAAACACAAGGAAAGCAATTAGAACGTACTTCAAATGATTTTATAAAATACATGAAATATATACATAGATACAATATTTTACGAATGATATGATAAATAGTGGAAGTGCAATCATCTTTTAAAAGTATGAAGAGATTCAGACTGGCGTATTTCTAGTGTTAAGGTGTGCCATAGTCTTACTGATTTGGCTGTGAAGTAAATTGTGTGACAGATAGGGAAGTAGACTATTCCTACTAACTCTCAGCTCAGGATGACGTTCAGCCTTATGGTCAAGAAAAGAAACTGCCCTTTTAAATAATTAGATGGAAGAGGATGGAAAAGGATAGAGTAAAGGAGGGAAGGATAATTAGATCATTTTGCGTGAAGCTAGTCACCTTATTCTTAGTGTTCTCCTCTGGGGGTGGTTTCAGCCGGGGCTCGGCTCGTTCAGGGGACGCGCAAGTGCCGCTGGAGCAGTGTCCGGCCAGCGAGTGCGAGGAGCGTGCGGCGGCTGGCGCGGGCGATCCGGGCCGCGCGTTCGCTGCGACCCCATACTTTGCGACACTAACTCTATGTTCCCTTGCAATCGTGACATTTCTAGTTGCTTCGCAGTGAAGTTGTTCTTGCTTATTATTACGATGGCCCAATTATAGTGAGTCATCATATTTGTCTACATCAACGAATGACAGATGAAAAGACGATACGAGTTTGGTACAGGCAATACGAGCTTCTCGAGCCTAGCTACATCTGGCGACGACTACATTTAGGTAAGTTGCAACCCATTAAAATCTACTCGCTCTAGGAATGAGGGTTTCTGAGCATAGCACGATCACGCTGCTCCACTTCGGATTGGCGGGCGTAGTACACAGAGGCAGTAGTACTAATGAGGCAGTCTACATCTATTACTGAATAAAACTAATCAACGTGACGAGGCATATCTTCAGTAAAAGTGAGTCTCTTTGATAATTGATCATGCTAATTATATACAAAAAGGACGGCCTAGTTAATATTCGCCTTTGGAATTTTCTGGAAATTATCTGGGTGAACGTAGTTAGTAGATGCACCACGAGATGGTAGCAAAACTATTGATCTTACCAGTTCGAAACAACTTTTCAAGCTAATTTCTGATCGCGTTATTAGTAAATTTTACAGTTGACTCACTATACGCATGGACCACCGATTCAATCGACGAATTTCCGTGGTACTTACTGGGAAATATCTCCGAACTCTCCGACTTTCTAAATTTTCCATTTGTTTGCTTGCGAAGTATTTTACACGAGCGCAAATAGTTTCGTTAACTTATTTAATATTCCAAACGTTTCTAGTCCTTATATTCTGGTGTTATACTTATTAACATGTGCGGCGAAAACACAATTTATGTACAATAGATGAATGCCTTGATTTTTAAGAAAACGAGTTGAAAGCCTCGTGATAAAATACCTCGATTGTACATTGGAAAAGCGTCACTAATATTTGCCAATCGTGGAGAGCATATTTACAGCGATTGTTCTCTGTTAGATACATTTTGACAACGTGCTATTAACGCACATAATCAATGATTATTATCCAAAAAAAACCAATATGTTTCACTTATGTGTTGAGAATAATCAGATATAACCCTTTAATACATACATATCGCTGTTTTGCTACAAGATAGACACATTAACAAATAAACCAGTAATATAATATTGTGATGGTCTGACCAAAATCAATATTTATAATGCTCTAAACAGATTGGCTGCATCTCCTTACTAATTTTCATTCACAACATATAAAAACAGTCTGTGAAATAACAGACATTCAAAATCCTATTTTTGTAACGAAGGCAACGCGTAATATTTACGATCAAATCGCAGTTTCTTTGCCCATTCTTCCAATCAGCGCCTAAATAACTATAAAAGCCTGATCCGGCTCGAAGGACCAGAAGCTCAGAAGAGTTCAGAAGCTCGTTAAGCAGTTATTCAGACGCTGATGGTTAGAGTTGGCAAATTGGCAAACTATAAATGCGGAAGTAATTCTATCTGACGGTCTTTCACAATGAAACTACTGAACCGATTGAAATGAAATTTTGGTTCACAGACAGTCTAAAACCAGTGAAAGGATATAGGCTAATTTTTAATGTGATAAAAGCGTTGTAAGGGATGAAACTTGAAATTTATACTGTTCATTCAATATAAATAAACATTATATTCATAGTTTATTAAAGTTTTACCCTCATGAGTACAAAATAACAATCATTACTAATCTTATAAATGCGTAGGTAACTCTGTCTGTCTCTTGAGATTTCACGCCAAAACTACTAAATTTAAATGAAATTTGGTCCAGATCGTGAGAAAGGACAATAAGCCCAATAATAAAGTGTTTCTACTTATAATTATAGACTTAATTGTCAAAGTCTCGAGCGCAGGGAGTTGACTATAAGGACCTAAAAAATGATCTCACGATCATTTAATAGATCCTCAATGATAAATAACACGATTCACATTCGTTTAACCAAAACAAAACTCCAGAAACAAGTACATATTTATGATGTGTCATTATTGAATTAAAGCAGCGATATATTATCCGGATTGACAAAACCCCTACGCGAGTCAGGAAATCACCACGATTATCTTGAAAAACGTCTTTAAACAGATTGTAATAGATATGGTTAGTAATTTTAGTATATCAATGCAATAGCACGTCGTCTCAAGTGCTTATATCATAACTAGTGCAAAAGTTTCTCACGATTAAACTTGTTGTTGCTGGTGTAGAGTTTTCCGAGGAGACCCAACGGTTGACGAGGTGGAGCCAGCTGTATCCCCTCCCACCAGAATACCTCCTTGCATGGCAGACGACCGCCTGTCTCTTCATAAGATTCTAATGTAGGAAATATTTCAGATTATTTTTAAATGAATCCACGATAGGCTAAAGATTAGATATGTGGATTCTTGCCAAGCCAATTACGCGATTAAAACCTGGAAATGGTCAATCCCCTGTTATGTATCTGTGAATGTTATGATTAGTCTATGATTAAATGGCGTACAATTATGGCATACTCATATAATAATCCAGAAAATGAGATTTCTTTGTTGAGAATTAATTAATGTATTGAAGAAATTCTATAACCTAACCACCTGCAGATTACATCCACCTGTATACTCCTGGACAGTTCTAGAATATCTCTGACCTGTGAATTATATTATATCAGCGTGATGGACCTAAGCTTAGGTTCAAAATCTAAATCAATTAGAGCCTAAATCACAATTGTCCCAACCTATAAGAGAGTTGGGGGGGGGGATTCAATTTGAACCATTTCAGGATTTTTGTACAATATATATAGTTGTTAGTGTATTTTAGGTCAATGAGCCAGACTCAGCCATTGTGTTCGGATGAGTCACGTTACCTTTTGTCATATCATTCAAAAGTATTTACAAATAAATCGGCTTTAATAAGAGATCATGAAATGTCTTAGGGCTTAGATTGTCAACATTTCTTTGTTATTTATCAATCATGATAAATCAATCGATTTCTACCACTCCGTGGTATCTAATCATAGACAAATTATAAAGTTCACAGATACATAACACATTATATCTTTAATTTTAGATGAGACCTTTCTCGGTAACACTAAAACTTACAGCAAAACCTATTACAAAAATTGAGTCCAATTTTTTAAAGCTAGAACTTTTAAATAACATTAGTGATTCAAATCATTTAAAAAAAACCTCTAGGCACAAGCCTGGTGAGGCGCTCGGGGAACAGCAGTTGCGGAGGACGCATGGCAATAATATCTCTGAATTGATTGTACACCTCCATCACCGCCGCGTCAGCTGCCAAACGTTCGTCTGGCAAGTGCTCGCGAAATTGACAACCCTAGAGAACAGACATTAACTACCTTACTAAAATTATGTCTAACGACACCCTACAATAAAAAGTTACTCTAATTACGTAGGCCCTAAAATCATCCTCATTAAAGATCATATTCAACTGTGTTTACGGGATCACTTAAGGAATTCCACTAAAGATATGTGTATTGTCACAAAATCAAACCTAAACAAGGCCTGGTAACAACTAAAACCAACTTTCAACTTTCGCATTCGTCCCTGGTACCCCAGATGAGTCCAACTGAGGATTCAAGGAGGTGGAAGGAGGCGCGCAAACACGCGCCGCCTAGTACCCTGCCTCCTTCGGCGGTGAGCGGGAGCATCCGCTGCATTCTCCCTCTCTCGCTCATGGGCTTCCTTAAGCGAGACTACGGTCTCGCAGAAGGAGGATACTCCGGCCCACATCCTATCATTGGAGAGCATCGCACCTATAATGCTCCCCAGCGAGAGATCACCGCCAATCATTGCCACCAGGAGGTGACGTTGAGGTCCCCAGGCTGTACACTCTGCCACAGTGTGATGCGTTGAGTCGACTGCTGCACCACACTGTTGGCAAGCGAATTTCGATGCAGGAACTTTCCGAAGCATCCATGCCCGGTCAGAACCTGCACAAATCTATAGGAGAGCGATCCGTGCTCTCTGGAAAGCCATTGTTCCAGATGAGGTCGGATCGCCGCCACAATGGTCACGCCCGCTATTGGGGACCCGAGGCTCTCCTTCCATTTTTGGACCAAGGCCTGGTCAGCCAGAGTTCTGATCCTCCGAACCTCTTCGGCATCAGCCCAAAGGCTCTGCGCTCTCGCCGCCGCTCTATGTCGGTAGACGACCGCAAGCTAAAGGTAAAGCTTCCCATGTTCACCTTGAGTGTACTAAACTGTCCCATCCACTTTATGATATCATGACACGAAAAATCCTGCATCGTATCCATATTTATTGTCTTTCAATTCTACCAACATTCATAATTTTTCCAATCCCCAAAATAACAATCCCCAAAAATAAAACATTTTTGGTTTATTTTTTATTTCCTGTACAGATATTTAAAAAAAACATCAAAATAATATCGTACAATTGCCTATTCATTACAATTTTAATACAATTGTCGTTACGGGTGATAGTTTTTTACCCTTCTACAGTTACAAGTGATTACCTTTGCATAGTTACTGCTGATTTTTCTCCAATTACAAATGATTATCCGTTTAAAGTTACGGGTGATTACCCCTCTATAGTTACCGTTGATAATCTATAAATACCGTATTCCTGACGAGAGTTTCGAAGCGATAAGCACGCTCTCCGCAACAAGCATGACGGCCAGCGGCGAGTGGTGCACGACCTTCGCACGCGAACATGTGAGGACCCTGCTCGTGATGCGAACACCATTCCATCTACAAAATACATCCTTATTTAAATAAAACTGGCAGACGAGCACAGTACTTGTAGTGACAACGCTACATAACATAACACCACAATGAGAGAACGTTGTGGTATAAAAGAAGATGTAGAGATTAAAATTGAGAAAGGCATGCTTAGATGGTTTGGGACAGTTGAAAGGGGAAGAACATGGCAAACGTTCCTAGACCAAATCTAGGACATTTTAAATACGGGCCAGGTTAAGAGTACTCTAAACCGAAAAACTTATATGAAAAGTTTAATGAGAATAAAAGAAGCGAAGGAGATTTGCAAGTGTCGTGGCATGTGGAAGGACGTAGTCTCTGCCTACCCCTATGGGAATGAAGCGTTATACTATATATATGTGTATGTAACACTACATTGTATAATTATCATCGGACAGACAGATCCGTACATCTGATTTTTATATACGTAGCAATGTGTAGGCGCCACCACTGTTTCTCAAGTACCTCGCTCGCCCCATAGGCACTGCCACGTTGGGACACATCTTGTCGCAGGTAGCTAACACAACCGTCTCAAATTCACGCTCTAGTCATATTTGTTTTCTCGGTTAAATTAACTCGCGTTGCTACTCATATAATTATCAACATAATAATTATAATAATCTCCTTTATCCTAACAACCACTAGACCTTATTATTCTTTCAATTTTCTACAATACAACCCCTCTGACTTCAAAATAAAAGTGAAAGTACCTTACTGGTGTAATATTTGTTCATCATACCCAACCATCTCACTTCGCTTCTTATTCACTCAATGTTTGATGTAAAGGGCTTCCAATGGCCCACAGATATTTAAGAACTTGTAGAAAGAATAACAAATTCTTTTCTTTAGTCAAAATCATTAAATCGAGGCCATTATTTTAATGCTACCATAATGATACAAGTACTTGTGAAGGTTTATGGTTTGGTGGTAAAGGTAAGTAGCAGTCTATTAGCATCCCACTGCTGAGCACAGATATCCTCACTCATACGAGAGAGGATTTTAGAGCATATGTCCATCATCCTACTACAGGTTCTTCGGCTACAACTACCCTAGCAATATTTCTGAGATGTGTAATTTTCCTCAACGAAAAGCACAATTATCGTATGTTTGTCGCACAAATATCAAGGTAAAAATAGTTATATATTTCTAATTTACCTATAATCTGAGATATTAGGAGGGTTCAGCTGTTGCTGGTCAACTAATTTAATGACCGAAGAAAAATGATAAAGATGAAAATTTCACCTCGTAATGGTATCTATAGAGTTGTACCGGAACAAAAACACTTTGTTTTAATAAAATGTGTGTAGAGGAGCATACTTTAAGATACCTGATAAGCTGGAAAGAAAGAATCACAGAGTTGGCATCGAAGGAAATGACAGTCGGCCCATAAGCGCCAGTAAACGCGACGCCATGAACGCAGTTCCCCGTAAAGCCACGTTATATACTCGTTCAAACTCCACGAAAGATCCCTGGAGGCAACCAGACATGTTCACTAATTGAAAACTATTCAAAAAAATAACTGATTGTTTGTAAAGTCAGTTTTACGAACGACAATTCTACGTGATAACATCATAACAAAACATACATAGACTTATCGCGCCTCTCCATCGCTTTTTGACAGTGAGTTATGCTTTGCAGTCGACAACCATCGGCTTATAACACGTTATCACATAAGAAACATTATAATTAAAAGGATGAAGTAGTACAAAGGTTTGTGTGATTGAATGAATTGTTCTAACTTAGATAGTACATACATACATACAGACATAGCATCATGCCTCATTCGCATAGGGATAGGCAAAGACCACGTCCTTCCACTTGCCACGATCCTTGCATATCTCCTTCGCTTCTTCCATCCTCAGTAAACCTTTAATATAAGTTCGTCGGTTTAGAGTACTCTTGACCTGGCCGTTATTTAAAATGTCCTGGATTTGGTCCAGGAACGTTCGCCTTGGTCTTCCCCTTCCAACTTTCGCATTCACTCTTGACTCATAAATCCTTTTTGTCAGTCTCCTTTCATTCATTCTCTCTACATGCCCAAACCATCTAAGCATACCTTTCTCAATTTTAGTCACTACGTCTTCTTTTATACCACAACGTTCTGTTATCACACTATTTCTTACTCTGTCACTCAGTTTTAATCCACACATACTTCTCAACGCTCTCATCTCTACCGCATTTATTTTACTTATATGATTCTTCTGCCATACCTAACTTTCACAACCATACACAAGTGTTAGCACCAACACTCCTGCATGCACTGCCAGTCTGGCCTTTTAAGACACCATCTGGCTATTCATAAAGGCATGCAGAGAGCACCATTTGCCATATTCCCTGCATTCACTCTTCTTTCAATATCACTTTCACATGTTCCATCTTTTGTAAACTTAGATCCCAAGTATACAAATTCTTCCACCTCTTCCACTTGTTCCCCATTCCCATCTATCAAAATATTGCCAGTCATCATAGATTCATCTCTTTCAAAAAGCATAACTTGCGTTTTGTTTACATTCACTTTCATTCCTTTCCTTTTCAAAGCTTTATTCATAATATTAAAATACTTAAATACTTTTGATTGATATAAACGTAACAAAACATAAAAAGATTATAAAGGCTACTTCTAGTCTAAGCATACATACAATATCACTTACTTGGTGTGTGCAGATATGACGTTGCCTCTACGGTCGATTCTCATGTTGGCAGGCTGACAGGGTACCTGCTCGGCTATATGGCGACCCAGCAGTTTATTACATCTAACAAAATCAGCTTTATCTATTTTAATAGCTTTAGCACTTTATATTAATAATTAAATATGGTAGCGAGCTATCATGGTAATACCTAAGTCATCTTAATTATAAATTCTCAGCATCGTACTAGTATTGGGTATCTATCATTGACTTATATGCCTATGATCGAGTGGTGAAGAATGAGCTGTGGTCAACGTTATCTACGTAAGGAGTGAGCGGTAATCTGATTCAAGCATTGAAGTCTCTCTATGAGGGTTCTAGTGCTTGTGTCAGAATAAACGGGGGTACGCTGAGTGGTTGCGTCACCATCGCTGTTCAACCCTTTCATGGATAACTGTTTGACAGATTTAAAAGAAACTATGTATGGGTTAAGAATGAATGAATTACTCATCAAATGTTTACTCTACGTTCATGATCAAGTAATACGTATGTCATCCGCTAATGAGCTACAGGAGATGCTAAATATTATGAATGAAGCTTTGAAAGGGAAAGGAATGAAAGTGAATGTAAACAAAACGAATGTTATGCTTTTTGAAAGAGATGAATCTATGATGAATGGCAATATTTTGATTGATGGGGAACAAGTGGAAGAGGTGAAAGAATTTGTATACTTGGGATCTAAATTTACAAAAGATGGAACATGTAAAAGTTATATTAAAAGGAGAGTGAATGCGGAGAATATGGTAAATGGTGCTCAACACGCATTTATGAATAGCCAGATGGTGTCTCAAAGGGCCAGACTGGCTGTGCATGCTGGAGTGTTGGTGCCAACACTTATGTATGGTAGTGAAAGTTGAGTATGGCAGAAGAATCACATAAGTAAAATAAATGCGGTAGAAATGAGAGCGTTGAGAAGTATGAGTTGATTAAAACTGAGTGACAGAGTAAGAAATAGTGTGATAAGAGAACGTTGTGGTATAAAAGAAGACGTAGTGACTAAAATTGAGAAAGGCATGTAGAGAGAATGAATGAAAGGAGACTGACAAATAGGATTTATGAGTCAAGAGTGAATGCGAAAGTTGGAAAGAAAACATTATAAATAAGGGCCAGGTCAAGGGCACTCTAAGCCGAGAAACTTGTGTGAAAGGTTTATTGAGAATAAAAGAAGCGAAGGAGATATGCAAGGATCATGGCAAGTGGAAGGACGTCGTCTCTGCCTACTCCTATGGAAATGAGGCGTGATGCTATGTATGTATCTATGAACTTCGTGTTTAGTCTATGATTAGATCTAGTCTGCAATTTTGACATTACCCCGAGTTTAGGCGCGGGAAGGCGGATGATTGAGTAAGAATGTTGACACGTGAGATGACAGTCATAAAAATATTACTTAGATAACTATAAGATAATAGGATAATATTTATAAATGACAAATAATTAATCTATAATTTATAAAGAGTGATTGAACGGTTCATATTGAACTTAGTGACTGTAAACAAATAAAACCTCCACTTCTCTTAATAAAGACATAGATAAAATTAAAAAATAACCGAGAATAAAGATGGCAAGATTAATAATTTAATACAAACTAGCCTTAACTCATTGTCTTAAAGTACATTTTAAAAATAACAAAGGTATCTATTACTGTTATCAGATATCTGTTACTTAATAGTAACAGACTAGCAAATTGTAATAGTTACTTTTATGCAGTAATAATATTGCTTTTTAAATTGTTTTCTTATTTTGAAGTGTACTTTAAATCAATGAGATAAAGTTCGAATTCATTTACAATAATTTATATGTAATCAACTTTCCCATATTTAGGTGAATAAGCGCCAATTCCACAATGATGTTCATTAATGCGAACAGTCATTTTTGTTGCAACTGACATTATGACAAATCGTAAGGAACATTTTTAATTTTATAGACATTTTGATTTCTATTTCTGCTATTACTTGTTGCATTTAAACAGTGTTGCCAGCGTGGCATGATGGCCACGCAACGTTTCAGGAACAGGTTCAGCCAGAGACAGGATCATCTTACAATACAGACGTGACTGTATCTTGTCCTTCCGATCGCGAATTGCTTCCAACTCTATATTTGTATACATAGCTGCTAATCTGCAAGACAATAAAACAGTTAATATAAGTGACAGGGTTCGAATAATGCGTTTAAGTAAAGTAAGGCAAGTAGTAGCCCACTAACATCCAACTGATTGGCACAGGCTTCCACACTCATAGAAGGGAGGGCTTCGGAGCATAGACCCACCACGCTGCTCCACTGCGTGTTGGCAGATATAGTACTCAAGTGTATGTGCTGACACAAATGTAGTCTGTATTCAGTCACTCTCATTGCGGAACATGACGGCAATCCTAAAACCATGCGACAAGAATCTCGCATCTTGAAATCCTACGCCAATTAATTTATGTGTTACACTGTTTTTGTACGCAACTAAGCGTAGCAAAGCGCGAATAAATTTTCAGGTGAAAGTGGCGAGGAGTGTTAAAACACGACCATTTTTTTTTGGTCTGATTGTCCTTGGCGATTATAGCGTAACCGGCAGAGGCGGGTGATCTCTTAACGAGCGTCGCCTCTTATAAATTCGAGTACAAGCCCTAAAAGGGCTAGTGGAAACGCTGCCCCGATTGCCGCTCCTGTGAGACCGAACCTCGGCTTGGAACAGCGTTTACCTTAAAGCCTAAAATGTAAATATATGGAGGAGTCTTAGATTATTCAGAGGCACCCCCAGTAA
This sequence comes from Elymnias hypermnestra, assembly GCA_015832385.1. NCBI lineage: Eukaryota > Metazoa > Arthropoda > Insecta > Lepidoptera > Nymphalidae > Elymnias > Elymnias hypermnestra. Next base: position 488,791 of record JACTOM010000889.1, on the reverse strand, counting down.
GGTAGGTGGAGCCCACTTACGATACGTCAAAAATCGGGGACCTCCGGAGTTCCAGTATTATTTGTTTTTGTTTCATTCTCTACTTGATAGAGCAGGTTGCCTCTCGTAATCGAGTCAATCATTATTTTTAAGAGGTCTGACTGTAAAGGTAAATATGGGTGATGATCGAAATGCAAAAGTCACTTAATTATTAAGCAAAGACATGACAAATTATAATATATAACAAGTATTACCTCTTTTTCCCGCTGGGAAATGCGTTTACGCACCCCGACTAAAAGTCATACTTTCATCCAGTTGTGTGGTACTCGCTGGAGAACAGAATACCCACTAAAACCCAGCGGGACCCTCAGTGTCCTGATCAGAAGTACCAGAGTTTCAGTGGAGACATTGCGCTTTGGTACTCCAGACATCATCTGTTACGACCATTCAGAATGGATGGAGACTCGCAAAGGCACGTCTCCTGGCTCCCGGTCTCCTCCTACGGACAGAGGTGGCCTCAGCTGCAGCTTCCCTCTCCCTCTCTGATGCCTCCTTCTGTGAGATGACATTCTCACAGAAGGAAGATACCATCCGCCAACCACTTTCACTGCTAAGCATACAGCCGACTATGCTCATCAGCGAGAGCTCACCGCCAACGAGAGACATCAGAGGGTGCCGTTGAGGCCCCCAAGCCGGGCATTCTCCCAGAGTATGATGAGATGTGTCCATGAGGGCTCCACACTCGTAACAGGCGGGTGAGTCCTCACGCCCAACTATCTGATGCAAGTACTTACCAAAGCATCCGTGCTCAGTCAGTACCTGCACCAGTCTAAACGAGAGGGATCCGTGTTTCCTACATAACCACTGCTCGAAGTGGGGTAGGATTGCTTCCATTGTAACAATACCCGCAGATGGAGACTCAAGATCCTCTTTCCATTGCTGTATCAAATTCCTGTCAGCTAAAGCCCGGATTCTACGGATGTCCTCTGCGTCCAAATAACCATTAACCATTGCGGCTACCCTGCCTTTATATATAGTTAAAAGGACCTTCGCCTATAGTTCCTTTGCGCTCTGCGCAATTGAGATTTATAACATGTGTTACCTAGACAATATATCAATCATTACCTTGTGAGCAAGGCATCGCTGAGGCAAGCCAGGTTGGTAGAAGTCTTCACGATATCGTTCATGTGCGCGTGGCAGTAGATCAGGCAGTCGTGGAGCAAAGGCTCCATCTGTAAAGCAAATAATACCCGAGGATATTAATTTAAAAAAAAGTACTTCTTATAAAGTGGTATTATATACAACATTTACATACTTCTTATATCATACCTCCTGGACATAGTCTCAGCAAGTTTCTACTCTCAGCAATTTTGTACTTAGATCCACAGATAATATATAAAAATAGTAAAACAAAATTAGCAATAAACACCGCAAACATTACGCCAAAAGGAGTATAGTGAAAATGGTGCATGTTTTAATAAAGTAGTCCAGTTTTAATATAAAAAAACAATTAGGTTGGTATTGCGGGTTTATTTTTTGGGTGCTTTGAGTAATATAAATAGATAAAACTTATAAATAGTATAAAATGACGAGTATGGTAATTTACTTTAGTTCAATAGACAATTCTATTTACATTGACTTAATAGATAACTCTCAAAGGAAACGCGTTGTTTCTTAAGCTAGTTACATTTTTTATTACTTAAGATTGATTTATTTTGTGCTACATTATCTATATATTTTATATAGTCTGTGCAATATTATGTCTCGTATATATTAATCTGTGTCATTCGGTTGGTATTTTAAAAATTTAATCTGTTACATAATATTCAGCAAAAAGTATAGACCAAGAAGTAACCTGAAGAAATGATGCAGACACCAGAATGGGTACAACGTTGTGAGGGTCCAAAAGAGGCCAGTCTGCCACCAGGATGGTATCCCGCTTCACCCATCGCATCAGCCAATCGAAGATCTAACAATGAAATATACATAGTCATAAAAACAGCTTTGACATATCTATATAATAAGAGCTGACTCGTACAACTTTCTGTTAAAAAAATTGGGATGAGGCGTAGTAGGCTCAAATGGGTCAAACTGATTCGAAATAATTCGATAACAAAGACTGTGACACGACATATTTACAGTTTTATATTTTATCATACGAGATTTTTAGAAAATTACTTGTTGTAAGCCATGAGTTCGCTCATACGTAATCATGAAAATAAAGAGGTTATAATACATGAAATTATCTGAGTAAAAAATAAAAAAGATAAATTATATTAAGAATTTTTGAATTTAATCCCTATATCCTATGTGAATGAACAGCCAAAGTATTTATAAATCAGAAATACGTTAACAATTAAATTACATTATTTGTAGTGTACCAGTTTGTAGCTGGCCACACTGAAATTAACGCGGGAAAGACCAGGAACTCTCACGCAGCCAGTAATCGTTTGACTTTGTCACTGTCAATTTACTTTTGCCGCCTTTTTGATTGGTTGTAGAAGCATAAATAAAGTAATGAGTGTTTAATTTATAAACATAGTGTGATTTAGCCTTGCCTGTATATCGCAATGTACAGATATGTCCATATCTTCAAGTCTTTGGCCTGCAGTTACATCAGCGAAATAACCCATCTTAGTAACCAGCAACTTTTGAGGGCATCTAAAATCTTTCTTTAGGCCCTTAACTTCGTCGCAGACGTGGATTTCCACTTCCCCTCTAAAAACAATACAACAAGCTTACTAAAAACTATTTAAATCGTCTAAAACATAATTGAATCTTTGAGACCGTCTTCCTGACGTACAGTATTCCCACCTATTTCTAATAGTGTAAACTCTGTCTAACTCTAGATATATTGTAAGCTTCTTTTCTGTCAACAAACCACGAACGGCCAAATGAAGATCTCATCTTCCAGCAGGTGATGTATTATCACTTTACTTAATGTATTCAAATCCTTTATTAATTTAAAACTCGTACTATAATTTCAACGTTACTGTAATTGTCCATTTAAAAAACAACACGTTTATATAATGAAAAAATATTAGGAAGAAACACATTTCTTTATAACTCTTACTCTTGTTTCTGATTTGCGCGTTCTTGAGCAGCCGCTACTGAAGACTTACGACGTCCGAGACGATCTCTTGACTCTTTTTCGTTGACGAATCCTGGAAAATTAATATGTTCGTAAAATTATACGTTGGAATTTGATTACATATATCTTGTACTCAGTCCCTATTTTACCTCAGGAAATCCTGATACCCGTAACATCACGGGGGTGGGCATTGCGGATTATGCCGGACTCTTACCGGCTAAAACCTTACGATGCTCTAAATCGCAGTGACAATGCGATGGGACCGTTGTCGCATAATCCACAGCCGCGCCGGTGATGATACCCTTGACGTTGGGCCCCCATGCTCTTCGAGGGCAACGTGCCTGAAGCACCTAGCACGCCACCAGCCGCCTTCGAGACTTCTCTTAGGAAGGTAGACTACGTTCGTGAAACGCACATCTCCTGCCCAGTCTTTTTCCGCGTATGGCGGGAGCGGCCACGTCTTCCTCTCGCGGCCGCATCGCCATCTTTTGCGACATAACTTCTTCGCAAAAGGTGACCATCTAATTCCACGAAATTTCCCTGCTAGTCATCGTGCTGACGACGGAAGACAGCGAAATTTCCGCTCCGAAAACGAGTATAGAACCTCAGTCCCAGTGGAAGTCTTTAAAATTGATCTAGCCGTTTCCAAGATCTAGAACACTACACATTCTGTATTATTACCGTTTATTAACATTGCATGTATAATGTACACAGTGGCGTAGCGGGGGAGGGGGGGGGGGGGTATCATGCCCAGAGCGCTTCCGGGGGTGTGAAGCGGGGGTGCTACAAAAGCTACCTATACCAGTTAATATGTACTACAGTATATTACCTCCAAAACTAGCTGGTTTCTTCACATCAGTTGATACATTCGAAGGGGATTTTTTCATTATAGGTGCGTAAATACTCGTTGTTTTCGATGGTTTCTTATAACCAACCAAATATGGTAGGATCGAGTCCAATATGCCTTCATTTATAACCTGTATATGATAATAAAAAATATACATTTTCTTAAAATGCGAATATATACCATCCTTACTGATATTATAAATGCGAAAGAAACTCAGTCTTTCGCGCTTTCACGACAAAACCGCTAAAGCGAATTAAATTAAATTTGGTATATAGATAGTCTAGAGCCTTAGAAAGGACATAGGCTGCTTTTTAACGAAGACAAAGCAGACGCTAACTAAAAACGAGTTTTCCCAAATTATCACAGGATCCTGATATATATGCAAAAACCGACCACTTACTGCGAAATCTTAAAAAATATTCACTAGACTGACTTGGAATTCAACATATATTATCCTTTCGCAATGCAGTCTCTTACTAAGAAGGTGTTTACCCCACATTCTCATGGAATCCGGACATAAGCGAATACATACTGAGAGATTACCTTTATCATTAACTCTTTGTTTTGACATTCGACATACATATTCTTTTGGCGACATGGATCATCCCCACCACGTTATACTTTCGCAGATAAGAAGCAGTCGTATCGCTTCTTATTAGCGCAGATATTTTTATCCTTTAACCAAGCATACATACATCATTAAGCTTGCAGTTAAGGTTAGCTTCTGTCCAAACACCCAGCATCTCAACACGTGCTTCGGGGGGTAAAGAGCGTCGACGACCTTTACCTGAAATAAGTCTCTTATTAACTGCCTCATTGGTCTAGTTGTCCGCTTGTTCAGCTACATATATGAGGTCCTTGGTTCTGGTCCCAGGTCGGGCGAATTCAACAATTGATATTGAGTTTTCTGTTAATTATTTGCCGGAAGCCGTTAAGTTGGCAGCGTGCTCTACCCCCGTGCGTGAGACAGCACGTTAAACCGTCGGTCCTGCGACTGATCTCCAGTCGTGTCGTATTGCTGTCACGCCGTGGAGCAGTGTAGTTCTATGCTCTAAAAACCCGGTCTCCTATGAGTGAGAAGGACTACGTCTAGCAGTGGGATGTTAATGGGCTGCTACTTACTTACTTTTAAGTCTCTCATAATCAACGTTGTGCTAATGTATACGTGCTAAACCATTGCAAGTTAAGATTTCCTCTCCGCCAGGTGACGTATTACCCTCAACATTGACTCATAACAATTTTCTCAAAAAAATACAATGAAGAATTCTCTATTGTGGGGGCATATCTCTCGTGGATGTGGAGGCCCCGTCGCTATGGCCCCAAATATCCCCCCTCCCCCACTAAAACCACCATATCTTTATCTCCCTCACTCGAAAAGTGAGTAACACGATATAATATTTGAAGTTGGACATCGCCGTGGGAATTCTACTATAGAGGGACCGCCTTCTCTTGTGGAGGCCCCAAGGCTATGGTCCTCCACCCTTAAATACGGCCCTGAATCCAAAACATAAATTTCTATCAAAAAAACACTGTAGCACCGGAGGACTTAGAGTGGTGCCATCTTATGAACTTGTGATATTTTAATTATTATTTATTTTTCTATTATATTTACTTAATTTCATTTTATATACACAATATTTGAGTACACAGGTACATGGTTATCTATAATACGAAAATATTTTACCTCACAAAAGAAAAACTTACTCTCAATTTCACTGCAGCTGTACCTCTTGTCAACACGTTCTGTATCACTACTCTTTTTCTCAAGCATAGTGTCACTCTTGCTGGTTATAGCCTTTTGTTCGGTAAAGGCCGTTTGATAGAGAAGATCCCTTTCTTGTTGCTCGATTACATGGTTTAAAACAGTTAGTTTTGTTAACTCCTCCCAATTTATTTTGGATCCCTCATCTTCATCGCCTTCCAAGTGTTCGTAAACTTGGTATGCAGTTTTCATAAAATCAAAAAAATCTTTAACAGTTATTACCTCAGCTGGTAAAGTAGGTTTCACGATAGAATTTCTTCTAGATGACGATTCTTGTTTTGAAGGACTTGTAACCCTTTTTCCGTCGCCCCTTTGCATAAACATAGAAGATAAATCGGCCTCGGAATTAGGATTAGACATTTTCTTTAAGTAATATTTTATTACACCAACTTTATATTTCGTATCGATCTAATAAACCGCCTAGAAACAATTTATTTTGCAATATACTTATGTCATAAAGTACAATCACGGCATACTATAAATTTTAACTGTATTTATCCGCGTTATGATAAAGTATTTGGTTCTAATATTTATAAATTTAGTTAAAATTCTCGACATCAACTTCAAAATAGTGTTTACAAAAAATATAATCCTTGTCAGAATAATTAAGTCTTTACATGATCATATTAATTACTTTTTCTTTTGGCCTATAAATATCATCAATACAAGAAGGTTAATCAAGTAAAATCAAAGATAAATTGTTTTTTTAATAGTTATTTATATATATTTCGTGAAGAGCAAGTGATATTTTTTTTATTTGAATTCGTTTTCTATAATATTTTTATGATGTTTTAATACTTATTTGAGTAGAAGATGCAAACACCACAGACATAATTTTAATCGGTACAGCCGTTCTTACATTGTGAGAGATTTAACTAATCCGGCTTAGTTTATTTCCACAGAGTATTTTTACTCTGTGGCATTCAAAAAGCCGTGTCCTAATCTATGACCAATATCAAATTCAAATATGTCAAATATGTCATTTGTCATTGTGGTCATATCAATATTTTCCTATTTGTATTATTGAACAAAGTTATTTAATATGTCTCTAGCTCTATTTTATTATGGAAAATTACCAAGTCGAATATGACAAGAACGAATTGGCAGCAGAAACCTTCTGGAGGACTCCGCAGAGAGCTGTTCCGGGTAGGCCTTGTCAGAAGATCGAGAGAAACGAGGTTATGTCGGGGTCATCATACCAGCAATTCCAGGCGTCGGTGAACGACGCCTGGGACCTTGGAGACGACGATATTATATCCGGTATAGCGGAGACGAAAATATCAAAAGCAATATCGCAGACGGCAGCTTTAAATGTTATCAATTCCCATAGAAATAGCACGAAGAATGTAAACAAGGGTGACGTCAAAGTCGAAAGTGAGATCGTAAAGCCGAAAGCAGAGGCAATAGCTGTAAGGAAGAATGAAGTGAGAAAGATTGGTGGTGTCCCTGCTGGGAGTTCTGGTCCCTTGCGTCATTACCCAGGACGTCCACGACCCGTTAAGCTTTCAGCGTTGACATCCCGAGAGGAGAGTAGTGAATCAAAATTGGAAAGATTCCAGCAGGTTCTTGAAAGTTTAGTATTAGATCTTGATGAATTAAAACAGCTTAGCTGGTCTGGAATTCCAACTAAGGTTAGTTGCCTTAACATTGACCTATTAATATATCTGTATATCCTTATCACATATTAATATTGCAGTATCATATTTATTGAAGGGTCGTCTGGCAGAGATTTCTTATAACACTAAGGCCACCCTTCATATAAGATGATGTAATATAATCAATTTATGTAAGAAATTATGTCAACTTGATACTGTGTGCAATAAAGTAATTCCTATCTATTAATTTGCAGTAATAAACCTTATCTAATTAAAAAAAATCTTAAATCAGTCAATGACATAATGACATTTTATGGTGCAAGAATACTGTTTTTCATAAGTAATAAATAAGTTTAAAAAAAAAGGATAAAATTATAGGTCCTTCTATAGGACTAGAGTCTTCTATATCTTATATATATAATTAGCAATTTTCTAATTGTCTTAATTATTTTAATATGTTAATTATTATTTATTACACTTGACTGTTACCTCATGCTTTGACATAATAGATCTAACATTGTAGCATGCTAACTTAGATGTTAATTAATTCACATGATAAAAAGATGGTGATAGTTAGTCACTCACTGTAGCTTGTAGATGGTCTGGTTTCAAGAAGGAGCTACATCATTACATTGTCTGGGTTAAGGTATCAAAAGGCTAGTTAGGATGATAACAAGCAGGCAAACCATCCTAGACCTGTTTAGCTTACGAGTTCACATAACATGGGATGTACTACACACATTTTTTCAATTTTATTTACAAATATTCACAGGCCAGAGCAGTGACATGGAGACTGCTTGCTGGATATTTGCCTGCTAATGCAGAACGTCGTGCTGAAACGTTGGAACGTAAACGAGCTGACTACAAACACCTTGTACGGCAGTACTACGATGCTGAACGTGAAGAAGATACATATCGGCAGATACATATAGACATACCACGGATGAGCCCACTTGTAGCCCTGTTCCAACAGATCACAGTTCAGGTAATATATTTTCACATTGTCATTATGTAATCTGTAGTGTTGTGTAAAAAAATGATATAAGGTTTCTTGGCCTCCAATTCTTTTTCTCTTAATATTTATGTTTTAATTCTAAGAAAAGCATATTCTGTCCCTAATTTGTAATTCTGTCAGTTTGTATTAACCAAGGTACACCAAAAAATATAAACATATTATAAAATCACTTCAATCTGCTTCATTGGTCTAGTGGTCAACTTGTTCTTCTACAGTTCAATGAAGTCCTGGGTTCAAGTTCCGGGTTGCGCTCTTAGTATTTGCCTGAGGTTGGGAAGTGGGCAGTGTGTTTTACCCCTGTGCCTTGAAGAACATGTTAAGCCAACTGTCTTTGGTCTCTGATCTATGTCTGGTCATGACAGATTGCCATCACATCAGACTATGAGAGTGAAGAGTACACTGGTGTACTGTACTAGCAAAGCTGCAGTGGAGCAGAGCGGTAGTTCTGTGTTCTAAAAACCCTCTTTCCTATGAGCCGGGGGGCCTGTGCCCAGCAATGGGATATCAATGAACTGCTACTTACCTACCTTTATAAAATATGTGCACATATATTTGAGTATAATTCCAATACTGTAATGAACATTTAATTTCAGGTTATGTTTGAACGTATTCTATACATTTGGGCCATAAGACACCCAGCATCTGGATATGTTCAGGGCATTAACGACCTGGTAACACCATTCTTTATGGTGTTCCTACAGGAGGCTGCACCAGCTAAGGAGCTGGATAACTTCCCTTTGGACAGCCTTACCCAGGACCAAAGAGATATTATAGAAGCTGATTCTTTCTGGTGTCTATCAAAATTTCTTGATAGTATACAGGATAATTATATATTCGCTCAACTTGGAATCCAGTACAAGGTAAGCATTATTTCTGGAGGTCTTTATACCTTAAGGTTCTAGCCCAATGTTTGTTTAGTTATTTTTTTTAAACTGTTTAATAGGTTTGTTTTCAAAATTTGTAATTAGGGTCAAGTATAAAATCCTTTTTTTGTGTTTCAAATAGAAACTAGAGAGAAGGTATGTATTGTACTTCAAAAGAGATACTGCTAATATTAAACTTATTAAAAATGTGTACTCAAACCAACAAATAATCTTGTTATAATTCAATTAAAAATCTGAGAGACCCCTTAGCTATGTGACCAATCCCCTTAACTTGCACCTAAATATTTTTAAGGAACCTCTGTATGTACTTAGGGGAATCCTTAACTTTAGAAATAACAAACACTGCATAATGTTTCCTAACTCATTTTCTCCCATGTTTCATGACTTTCAAATCACAACAATCCTAAAGAAGTTTTCACTTCAATACCTTTTTCATTTCTTATGAGAAAGTAATTTTGTCCATTAGTAAAAGTAGAGTAAAACCTGTATATTCAAATCAAATCAAATCTTATTGCAAGATCAAGTGTACAATACACAATCTACCATACAATGGGGTACAACATCTATAATAGAACAAAATAATATTATTTTGAAATAATTGCTTCATCCTTATGGCAGCAGGTATTTTCATTTTAAAAATAATATTCACATTTATAAATATATTACAGTTTTATATGAAAACGTATCAAAACAGTATGAGTGAGCTTAAAAACTGTTTTGTATGAATTATTTTATTTATTTTGACTCTGATTTAAGTAGTCCTTAATACAGTAGTAACATTTAGATATTAGCCATTTTTTCAATTTATGTTTATATATTATTTATGGCTTTAAGAGGGTTGGGTAATTTATCATAAATTTTAACAGCCATGATGTGACAGTTTCTATCATAAAGCTGTGTTCTTGTACTGGGTCTAACTAAATGATTTTCAAATCTAAATCGCTTAAATTGTGTCCCATCATACAGTTTTTCAAACTGGTCTAAATGTGTTTTTACATACAAAGACACTCCATATATGTATAGGGAAGGTATAGGTTACACGTTTAGTTCTTTAAAAAGAGGTCTACAGGAAGTAGTGGGGCTCACATCACAGGTACTCCAAATACTTCGTTTTTGAACTCTAAACACCTTATTAATATTACTAAAATTTCGCCATATAAATATGCCATATCGTAGTAGAGAAGAAACATATCCATGATAAGCTTGAATAGCCGTTTTTTTGTCTGTTATTTTTGCTAATTTCCATATCGCAAAAGAAAATGAGCTGATTTTCATAGAAAGACGATTTATATGTTCCGTCCATGAAAGTCTATTAAAACTATATGTACATATTTCAACAATTTTTATTATTTATTACAATAACTTCTCATTAAACGATGTGAACATGCTGTGCTTTTGACAATATAAACTTTGCCATTGAACCTTGTGGCATTTAATATAATTGTTAGCAGGTGACAGATACATATTTATGCTCTTTTTAAGCATGTGTGTGCGTACAGGTTATGTGTTTTTTATTGATTTAATATATCTTATATGCATAATTAGGATAAAACATCAGAATTCAGCACTTCTCCTGTTTAATAATAATAATAATTTTATTTACTTCAGACAACAAAGATCCATGAAATAGGTTAGTAAATTAAAGGTGTAATTTTAAAATCTAAGCCTAATTATGAGTTCTTAATATATATATGTCGGAGAATAAGAGAGAACGGAGAAGCGTAAAGCACAGGGGCGTAGGGTTCTCCGCCGACATCGTTATTAAATTGATCCATTATTTAATTTCTTATTTTGTGGGCGTTAGTGGGTAATGTTGGTGCAATCAAACACTTTGTTAATTAACTCTGATTATAATATTAAATCCCGATATCGATTTACACAAACTCATTAACACTAATAATTAGGAACGACACAGTTTCAATAGTCGACCACTTCGGCCGACCACCACTCGAGAACTGCCGAGAAACGCGTCGGACTGCCACTTATTGACTCTGCCCCCACGCCGATACACAGACGGCGCCAGCGTTCCACAGACTATTACACACGGACCAGCGATCCACAGACTCTTGCACTCCGACATATATATAACTTTATTGGTGCCTCTCTAGGGTTTAAAAGCTGTGACTTCTCTGAATGCGAATCCCTGCGTCTCAGCTCACCTTTATGGTTCAATATTTTATTGAGTGTTTGTAACCTTGGATTTGAAGTTGTCCTTTAATACTATCATCATTGAAAATGATGTTTGACTGATAATGATTCTGAAGTGCTGTATTAGCCTACATCACCAAAGAATTGTTTCAGATCCAAAATCAACAAGTAATTTAAATAATAATAATAGAATGTAAACTTCTTTCAGGTAAACCAACTGAAGGAGCTCATTCACCGTATAGACTCGCCTCTCCATGAACATCTCCAAAAACATGGGGTAGATTACCTCCAGTTTTCCTTCAGATGGATGAACAATCTTTTGACGAGGGAGATACCCCTGGCCTGCACAATCCGTCTATGGGATACCTATCTGGCAGAGTCAGATGAATTTGCCATATTCCAGCTGTATGTTTGTGCAGCGTTCCTGCTACATTGGAGAGAGAGGTTGATCCTGGAAAAGGATTTCCAGGGGCTCATGATAATGCTCCAAAATGTACCAACTCAGAACTGGACGGACTCACACATTAGTGTACTGGTTGCTGAGGCTTACAGGCTCAAGTTTGCCTTTGCTGATGCTCCTCATCACTTGCAACGTGCCACAGCTCATCGTAGCTGACCGGACTTTGATAAACATACACATAATATTACACTAAAATTATCATGGTGACGATGAATTATCAAGGCCTCTGGTGTAATTGTGCTGGAAGGGGAACGGGAAATTCGCTATTTGCAATGTGCATAGTGGTTATAGTAAAGCGTTCGCAGCGATGTGGCAGAAATGTGCAACAATTCGGGGTAACTTATCAAACAATTATGTCACTTTTATGTTTTTCAGATCAATTCACTGAACCACTTAATTGTGTTATATATTTTTAAGTTGGATTTTCCAATATTTTTGGTAATAATTGTGTTAATGAATTAAATCATAAGTTATATTACACACTTTTTCAACACAATCGTGTTTTCCAGGTCGACATTGACCAAACAATGTCTTTCAAGTTTTCCAAAAATTGGGTTGTGTTTTGGTTTATAATTGTGTTAATTTAATTGTGTTACTCAACTTTTCAACACAATCTTTATATACCAATGTGATCTTGACCAAACGAAATTATTTTAATTTACCCATAATTACTTTAATCATTCAATTCTGATATACCGCTTTTCATCACAATTGTTGCTTTTGGGCTCAATATTGGAAAATATATCATCTTGTTATTATATTAAAAAAAATATAGAGTTTAATATTTAATATGTCGCTGTTTGTTACCTGTATCGATACAGTAATAGCAGAGAAGTTACCTATTTGCCACATTTACGTACTGAATGAAACATGATATCGATATTGTCTAAGTTTTTCTACAAAATAACACTATTCAAAGGTGTTAAAAAGCAACACCTAAAACTATTGTCGTATAATTTGTATGTCGCTGTTTGTTACCTGTGTCCATACAAACTAAGGAGAGCCGTTACCTCTCTAGGTGACACATTACGTGTCCAATTAATCAATATGGACAATTATTGATATTATATACGCGATTTATTAAATAATACTATTCAAAAATGTTAAAAAACTTCACCTAAATCGTCGTATATTTAATATATCGCTGTTTGTTACCTGTGTCCATATAAAAGCAAGAAGGAAGTTACTCAACTATTTGACACATTACGTACTGAATGAAACGTGATATCGATTTTTATCAAAAATTATCTACGCTTTTTAATAAAAAAACACAATTAAAAGGTGGTAAAAAGCATCACCTAATTTACTTTCGTATAATTTATATGTCGCTGTTTGTTACCTGTGTTCATACAAACGAAGGAGAGACGTCACCTATTTGACATATTACGTACTGAATGAAACATGATATTGATTTTTATCGATATTATATACGCTGTTTAATAAATAACACAATTCAAAATGTTAAAAATTTGTCACTTAAACTAATGTCGAATGGCGTTATAAATTCTTAAAACAAGTAAATATGTCGCCGTTTGTTACCTGTGTCCATACAAACGACGGAGAGGCGTTACCTAACTATTTGATGCATGGCTACTAAATGAAACATAATATCGATATTATATACACTTTTAACAAATAACACAATTCAAAAGTGTTAAAAAGTTTCATCTAAACTACTGTCGTATAATTTGTATATCGCTGTTTGTTACCTGTGTCCATACAAAGAAGGAGAGGCGTTACCTACCTAGGTGACACATTACGTGTTAAATGAAACAATATGGACAGTTATATAATTAAATAATGCTATTCAAAAGTGTTAAAAAGCTTCACCTAAACTACTGTCGTATAATTTGTATGTCGCTGTTTGTTACCTGTGTCCATACCAACGTAGAAGGGACGTCGCTCAATTATTGGACATATCACATACTAAATGAAACGTGACATCTTTTTTGTCAATATTATCAACGCTTTTTACTTAATAATACAATTCAAAATAACTCACATAAACAGACATATATCAAATTTTTTTAAACACTATTTCGCTGTTTATTCATCATCATCATCTAGTGCCTTTTTCAAAATGAAGTTTGGCGGCCAGTATGCGGAAAACTCTTCTGTCCTGGGCAACTCTTTTTAATTGTGCATAGTTATGACTGGTCCACTCACGTATATCGGTCATCCAATACCGCCTCTTAGGTGCTCTTATTCCCGACATCCTGCCTTCCAGGATCAACCGTGGGTACTCAAATAGGGATCCTCTTTGAAGATGTCCGAAAAAAGCCACCTTTCGCCGCACGATGGTCGTCATAAGCATGCGGCTAATTTGCACTCGTTTGAGGAGTACAGCATTTGAGACGAACTGGTTCCAAGAAATCTTAAACATTTTTCTTAGAGCCCACATCTCAAATGCTTAGAGCCGCTTACGGTACGGTAATAATTAAGTAAAGCATTACTTAATTATTACCTTTCATAAAAATATAATAGGTAATCACCCCTACCATCTTTCATTATACGTAATAAATTCTTCATAACAATATTTTTGTTAATATCTAAGCTTTAAAAAAAATGACGTTATCGTACTATTGAATGGACTTAAAATGTTTGTGAAATTTATAACTCACATTATATTAAGCCACTTTTAAATGTTCCTACGTAATTTGCATATAAAAGGTTGAAAACACAAGTATGTGAGCAGTGTACACCAACCAAATAGCACAAGGGGAACCGAAGTTGTCTGTTTGTCTCCGAAATCGTTATACAATGTAAACTTCTCTTAACGAAACATTTTTCGCTTTTTTTATTACTCAGTGTCTTTCAAAATTTTCAAAAAAGAACTATTTAAAAGGGCCACTTAAATATACAATGCTTTTTATTGGAATTAAAAACAAATTTTGAAATATCAAAACCTTTAATTATCGTTATAACATGAAAACCTCGTGAAAATCGGCTCAGGCGTTTCAGATAGTTACCACTACAAACAATAAAACAGAAATTTATCATCTATTGACGTACAGTTACAATGAAGTACATATTGATACAAACGCCATCTATTGACGTCGATTTGTAACTAACTTCGGTAAAATCCTCATTTAATAGAAAAAGAACATTTTTTATGACTGGTTAATTAGACACTTGTCGCAACGTAGACTATCACAAATAACGAGTTTTTCATATTCCTAAGGGATAAATACAATTAACGAGCGTTGCTATAGCAATTGTTATTATAGCAACTGTTGCTAAAAGATTTTTTAATCCTAAAATACACATCTGAATAAGAGCCATCGGCTCATAGTAAAAAACACGATTAACAACCGTTGCTACGTAACTGTTGCCATGGCAACCGTGGATAAAGGTTTTTTACTAAAAAAACAACAGACCAGAATAAGAGCCATCGACTCGCAGTAAAAAAAACAATTAACGACCGTTGCCATGGTAACCGTTGATAAAGGTTTTTTATTACTAAAATACAACAGACCAGGATAAGAGCCATCGACTCACAGTAAAAAAAACAATTAACGACTGTTGCCATGGTAACCGTTGATAAAGGTGTTTTTATTACTAAAATACAACAGACCAGGATAAGAGCCATCGACTCACATTAAAAAAAACAATTAACGACCGTTGCCATGGTAACCGTTGATAAAGGTTTTTTATTACTAAAATACAACAGACCAGGATAAGAGCCATCGACTCACATTAAAAAAAACAATTAACGACCGTTGCCATGGTAACCGTTGATAAAGGTTTTTTATTACTAAAATACAACAGACCAGGATAAGAGCCATCGACTCACATTAAAAAAAACAATTAACGACCGTTGCCATGGTAACCGTTGATAAAGGTTTTTTATTACTAAAATACAACAGACCAGGATAAGAGCCATCGACTCACATTAAAAAAAACAATTAACGACCGTTGCCATGGTAACCGTTGATAAAGGTTTTTTATTACTAAAATACAACAGACCAGGATAAGAGCCATCGACTCACATTAAAAAAAACAATTAACGACCGTTGCCATGGTAACCGTTGATAAAGGTTTTTTATTACTAAAATACAACAGACCAGGATAAGAGCCATCGACTCACATTAAAAAAAACAATTAACGACCGTTGCCATGGTAACCGTTGATAAAGGTTTTTTATTACTAAAATACAACAGACCAGGATAAGAGCCATCGACTCACATTAAAAAAAACAATTAACGACCGTTGCCATGGTAACCGTTGATAAAGGTTTTTTATTACTAAAATACAACAGACCAGGATAAGAGCCATCGACTCACATTAAAAAAAACAATTAACGACCGTTGCCATGGTAACCGTTGATAAAGGTTTTTTATTACTAAAATACAACAGACCAGGATAAGAGCCATCGACTCACATTAAAAAAAACAATTAACGACCGTTGCCATGGTAACCGTTGATAAAGGTTTTTTATTACTAAAATACAACAGACCAGGATAAGAGCCATCGACTCACATTAAAAAAAACAATTAACGACCGTTGCCATGGTAACCGTTGATAAAGGTTTTTTATTACTAAAATACAACAGACCAGGATAAGAGCCATCGACTCACATTAAAAAAAACAATTAACGACCGTTGCCATGGTAACCGTTGATAAAGGTTTTTTATTACTAAAATACAACAGACCAGGATAAGAGCCATCGACTCACATTAAAAAAAACAATTAACGACCGTTGCCATGGTAACCGTTGATAAAGGTTTTTTATTACTAAAATACAACAGACCAGGATAAGAGCCATCGACTCACATTAAAAAAAACAATTAACGACCGTTGCCATGGTAACCGTTGATAAAGGTTTTTTATTACTAAAATACAACAGACCAGGATAAGAGCCATCGACTCACATTAAAAAAAACAATTAACGACCGTTGCCATGGTAACCGTTGATAAAGGTTTTTTATTACTAAAATACAACAGACCAGGATAAGAGCCATCGACTCACATTAAAAAAAACAATTAACGACCGTTGCCATGGTAACCGTTGATAAAGGTTTTTTATTACTAAAATACAACAGACCAGGATAAGAGCCATCGACTCACATTAAAAAAAACAATTAACGACCGTTGCCATGGTAACCGTTGATAAAGGTTTTTTATTACTAAAATACAACAGACCAGGATAAGAGCCATCGACTCACATTAAAAAAAACAATTAACGACCGTTGCCATGGTAACCGTTGATAAAGGTTTTTTATTACTAAAATACAACAGACCAGGATAAGAGCCATCGACTCACATTAAAAAAAACAATTAACGACCGTTGCCATGGTAACCGTTGATAAAGGTTTTTTATTACTAAAATACAACAGACCAGGATAAGAGCCATCGACTCACATTAAAAAAAACAATTAACGACCGTTGCCATGGTAACCGTTGATAAAGGTTTTTTATTACTAAAATACAACAGACCAGGATAAGAGCCATCGACTCACATTAAAAAAAACAATTAACGACCGTTGCCATGGTAACCGTTGATAAAGGTTTTTTATTACTAAAATACAACAGACCAGGATAAGAGCCATCGACTCACATTAAAAAAAACAATTAACGACCGTTGCCATGGTAACCGTTGATAAAGGTGTNACTATTTTGAGGGACCACAAATGCTATGATACTATTTTGAGGGACCACAAATTCTATGAGACTATTTTGAGGGACCACAAATGCTATGAGACTATTTTGAGGGACCACAAATGCTATGAAACTATTTTGACGGACCACAATTATTATGAAACTATTTTGAAGGACCACAAATGCTATGAGACTATTTTGAGGGACCACAAATGCTATGAAACTATTTTGACGGACCACATATATTATGAAACTATTTTGAAGGGCCACAAATGCTATAAGACTATTATGAGGGACCATAAATATTATGAGATTATTTTGATGGACCACAAATTCTATGAGACTATTTTGAGGGACCACAAATGTTAGAGAGTATTTTGACAAATGTTAAGAGGATATTTTGAGGGGCCACAAGTGTTATAAGGATATTAATGGGGGACCAATAATGTCATGAGATTATTTCGACGGGCCACAAATGTCGTGAGACTATTTTGAGAGACAGCAAATGTTATGAGTATATTAGTATGGGACACAAATATTTAGAGGATACTTATAAGTGCGGGCTACAAATGTTATGAGAATATGTCGTTGGACCATATAAGGATATTAGTGCGGGACATAAATGTTGTGAAACTATTTTGAGTGACCACAAATTTTATGAGAATATTAAGATGGGCTACAAATGTGTTGGGAGGCCACTAATGTTATAATGTTATTAGTGGAGAACCACAAATGTTATTAATATATTAGTACATGCTCAAATGATATGAGAATATTATGACGAACCACAAATGTTATGAGAATATTTTAGCGAATCACATTTCATCTATTAAAAACTTTTTTTTTGTAGAATTAATTGGAACGATACTTGCGTGGACTATACCGTACTAGCTTACCAGTCACTGGTTGGCGTCCACTTTTGTATTTCCAAAATATTTGCATTTGAAACATTGTACAACTATTTGTACACGTTATGGGTAACATTGACCTGTCTTCACTCCAATATTGACCTTCCTCTTGCACTTGCGCAAAACCGTGACCTTGACCCACATTCTGACAGCTGACTGGCTGAGTGGGTGTCGTAAACAAGTCTGCACGAAAAGCAGACGGTTTTTCACAAACAAACCTAAGTTTTATATGAATTATTATTGAGTTTTGTTTAATAAACAATGAAAAAATGCAGTGACATAGTAATATATTCTATAAGTTTTGCTACGTAGAGAAAATCGATCTGTATCTGCCGGGACAGTAGCCTTGAACTCGTAAGTAATGACGCTTCCTTCTTTACTAGAACTTATTCCTTTATGATTTAAGTATTTAAGCTTAAAGATATTTAAAATATATGATTTTACTGATAAATTGATGCCTGTGACTGCGTCTGCATAGAATTACTACAGAAAAATGTAATAGAATATGAATAGATATACTAATATTTAAAGCTGAAGGGTTTCTTTGCTTGAATGCTAAAATCTCAGGAACTACTGGTCCTATTTCTAAAATTCTTTCAGTTTTAGATAGCCCATTTATCGAGGCAGGCTATAGGCTATATATCATCATGCTAAGACAAATAGCAGCTGTGCAGCAATGAAGTATGTTTCAAAATCGGGTTTTTCTTTTTGATAGCTTCTGCTGTCTGTCCTGCGTAAACGGTTAAAGTTTCGCAAAAATCATATATGACAAAATTGTTCTCTTTTAAAAGTATTAAAAAAAAGTCTGCGACAGCATATGACTATGTTTTATGGTTAGCTCAATATAATTCATTAAGAGAAAAATTGAAAGAAATATCTATTCTCACAGTACCGTCGCAATATATATTAAATAACATTTTATANATGCTAAGACAAATAGCAGCTGTGCAACAATGAGGTATTTTTCAAAATCGGGGTTTTTTCCTTTTGATAGCTTCTGCTGTCTGTCCTGCGTAAACGGTTAAAGTTTCGCAAAAATCATATATGACAAAATTGTTCTCCTTTAAAAGTATTAAAAAAAAGTCTGCGACAGCATATGGCTATCTTTTATGGTTAGCTCAATATAACCTCTTTTATGTTAACCATCTTTGTTCCTTCTTTATCTCTCTTTTGAGATGCAGACGGATTTGTGTGGAACAGCTAGTATATAACATAAGTATATAAGGTTAAATATATACAATTTTAAGCAACTCGATTGATGAAAAACTCATGAATTTTATATGAAACATTTAAGCGATTCTATTATTGGAATGTCAACAGTATAACGTGTTAGAGTACTCTATACATATTCCTTGATCTTATGTAAAGGCAAGTCCAATATACTATTATACTCGTATACGTATACTTAGCCTGGCAAATGGCTACTGATGATTTTTTGACCATTAAGAAGTTAATAATATATCAACACGCTATCATAAAACATGTTACTTCTTAAAATATTATATACAAGGTGTTAGCCTAGTAGGAGCCTAATTTAAAAAGAAAACATTCTTTTAAAACATTTTATTAGCATTATTTACGCTCACATATTAGTACAACTAATTGAGAATACAGCTTCATACATAATACATTACAAAAACAAAATAAAACCAGCAATGAAACACAAAATCCAAAACTGCTGATGTCTCAGCCCGGGTCAACGAACGCTAGCTGCAGGCGCAGCCGGGACGATCGTTTTTTAATCAGGATAGATTTTTTTCGTCTCATCATCAAAGTACTGTCGTCTGTCTTAGTTTTAGGTACCGATCCCCTAACACCTTGTATGAACCTTATAGTCCGGAAATAAAGCATGATGGGCTTATGCTCCAAATCGTATCTCCTACAACTAAGTAGGCCTAATTTTTTTCGCTGGGAAATGCTGTATGTACGCCGGATGAAGTGTAAACTTACATCCGGGAGTGTGGGACTCGCTGGTCGACCACTAAACCCAGCGGAACCCTCTTCATCCAGGTGTTGGGGTCCAGATGCCTGCTGACGCATTCAGCTCTAGCGCCCCGGATAAATCCGACTTAAGGGTTTAGTTTAGTTGAGGGAGAGCAAGCGAGCAAAATTGCGCCTTCTAGCCCCCCCCCCCCCCCCTTCGGCGGCCAAATTGTATTTATATATTGTTATTGAGTTTATTCATATGTCAACTGTACAATTCGTATAATGAGGATAAAGTGACAAATTATAGTTTAATATTAGTAATGTGTAACATTAAGGAAAACCGCTGGAACAAGATAAATACACAAGGGAATAATACAAAACAATAATATAACGTTATTGTTTTGTACCTTAAAATGCTGTTTAATTATAAATATGTTTACAAGAGAGTATTCAGGCAGACCTTTTAAGCATAATCTATCCTAATATTATAAAGAGGAAGCATTTCTGTTTATATGTATATAGGCTATATTAAATTCTGAAAAAAATAGGGATCCCTAAGGCATGAAAAAATTGGTCAAAAAAAATCAGTGCTGCTGAAACTATTGATGATAGAACAAAAAAATGTTCTACAATATTATAGAAGGTATTAATATCCACAAAAAGTCTATGATACCATATGTCCAAATAATGTAGTTATGCTACTGTAACTACTTTTGTTATGCTACTATAACAACTTTTTACATTTTAAAAGTGTCAATAATCAAACCATATTATTCATAACTCCGTATTAATGATTATCATATTAAATGATATTATATTAAAGACCGTTTCAATGTCTGTAAAGACACTTTTTCAATTATTAAAATCGGATATTCTTGAAAATATTACTTGAAAATATGAATGTACATCATATAACTTACGAAACCAAAACAAACTTGTTATAAATTCTAGTAGGCTGCATAAGATTAACAACTCATTTAAGGGTAACTGTATACGTTTCTATAATAAACTCCCACAAGACGTTCTAAAGATGTCAATTAATAAATTCAAAGTCTTTGTTAAAAGAAAGTTGATAGAAAAATCGTATTATAAGTTGCAAGATTACCTAGACGATAGAAACGCCTGGGAGTGAACGAATTGCTCTAATTTTAATTAAAATATAGTAAACTAATATGTTATTGTAATGATGATGGTAAAAAAAATACCCGACTGAGTTTGTTGTGGGTTCTTCTCGGATCGGGGCGCGAAGGAACCCTCGTAACTTTAGATTTTAAGCCGATTTTGAGAACCATCATCAGACGTATATTAGAATCAAAGTGTGGAAAAAAAAATATAATTCGACGATTCAAAAGTGCTGTAATATGATTACTTGAATAAAGATATTTTGATTTTAAATATAAAAGAAAAAATTAGGCATGATGTGTAGAATATGAGAAATTTTAAGAAAACTTAACCACCATTTGTAACGTTTATAATGTAACCTCCTTAGTGCCTTTGACAATACAAACTTTTTTCATGTAATTGTCAGCGATTGACAGTTCGCTTGATTGATTTATTTTTCTGACGATAAAAAAGCGCGGGAAATTTACGCTAACCTAAAACAAATTTACATTGTTGATGATGATGAAATGATGGTGATTAAGACACCTGATTAAGTTTATACTGGGTTCTTCTCAAAACAAAGGGCGAAGGTACCCTCGTAACTTAGGATTCTAGGTCGTTCTCTAATATCATCACCAGTCGTACACTGGAAATAATACGGAAACAATATATGACGATCCAAAAATGCTGTTTTACCCTGGGATATGCTTTTTAACTGCCTCATTTGTCTAGTGGTTAGCATGTTCGACTACACACATGAGATCCTGGGTTCGAGTCCCGGGTCGGGCCAATTCAATAGCAATATTAAATTTTTTATTAAGGTTTTTTCAATATTTGCCCGGAGTTGGGAAGTTTGTGGTGTGTTTCACCCCCGTGCCTCAGAGAGCACGTTAATCCGTGGGTCCTACGCCTGATCTCTCTCCAGTCGTGTCGGATTCCCATCAAATCGGACTATAAGAGTCAAGTAATAGAGAGTGCACTCGTGTGCTATGCCTGCCCATCCACAATGAAGCAGCGTGGTAGGTCTATGCTCTAAAAACCCTCTCTCATATGAATGAGGAGCCCTGTGCCCAGCAGTGGGACGTTAACGGGCTGCTACTTACCTTTGTTATACTTTTACGAACCCCTGGCCAGAGTCAGAATATCCACCCATCACCCATCTCACATGGGGGTGTCAGAGGCGTATTCACACTGGCACTCCCAGATGAAACCGGCTAAAGATGTTCAAGGAGGACATACGAGTTGTTCGTAAAGTCGCCTCCTGACGCCCAGCTTTCTCTTCCGTAGGGGAGGGGCATCTGCCGTAACCCATATTTGCCCATTAAAATTCTTCCCATCTGAACCTATTGGAAAGTAAAAAGCTCTCCAAAAGTGGTACAGTCTAAAATATTCCTCAAAAATAATTTCACCAGCGCAATATTATTCTGTATTTTATTTGTTCTGGTGTTACAGTCATATCTGTGTCCGGCTGGTGAGGTTTCCTGCGCGCCCGATAACGATATTTTAATAAAAGCTAGTGCGGGCGCGTTATTCAGTTGAAAAAAAATTAAGCTTTTTTTCGGAATCTTTTATGTTGTAAACCAGGTTTTCGTTACGCCTCAATTGCTTGCGACCAACCAACCAGTGCAGTACAGTGCGAGCAGTCAAAGGTGGCTTTACCAATGGTTGGTATGCAATGCCCCCGATCCGGGATTCTTCTCAGCAAAATAGAGAAATACCGGTCTCTTTTTTCCCTGGCATCTTTTCTCAGGCATTAGATGCCCGGTAAATTGATTCACCCATTTGTGAATGGACTAGATCCCGCGGGTCCATCCTTGTCATGACCGATGGGTATCAGTTAGGAGATGCCCAATGTACACCGCCCTTAAATGTTATCTGGCAATTCCGTGGAGATGTTTGTGTGAGTAGTTGTCCGCGTAGCGATACATGCTCCTTGCCAGCTTCCGAACGATCACTTCCACAGTAGGAATCCTGTTGATGTGGTGAATACTGTCGTTTATGATGTATTTTAGAACTCCTAATATCGTCCCTACGCATTTATTCTGCTGGGTCTGCAGCTTTCTCCTTTGATACTCCGAGCAGGAGTACGAGGCAGGGTGGCATACGTCAGTCTGGAGTGGACGTAAGTTCCGTAGACCGTAGACTTGAGGTGTCCACACACGCGAATTTTAACGATCCGCTTACTAGAGAGCGCTTGGAAGTAATGATTAGACATGGCCTCTTATGGGTTTGAATCCGAGGCAGTAGGAAGGTAGGTATAAGTATGGTTGGTGTTGTGCAAGGCAGCGGCACTTTCACCTGTGTTTATAAAAGAGCACCTAAGTAATGATTACATACGACCACTACATGGACTGGAAACGCTTCTTCTATCAGATACCTTGGAATCGATTCTCGGCAAATAAATATGGCTAGAATGGTGAGAGGCTTCTGCTGTGGCCAGTTACCACAGCTGTGCCACCAAGGACGAAATTGCTATTTGATACGAAGCTGGGCAGAAACCAGTTAGAAGTAAATAGCTTTTCCCAGGTTAATATGCTACTATCTTAGCCTGTGCCAAATAACATCAGGTGAAATTGAGTGTGAGCCCTAGTGGAGTAACGACGCCACGACTTAGCTCTTTAACTAATGTCACGAATGATAAGCAGAGAAAATCTGCTGAAGTATGAAGGTTACCATCTGCAATCTTAATTTGACATAGTAATTCTGTGAAGGAGTACTTTGGCTTATTCGGAAGCCCATGCAGAGGCTACTTCAGGGTACCCAAATGAAATCGTGGGCACCCTAGATAAACTTCTATAAACATCAATTCTATGATGTTAAATTTTAGTTCGTTTGTCCCTTTATAAATCAAAAACTTAACTGATTTTAATGACAACATAAATACGGCGAAAGACGATATGTTTGGAAACGGCTGAAAGCATTTGGCTGAAGTTTGGTATACAATCTAGATGCTTCACGTCACAAGATATATAGGTAGCTCTATAGCTGGAGAGGCAAAGGGAGATTACGGTGGACACGACTCCCTCTCGCGACAGGAGGACCCTCGTCGTCGTCGCTTCAACAGATGGACGTCCACTGCTGGACATAGGTCTCACGAAATGATGCCCACAAGGCCCGATCTTGCGCCGCCTGGCTCCAGCGGCTACCGGCGACCCTCCTTATATCGTCGGTCCACCTTGTGGGGGGTCTTCCTACACTGCGTCGTCCGGTGCGGGGTCGCCATTCCAGCACCTTCCGGCCCCAACGTCCATCGGTTCGTCGTCGTCGTGACTTTGGGTCTGCTACGGATCTCCTCATTTCTGATTTGATCGCGTAGAGAAACTCCGAGCATAGCCCTCTCCATCGCACGCTGAGTGACTCTGAGCATCCGAACGAGGCCCATAGTCAGGGACCCTGAACCCACTTAAAGCATTTCCCAGCGTAAAAATAAGCAGACATTGGCAATTTATAACTAGTCAGATGAAATGGCGGTCACTAGCTAGTGTTGTGATAAATCCCTGTTAAGTCCAATGCTAATGGCCACCACTACAGTCGATATCTACCGATGTGACGGTTTCCCCAAACCATGCTGCGTACGCGCACCCAATTAGTGGCATTTAATAAGTTCGTGGCTTTCCTGCTAGATAATACGAATTTATAAAACATGTATGCCTTGTTGTCGACCATTTGTGTCCTGCTCGTGTCTAACTTTGTGTGTCTCCTATATTTTTACATTATAGGTATCTATCTACCTTTTAAGACAATTATATACAGTAGTTTTTGGTGAAGTATATAAACCAATATAGTTGTCTACTACGTAAAGGTATGTACTTGTTATTTCTTTATTCAATTCTTACCAAAACTCTTAATTGTTATTTGCTAAGGTTTTTAAGATAATAAAGGGCCGTTCGTGCGATTTACAATAAGAACAAGAGAGTCGCTAAGAAACAAATTCAAGGCAGTTAACATAATGACACTTCACTGCGTATATATATTGGAAAACTTATTGTATGTACACAAAAACATTGACTCTTTTAATAAAAAAAGTGAATGTACATCATATAACTTACGAAACCAAAACAAACTTGTTGTAAATTCTAGTAGGCTACATAAGATTAACAACTCATTTAAGGGTAACTGTATACGTTTCTATAATAAACTCCCACAAGACGTTCTAAAGATGTCAATTAATAAATTCAAAGTCTTTGTTAAAAGAAAGTTGATAGAAAATCGTATTATAAGTTGCAAGATTACCTAGACGATAGAAACGCTTGGGAGTGAACAAATTGCTCAAATTTTTATTAAAATATAGTAAACTAATATGTTATTGTAATGATGGTGAAAAAAAAATACCCGACTGAGTTTGTTGTGGGTTCTTCTCGGATCAGGGCGCGAAGGAACCCTCGTAACTTTAGATTTTAAGCCGATTTTGAGTACTATCATCAGACGTATATTGGAATCGGAGTGTGGAATAAAAAAATATAATTTGACGATTCAAAAGTGCTGTAATATGCCTACTTGAATAAAGATATTTTTGATTTGATTTGAAAAGATAAAGATAAGGCAAAGTTTCTAATAAAATTTCTTAAGAGGTGTGTATTTCGACGTGAATACGTCTTTAAAATCGCATCCATAGGAAGTCAATTCATGAAAACGAATGATAACTAAATCGGTGGATACAGTTTGGTGTTGCAGCTCCATATCTATCACCTCAGTCAGAAATTCAATTACACCACCGGATAGCTAAAGGATCAAAGAATTTATTATGCTAAGTAAGGACTGTANTAAATAATAACCTTTTACATAGAATTTGTTACCCGTTGTTCACGTAGAAACAATCGTTCGTGTAAATAACACAGCCACACCCTATTTTATACATTTCTAATAGCTATAGTTATTTTGCAACGAATTTCTTAAAACCAGATGAAAATCCGTTTAATAATTATTCGTAAAAGCCTTTGTATTTATTAATTGATACTACTAGAACGTCATCTAGGAGTTTATTATAAAAAAGTATACATTATTCCTGCCACATTGGTCTAGTCGTCAGCTTTTTTCGGTTACAGGCTGGGAAATGCTTTTATGCACTGACCCCGAACGTGTGTCAGGAGTGTGGGTCTCGGCGAACAAGCAGACCTCGCAATACCCACTAAAACCCAGCGGAACCCTCTTCATCCATGAATGAAGCACCAGGGGTTCAACTTTCGCATTCATCCCTGGTGACCCGAATGAATCCGACTGAGGATTCTCGACGATGGACGGACTTACGCTTACAAACGCTGCCTTGTAGCCCGCCTCCTCCGACGGTATGAGGGAGCATACATTGCAATCTCCCTCTCTCGTTCGTGGGCCTCCTTCAGTGAGATGATCGTCTCACAGAAGAATGCCACTCCCGCCCAGCACCTCTCGCTCTATCGGTTACAGGCATGAGATCCTGAGTTCCAGTCCCCTTTACTGTTAATAAATTCTCACATTTCACTATGAGAATGAAAGAAGAGAGAGTGCACTTGTGTTATAGCACGAACTTGTATATTATGCCCGCCAACACGCAATGGAGCACCGTGGTGGGTTTATTATCTACAAATCTTCTCTCCTACGAGTGTAGAATTGAAATTATATATTATAGAGTGTGAAATTATCGTACTGCTACTTACGTATGTATTTGTTATATGTTTAATACGAAGAGAAGAACTGTTATTCAAGAAGGTATAAAAGAAGAAATAAGAAGATAAACTCTTGTTAGTTGCGGCTCATCGTAAGGCAGTTTGCTTGTAATATGCCAGCTGCCTAGCGAAGGGCAACAAATAATTGAGTTCTCTACTAAACAGAAGAATACAACAACAAGCAACATTGCAAACTAACAACTGTATATTCAATTTAATTATATTTTTAATTAGCTTATGTGCGTGATTTCGGTTTCTATTTATCCAGGTTTCATTATATTGTATACACGATGGGCTAATGGAGGCTTGGCTATCTTTAAATAGTATAAGAGCCCTCTACTAAACAGAAGAATACAACAACAAGCAACATATTCAAACGAACAACTGTATATTCAATTTACTTATGTTTCTAATGAGCTTTTGTACGGGAAGTGAGTTTCCACTTATCCAGGTCTCATTATATTATATACACGATGGGTAATGGAGGCTTGGCTACCTTTAAATAGTATAAGAGTTCTCTACTAAACAGAAGAATACAACAACAAGCAACATATTCAAACGAACAACTCCATATTCAGTTTAATTAATTTTTTTATTAGCTTATGTGCGTGATTTCAGTTTCTATTTATCCAGGTTTCATTGTATTGTATACACGATGGACTATTGTAGTCTTGGCTATCTTTAAATAGTATAAGAGTTATCTACGAAACAAGAATACAACAACAAGCAGCATATTCAAACAATCAACTGTATATTCAATTTACTTATGTTTTTAATGAGCTTTTGTACGGGATTTGAGTTTCCAGTTATCCAAGTCTCATTATATTATATACACGATGGGTAATGGAGGCTTGGCTACCTTTAAATAGTATAAGAGTTCTCTACTAAACAGAAGATTACAACAACAAGCAAAATATTCAAACGAACAAATGTATATTCAATTTAGTCATGTTTTTAATTAGCATTTGTACGGGATTTCAGTTCCAGCTTATCCATGTTTCATTATATTGTATACACAATGGGCTAAAGTAGTCTTGGCTATCTTTAAATACTATAAGAGTTCTCTTCGAAAGAGAAGAATACGACAACAAGCAACATATTCAAACAAACAACTGTATATTCAATTTAATTATGTTTTTAACTAGCATATGTACGTGATTTCAGTTCCAACTTATCCATGTTTTATTATATTCTGTACACGATGGGCTAATGTAGGCTTGGCTATCTTTAAATAGTATAAGAGTCCTCCACTAAACAGAAGAACACAACAACAAGAAAAATATTCAAACGAACAACTGTATATTCAATTTACTTATGTTTTTAATGAGCTTTTGTACGGGATTTGAGTTTCCACTTATCCAGGTCTCATTATATTATATACAAGATGGGTAATGGAGCCTTGGCTATTTTTAAATAGTATAAGAGTTATCTACGAAACAGAAGAATACAACAACAAGCAACATATTCAGACGAACAACTCCATATTCAGTTTAATTAATTTTTTTATTAGCTTATGTGCGTGATTTCAGTTTCCATTTATCCAGGTTAAATTGTATTATATACACGATGGGCTAATGTAGGCTTGGCTAAAGGTAAGAGTTATCTATTAAACAGAAGAATACAACAACAAGCAAAATATTCAAACGAACAACTGTTTATTCAATTTACTTATGTTTTTAATGAGCTTTTGTACGGGATTTGAGTTTCCACTTATCCAAGTCTCATTGAATTGTAAACACGATGGGCTAATGTAGGCTTGGCTATCTTTAAATAGTATAAGAGTTATCTACGAAACAAGAATACAACAACAAGCAGCATATGCAAACAATCAACTGTATATTCAATTTAGTCATGTTTTTAATTAGCTTTTGTACGGGATTTGAGTTTCCACTTGTCCAGGTCTCATTATATTATATACACGATGGGTAATGGAGGCTTGGCTATCTTTAAATAGTATAAGAGTTCTCTACTAAACAGAAGAATACAACAACAAGCAAAATATTCAAACGAACAACTCCATATTCAGTTTAATTATGTTTTAATTAGCTTATGTAAGTGATTTCAGTTCCAACTTATCCATGTTTCATTGTATTGTATACACGATGTGCTAATGTAAATTTGGCTATCTTTAAATAGTATAAGAGTTCTCTTCGAAACAGAAGAATACAACAACATGCAACATATTCAAACGAACAACTCCATATTCAGTTTAATTATGTTTTAAATTAGCTTATGTAAGAAATTTCAGTTCCAACTTATCCATGTTTTATTATATTCTGTACACTATGGGCTAATGTAGGCTTGGGTATCTTTAAATAGTATAAGAGTTCTCTACTAAACAGAAGATTACAACAACAAGCAAAATATTCAAACGAACAAATGTATATTCAATTTAGTCATGTTTTTAATTAGCTTTTGTACGTGATTTCAGTTCCAACTTATCCATGTTTCATTGTATTATATACAAGATGGGCTAATGTAGGCTTGGCTATCTTTACACAGAAGAAAATGAAGACACGTCCGCTGTTTATTCCTTAAAATCTTTTAAGGTATTCGACGGATTTTAATGCAGTTTTCAGCAATAGATAGACTGATTCAAAAGGAAGGTTTAAATGTATAATACATACATATTATACATATCATAATACAGGAAAAACTGACAAATTCAAAAATTGGTAATGTGAAGGTAAGAAACATATTTTCCTTTGCTTTAACCGCTAAACCTTACGAGATAGATCAAATTAATGTACTAAATAAATGTTTACCATAAAAAGATCTATAAATAGTCCTATATAGTTTGTATTTATCTCTAAAGGATAACCCATAGCAACCATTTTTATCTCTTACATATTACAAAAAAAATAGACGTTATTTACCAAGCTATTTTATATAATACTGTGCTATTCTTTATCCAATTAAAAACATTATATACGTTGTATATTTTATGTAGAACAAAACTGCTTTTAACAGCATTTCATTAAAATGGATATTTTAAAAGATATCAGGGATTTAGAAAGTGGAGTGTGACTTGGATATATATGCATCAAATACATTTCGCCGTACTTTAATACTTATACCAATCGAAATATAAAAATATACACATTCACAAACACACACACTTACACTTTTTCTTTTTTATATTTTTGTAAAACTTAAAACTGAAATTTTATTTTTGAGTAGGTTTTTATTTAATATTTTCCATGAACATTGTTTAGGTAGGCACTGGTCCCTAAAATACGGGTTTGCCTAGTTTAGGGGTCAGGATTCACAGAAAAATATGTATTAATTGCACCTAATAAATAAATATTTCATTTCATAATTAATATTAAACAGAAGCAGTTGCGCTAGTGAGTTAGTTAAATATAAAATATCCAAATGGGACACAGTAAAACGGGTAATCTTAGTCTTTTTGTAAAAATTAAATGGTCAGCTGGTAAACGAACGTCCTCGCATCTCGAGGCCGTCTACTTGCCTCGGAATGATGATGTTTAGTTGTACGAGTAACGCGATTTATGACCTGGGCGTCTACTGAGGTCTACATACTTTAATTTCACATTAAATTCCCTCACTTTCATTAATTTACTGACAAGAAAATAAATGTTCAACTGACTGCTTACTTTTACAAGAAGAATAATCTTAATATTTATTGCAATCGAAACTTTCTTAAGCTTAACACTGAAAAATGTAACGTAATAACTTTTAATAGAAGGCGTAATTCAATAACAAACGTTTACTCATACATACATACATACATAGCATCACGCCTCATTCCCATAGGGGTAGGCAGAGACAACATCCTTCCACTTGGCACGATCCTTGCATATCTCTTTCGCTTCTTTCATTCTCATTAAACCTTTCATACAACTTCGTCGGTTTATAGTACTCTTGACCTGGCTGTTACTTAAAATGTCCTGGATTTGGTCCACGTTCATGGCGAGGAGGATGTTCCGCCTAGCCGATAACTCCCCGCACACACACCTCCATGGGATTGCCAGCCACCATNGGAGGTGTTTGTCCGCCAGCTGGCAAGGAGGATGTTCCGCCTAGCCGATAACTCCCCGCACACACACCTCCATGGGATTGCCAGCCACCATCCTAGAGTGGCAAACACTGGGCGCCCCTTACCTCGTGAGCTTCTGCTGTCCCTACCATCAGACGTGGGTGATGACGGCACAGACGACGCGCCGGCAGTGGCTACACCCGGACTGACCTCACTAGACTAGACCTGGATGGGCCCGCTGACGTCGCCGGCGGGAACCAGCCCGATTGCCACTACAGGCAAAAATAAATTACCGAGCATCCGCGCGATGCTCGAGGCTTAGCCCGGGCCAAAGCCCCGACAAAAGCCCCGAGGCCCGTAATCCTCAATGCAAGTTGAGACGTACCCGAGAGAGCCTTGGTCTTCCCCTTCCAACTTTCGCATTCACTCTTGACTCATAAATACTTTTTGTAAGTCTCCTTTCATTGATTCTCTCTACATGCCCAAACCATCTAAGCATACCTTTCTCAATTTTAGTCACTACGTCTTCTTTTATACCTCTTATCACACTATTTCTTACTCTGTCACTCAATTTTAATCTACTCATGCTTCTCAACGCTCTCTACCGCATTTATTTCACGTTTACTCAATAGGAAATATTTCTCTGAATGTTCACGCCGGCCGTGACCAGTTCATGGAGGCTACCAAGGGTCACCAGGGCCCATTGTGGTGAAGGCAGCCTCGATCACTCTAGACGGCGGGAGGAGAAGTTATACTAGAGATTCCAGAGGGGTCGAATGCACGGCGCCGGTCTCCTTGACGGCATCGTCTCCAGCAGGTGTCTGTACGCGTGAGATGTGTACTGTAAGTGTTATGGAATGTGTAGAGTGTGTATAACCTGCCAAAGCGTCGCGGAAGGCTGTGGTCGGCGACGCTGGTTCACTCTTCTATTCCTTAATCCACAGAAAGGAAGGACTATTGCGGACAACGCGTGGGCGAGCTAGCCTAGCAGCGTTATGACTCGCCACCTTTCACTAGGGGGCAACGAGAGCCTACAAAACGCGAGGATAGGGTTTCCGCTGGTCC
The DNA here is from genome assembly GCA_015832385.1 of Elymnias hypermnestra. NCBI lineage: Eukaryota > Metazoa > Arthropoda > Insecta > Lepidoptera > Nymphalidae > Elymnias > Elymnias hypermnestra. The sequence continues at coordinate 456,770 of JACTOM010000889.1, read as the reverse complement.
CACAAACCAATTAAACGCGTGGGATTCCGCACTTCCCTTCAAATTATATAAAAACACGAAGCGGGCTTATTTTTTGCGCCCGTCACCAAGCTTCCAAGGTTAACCACCACCACCAAATAAAACAGACAACACAACGTGAATATATGCATACATATGACTAATAATAAGCAATTATTTTATAACTTAATTCTATTATGTTTAATATATTTACATAAATATTTACAATTACTACTATATACAAGATTTAACAAATATTCTACATTTATAGGACATGGGATATGTGGAGGGGGAGAATATCATAAATGGAGTGGGAAAGTTTGGGACAATTAAGGAGGATATGGTATACAGAACCTTCGTCTAGGCTACATTCACACATGGTGTAGTCCCAAATCCGGAGTTTGGCCAAGTGCACAGGAGTACAAGCTTGTCCTAGACGCAGACCAGAAATGGTACTGGTGATCCAGCGGCTGGCATATCTATGAAGAAAAAACCAGCGTCGCCTTGGTATGTCCGATTGGATAGCGGCATAATTTTTACCTTTGACCAATTTTGATGAAGACCACATTGAATTCCAGGATTTTTCCAGGAATGTTTTGGAGAGTGAGGTTATGTCTTGTGCACAATTTTGGAAATTTTCGTGCGTTCCATCTTGGACTGCTGCTTTCGCGCATGAGTCAGCTGTCTCATTTCCAGGGATACCGGAATGGCTGGGAACCCAAACAAGTAACACAGACAGATCCCTTTGACAACATGAAAAAAGAGCCTCTCTAATTCTGAAGACAACGGGAAACCTTGTTTTACTTCGGAAGGGGTTTTCTTTAAGAGACATTAAACAACTTAATGAGTCGGTCAAAGTGACAGTCTGTTGAATGTTATGGGAATAGGCATACAGGATTGCTTCTAATATAGCAATGGCCTCTTCTGTAAACACTGAAGACTCGGGAGGACATTTGAATTTTAAAACAATTTTATATTTGGGGCTCCAACAGGCAGCACCAACGCAGCTGTTGGACGAGAACCAATTCTGATTAATGATATTTAGAAATTTCTGCGTAGTATCAGGAGATCCTTTGAATAACCCAAGATCTGTGATGATAGGAGGCTTGTAGACTAGTCTGATTCGATTGTAAACCGATTTACAATCTGTGCGCGTTAAATAAATAAATAACCAAATTGTATGTATTTTACGTACACACAAACATTAATACATTGATTTTTTTGGCGTTACGTCTTTGCTGGTAGGGTAACTAGCCACAGTCGAAAGCTTGATACCAATCCAGACATAGGCAAATTAGAAATGGCCATTGTCTAATTAAACAAGCAAATTAAATATAAGTGGAAGAGAAATATCGTCGTCGTCGTCGTCATGTCTTCAGGCGATGGACATCCACTGCTGGAAATGTCTCACGAAATTATTTTCGAGTACATCCACAGTTTTATGTGTTTACAACTGTGTTATGTACTCGAAAATATTAATTTTAAAATTCTTTAGTCAAGCTTGACTTGGGAGTAAGCTGGTGAATGCGTAGACGAAAGCGTTACGAAAAGATCGGGCAAGGGGTCTAAAGCACAATCCTTTTTTTTAAGTTCAATAAAGCTGACGAGAGAGTTACGAAAAGTGTGACAGGGCGAGGCGAACGGATAGCAAAATTAATAAATTTAAATATTTTTAGATAATATAAACACACTCGTTTTCTTAATATGATAATTAACAGTTTATTTAAATGTTTGGCCCATTTCTAACAGCTGCAGAAACATGCAGGTATCCTTATGATATTTTTCTTCACCGAATGCTACAAAGGCGATTTTTATCAAAAATTAGCCGATAGATAGATAATCAAATTTCCAGGATTTGATAGGGTGACTTATTTTTACTAAAATATACGTATTTATCCACTAGGATAAATAAATATCGTTAGAACAAACAGTTATATAGTATTGATTACCTTGTCCGTTAGTTATTGGCAACTACATGGGACATACACCGTTTTTCGTTTCTGGACAAACGCCAAATTGTGATGAATCCATCTAGGTGAAGTTGTAATGTTTATTAAATTCCTAGGAGCTTAGACTTTAAAATTATACGAACGTGGGTACTTTGTGCCCGTGATTCTTATTAGAATGAATACACTTTATAAACAATTTTTAATTCATCATCATCAACTCAACTGATGGACTTCCACTGATGCTGCGTGCGTTTGGAACCATCGCCTTCCGGCAACCCTTATCAAGTCATCTGTCCACTTTTTAATGTCGCTGGGAAATGTTTTTACGCATGCCGAGTGTAGTAAAAATCTACTTGGCAGTGTGGTACTCTCTGGACAACCAGAATACCCAATAATACTTTTTTTTTTTTGGANTTGGTAAGACGGGAAAAAAAATCCCCATAGGATACTGGGACGCCGCGGACGTCCCGGTTATGCCGGACTTTTACCGGCTAAAAATGACCCGCCATCCTACGCACTGTCACAATGGCGACGCGACAGGTTAGCTCTAGAGTAAAACTGAGCACGCCACCGTGACTCCCCGTGAGGGGCCCCTACCTTGATTCTAAGGATCGAGCTACCTATGGGGCAGCGCGAAGGCGCGCCGCCCGACAACCTACGGAGCCTCGCTACGTGGGACTACGGCCTCCGCGGTCCGCCATCCCAGAGGCTAGTGCTAAGGGGGAAGACGGCGGTCGTGAGCCGCACGTCGTCTCCCCGGACGCCTCCCGACGCCGCTCTGTGGCCTTTTTCAGCGACATCACCTCGTCGCTAAAGGAGGCCACCGCATTCCAACACTCCCTCCGCTCCACCATCGCTCTCACGACGGTGGGCAGAGACAGGTCGGTCGACTCTAATACGGCCACTAGGGCAGATCTCTGTCTAACCCAACTGGGGCACACCGCAAGCATTCCTATACCCAATAATACCTATAGGAACCCTCGTCATCTGATGGGGCTAGAAGTTCGCCTGCGCATTCGGCTTAGATGGCTCTCCAGATGCTTCCAACAAAATGTAAACTGGAGCAGGTGGGCAGCCGTACGCCTGCCACTCCTCAACCTCCTCTGGCGGAGAGAGCCGTCAACCACTGGCTCCCTCTCCTTCGATATTGCCTCCTTCTGTACGATGACAGACTTACAAAATGAGGCTAGCGCCCTCGATACCTTTTCGCTGCCAGCCATAGGGACAAGTATGGTCGGCAGCATGAGATCGTCTCCGACTAGCGTCACAGTATGGTGCGCCGAATCGTTTGGAGCTCCACACTCAAAGCAAGCTGGTGATTCCTCTCTACCAACAATTCAATGCAAGTATTTACCGAAGCACCCATGAACTACTTGGTGGGGAGTCTACCAACGCTGCGCATACCGGTACGTGGTCGCTACACCAGTATTTTGGAAAAGCAACGTCTATCGGTTCGTCTAGCACTGAGCCCTGCCCATCACCATTTCAGTTCCGCGATCCTTCAAGTAATATGGACAACTCTAGTTCTTCTGCGGATCTCTTCGTTTTGGATTTGATACCCAAGAGATAATCTTAGTATAACTCTTTCCATCGCCCGCTGTGCGGCACTCTGCTTTCTAATATAACGATAAGTTAATTATTGTGTATTGGGCCCTTTCATTTACCAGTTCGTCTTTGGACTCAAGGGCTTCCTTCAGCCCATACTTTAATTATTAACAAAAATTAAACCATTGCACAAGAAAGAAGAAAAGTTTGATATGCAAGCTGATATGATAACCTACAATTCGAATGATATTAGCTGTGCGTGTGAGGCTAAGGACAAGCTAGCAGGGTACCTGATGATATATGATCACCACCGCCCATGGACACCAGGGCAACTGCCGATGAGTTTAATTGCCCCTTAAACTTATATTCCTAGGAACACCAGGGATAGAAGTTCGTTCCACATTTTTGCAATAACGCAGGCAAAAGGATCGACCAAATCGAGTAGTCGATGAGTGCCATTTCTCCTGTATATTTAGATTATTTAGATTTATTTCCACGACGAGACCAGTAGTTCCTCTAAACACTCTAATAGATCCTATAGATGACACAGAAAAAACTAATTGTTCTTCGATGATCTAGAGTCTCCAATTTATTGGTTAGTTGGAGGTTGTCGACAAATCCAGCTACCTGACTTTGAGTCTGGTCAAATGGAAGGAGTTCACATGGGAGTGCACCAGCTCATAGGTAGAATCTGTATTCCAATAATTTGGGCTCAATAAAATAGTAGCTGATTATTTGGTGTGAAAGTGAAGCTTTGGAAGCGATTTGGCTTTCTAAATGATCACGGAATTGAACTTCAATATCTTGATCTTGTAATAACATGATTTACTTCGCGTCTATTATATTGACATATTAAACTTGGTAATGATTGTTTTAAAGTAAGTTTCATGCCTTATTTCATCCTCTTTAATATTTTCGAGACATAAAACCCTTCTTTATGATCCCAACACAAACTGATAAGAGTTACTAAAGTATTTTGAATATTAGTATGCATGTACTCGTATATACGCAGAATAAAGGGCATGAACTCGGGGCCGTTAAGCAATAAAAAAAAGCTTTAACATGGGCTTCCTGACAACGTTGACCATCATTTTATAAATATTACAAATATCTGTACAACACAACCCAGATGAATGAGATATAACTCATCAAATTTATCGTGTCAAGTCCTATTTAAATTCCAAATACCATAAATTACACAGCGTTATTATACATCAATATGTATAATGGCAGAGCATGTACATGTTTATTTAATTAGATAATTACAACCACATAATGTGTTTTATACCTTTTTTAACTATGAATCATTGAAAATAATAAGTGTCATCGTGCAACGGATTTCTCGGCAATGAGTTATAACTACTCTGTACCTAGTTCTTTTTTTTTAATTTAATTCGTCACTGTGAAGTTTATTAATAGTCTGAAATATGGGCCGGCAATCTTTTTTTATAGCAGGGCCACAAATGTTATGAGCATATTGGTGCAGGCCACAAATGTTATAAGCTTGTTGGTTTGGGTCACAAATGTTTTGAGCATATTGTTGCGGGCCACAAATGTCATAAGCATATTGGTGCGGGCCACAGACGTTATGAGGATATTGGTGCGGGCCAGCAAATGTTATGAGCATATTAGTGCGGCCCACAAATGTNACTCATCAAATTTATCGTGTCAAGTCCTATTTAAATTCCAAATACCATAAATTACACAGCGTTATTATACGTCAATATGTATAATGGCAGAGCATGTACATGTTTATTTAATTAGATAATTACAACCACATAATGCGTTTTATACCTTTTTTAACTATGAATCATTGAAAATAATAAGTGTCATCGTGCAACGGATTTCTCGGCAATGAGTTATAATATATATACTCTGTACCTAGTTCTTTTTTTTTAATTTGATTCGTCACTGTGAAATTTATCAATAGTCTGAAATATAGATCAGCAATCGCTTTTTATAGCAGGGCCACAAATGTTATGAGCATATTGGTGCGTGTCTCAAAATTTTTGAGCATATTGGTGTGGGCCACAAATGTTATGAGCATATTGGTGCGGGCCATAAATGTTATGAGCATACTGGTGCGGGTCACAAATGTTATGAGCATATTGGTGCGGGCCACAAATGTTATGAGGATACTTGTGCGGGCCATAAATGTTATGAGCATATTTGTGCGGGCCACAAATGTTATGAGGATATTTGTGCGGGCCATAAATGTAATGAGCATATTTGTGCGGGCCACAAACGTTAAAGTTATAGTTAAGGGCCCATAAATCTTATGACCATATTGGTGCGGGTCTCAAAACTTTTAAGCATATTGGTGAGGGCTATAAATGTTCTGAGCATGTTGGTGCAGGCCACAAATGTTATGAGCATATTGTTCCGGGCCACAAATATTAACAGCAAATTGGTGCGGGCCACAAACTTTGTAAACATATTGGTGCGTGCCATAAATGTTATGATAATATTAGTGCGAGCCACAAATCATCAAATTCGGTGCAGCTGTTGAGGTGGAATCCAGTAATATTTTTTATTGCTTGCAAGTTAGCATTAGACTGTGATCTCAGCTGATGGTAAGTGAAGGTACTGTCTATAAAAGCGCGCTAATCTGGTAAGAGGTAATTTACCTCTTAATTCAAATAATATTTGTTTACTTGTATAAGACCGTTGATAGTATTAAAGAACGACTTAAAATCTATAATTACGAGGGCTGCTTTGAGTCCACAACAAACTCAGACGGGGAATTAGTGACAGTCTTATGAGTTTTTACATGGAATCGTACTGGAATGCATAAGTTTGGCTTGGAAACACGTCTTTGCCGGTAGAGTGATAACTAGCTACGACCGAAGCCTCTCACCAACCCAGATCCAAACAAGTTAGCAAATGCACTTCCCAAATTTACTCTAACAGGAATCGAACCCTATATCTTACACCATAACGTTATAAGTAAAACCGTAGCTAATTGTTTACCAAAATATTAAATATTAAACTGACAGCTTATTTTTTTATACTTAAAAACGAATTATGGTGAAAAAAGATTATAACGTCCATAATAGCGATAGCACAATAAATGTAGACAAGAAAGCATGCAACACAATTAATCGAATATGAATATAGTAACAAAATAAATATCCAAGTTTACTCATTTATATAAATTACCATAATTTATGTAATTATAAATTATTATCTACTACGTCCATTGTGTTGCATACAGCCGGTTTCCTACGGACTTTGTCTGGGAAAATAGCTTCAAGATCATTCATTAAATTCAAAATATAGTCAAAGAGACCACAGTTAATTTATAATCAACTATATTAATGTTATTGAAAATGCCTCATTGGTCTAGTGGTTCACCTCGAGACCACATCGAGTCTCTCGAGTCGATGGGAACTTGGCGGTTTGCTCCACCCCTGTGCCTCGGAGGGCATGTTAAGCCATCGGTCCTGCGCCTGATCTCTCTCCGTTTGTGTCAGATTATCATCACATCGGACTATAAAAGTAAAAGAATAGAGAGTGCACATTTGTAAGCGCATGAAATTTTTTACTATGCCTGCCAACCCGAACTGCCTCATTGGTCTAGTGGTTAGCATGTTCGACTACAGACATGAGGTCCTGGGTTCGAGTCCCGGGTCGGGCCAATTCAAAATTAATATTAAGTTTTCTATAAAGAATTTCTCAATATTTGCCGGAAGTTGGGAAGTTGGCGGTGTAATGCACCCCCGTGCCTCGGAGAGCACGTTAAGCCGTCGGTCCTGCGCCTGACCTCTCTCCGGTCGCGTCGGNCCTTGCGTCTACAATGCAGGAGACGCGCGCCGCAACAGTCCGCTCGTGACAAAAGCCGGAGCGAGACTGGTTGTGTACTATGCCTGCCAATCCGCAGTAGAGCAGCGTGGTGGGTCTATACTATAAATACCCTCGCTCCTCGGAGTGAGGAGGCCTGTGGCCAGCAGTGGGACGTTAAAGGGCTGCTACTTACTTTACTTACTTACTGCCAACCCGCAGTGGAGTAGAGTGATGGGTCTATGCTTCCAAAATCTTTTTTCCTGTAAATAAGTGGGCACAAGCAGCAGCGGGACATTAATGGGCTGCTACTTACTTTTTCTTAGATTACAATAATAGGATAAACGCTATGTTTTTGAACATATTTTTTTTTTTACAATTATCAAAATCAAAATATTCTTAATTCAAGAAGGCTCAGAAAGCTCTTTTGAATCGTCAGTAGTCTGTCCGTTGGACACAAATTTACCACCGCTTTGGAATGTTCATTCCGCTGAGAAGAAACGGGTACTATATTCAACGGCTACTCCTTTAAATATAGTTTTTGTATGTTTAAATATAGTTAGTGTGTCATTCCCTTAGAAACTCTATCTAAATGTCAATGATTCATGTTCGTCCCCTCGTTCAGAAATCAAAATAAGTTGACAACCAACAATTTCTTATCCGAACTATAATATTTTACGGACTATATTACAATTATGATGCAGATTTTTATTTAATGATTCTGAGGCGGTACGAAGTTTGCTGAGTCAGCTAATAATGAGTCGCTTTAATGATTCGACGGCCTCGCTGGCGTAGTGGTGCGAGTACTCGCCTTGCTAGCAGAGGTCCCGGGTTCGATCCCCAGTAGGACGAATTTAGGAAATTGTATTTTCTCTTTTGTCTGAGTCTGGTTTAGTAGGAGGCTTTGGCCGTGGCTAGTTACCAACCTACCAGCAAAGACGTATCACCAAAATAAAGAGATTTGTGTTCCAGTACGATGCTGTGTAGAAACCGTATGACGCCTCTTACAAGATTAGCGCGCTTCCATCTTAGACTGTATAATCACTTACTATCAGGTAAGAGCACAGTCAAGCGCATATTGTCAGTCATTTTCAATACGGAACGTAATTCCAGCCTCGCTTGCCAGTACCAGCGCGCCGACAACTCGTCGTTGGGTTCATCGCAGCATTCTGCGGGGTACGAGCCTCGAGGCAGTACCTGGGCATCTTTCCTCGGGCATTCAGGAAACGCCCGGTACCTGGTCAATTCCGAGGGGGGAGGGGTGTTCCGAGTGTTGCTGCTACCGCGTCATCTTCGCCGCTATCAACTACGGCTGGTGGTGGTGACAGCAGCAGCTCACGAGGCAGAGGACGCCCAATGTTTGCCGTTCTTTGGTACTGGCAATGCCGTGGAGATGTGTGTGCGGAGTGTTATCCGGCGGATGTGTGTGCGGAGAGTTATCTGGCGGACGAACACCTCCACGGTGGGCGTCCTGGTATCACGATGGATAACGTCGTTCCTGACGTACCTCGGAGCTCCTACTATCAGACGTAGGCACTTGTTCTGCCAACCACTGAACTAAGCGTAAATCCTCTTTGGCGCTCTGTATACCCTCTGCCACTTGTCCGTCAATATAATATAATAACTATCGCACTTCGTTGCTTAAGCTGGATCCAAGGGCGCGTAACAAAATATCAAATGAAATATTTATAGATGATAAATTAGCAGATGTTGCGAGCTTAATGTATATTTGATCACCAACTCTCTGTCTATTGCGGGTGTAATTGATTTTATAACACAGCGTGTCGGGTAATAAACTTCTAAAAACGCACCACGCTTGTCGTCGCAGTCAGTTTTTCTGGACCAACAAATCAACACTTCAAAACCATTAAGAAGTATTATATTGAATTTATTTAATAAGTTAATTCAATCTAATGATTTCGTGTAATGTTTATGAGTAATCCGCAGTTATCCTAGTGCACGAAGCAAGTTTATAAGAGCTGGATAGTCTACCCTTGGCAGTTGTTTGAGGACGCGCGCGAGTAAGGAGCGTCGACATGTACCGGTTAGTGTTGTTTTTCAAGTTCACGTAAGTAATTCGCACTTTGTTCATTGAATGCTACCGAATAATTTTCAAATTAAGCTACTGTTACTACAGAGAAAGAATAAAGACTCCATTAGAAGTAAATGAAACCTAAATAAACCTATCTATAGATGTATCTTAATAATAGCTTTATTTAATTGGGTATAAAAAGAGAGACATAATTAAAATACCCTGGACCCCTACACTAGGTAAGATCGTGACTTAGGGGTCAGTGTCTTCTCAATTATACTAGGCGTATAATTGGTCTAAATAATTAAGCGAAAATAAAAAATTAATATCTAATTTAAAACTAATAAGTAATATGAAACATAAAATTAATATTAGCGGTCTCCATTTGTGTGTGGGTGTATGTGTGTGTGTGTGTGTGTGTGTATGTGTGTGTGGCTGTTTAATTTTATAATATAAACAAGTAAATCAAAAAGTCCTTTATCCTAATAGGCTTTTATGCTTAAAAAGAGGGTTGTCACGTTCTGTTTTATCCCATTTTTACCATCATTACAACATATTTTCAATTTATTTTTGTAAGAGGAAGTCATTAATTCCCCCCCTTTTTTATCCTTTATAAATAATCCTTCAAATGATAATACGACTATTATTTTCTTTAGGACGTTTTGTGGGAATTTATCAATGCCTTCGAATGAATATGTTTATTTTATTAATCTTCCTAGAATTTCTGACGATTGTATTTGAGTTATCGCTTTTTTGATGTCTCGTTATCCTTCACATTAAAATACGATAAGTTTTAATAATAATAAGTTTTTATTCAAGGCAACATTTGGTCCAAATTGTTAGTATACAAATAACTTATAACTATGTTAGTGACAAATCGAATATAATAATACAGAAAAGAAATTCAATGAAACTAAATTAAAATCAAAATCACGTCTATCAATTAAAATTACAAATGTGAAAATACTATAAATATAAAGAAATCTTATATACTAGCTGAGGGTTGTCCCTAGGCATCATTTTCTGTTGCTCGTCATAGGAACAGACAGCCAATATGTGAATATAGGGCTAGGCATCCCCACACAAATCGTTTAAGTATGCTGTGATGCGATGCCCTCATTCTCTCCAAAAAAAAGGCAATGCGTGCCCTCATAACAGCATAGCAATCGGGCACTCCCGATTCAGCAAACATACCAGACGCGCTGCAATATCTGGGCAAACCCATCAAGATGCGAAAAGCGTCGTTATACTCCACGCGTGTAGGATTTTCTGAGAAAATTTGTCCAAAGTTGACAGGTATAAAAGCACTGGCAATACGCTGTAAATAATGTCTTCATGACGGCTTTGCTACATTTACCGAATCTTCGCAATAGCATATTACACCGAACCGAGAGTGCTCTCCTTTCCCTTTCAATATCGCAATCATTTAGTAAGGATATGGCCTAGGTACTTGAATTTGGTTACAATACGTACGTGCTGCGTCGTTTAAAATTACCTCTGGCACCCTTTCCGGTCCCTTACCTGCCCGAAATACCATCAGTTCTGATTTGTTTTNGACAAATTAGAAAATACAATTTCTTCAATTCGTCCTACCGGGGATCGAACCCGGGACCTCCGCTAGCAAAGCGAATACTCGCACCACTGCGCCAGCGAGGCCGTCAAAGTTTGTTTACTTTATCTTTCAGTCCATGAGTAATAGCATAACTCTCAAAGACTGAAATTAGTTTTCTCAGCCCTGTCATGTCATCAGCATAGCTCAAACTATTAAAGCATGTGTTGCAAATATGACATCCGACTTTTGTAGTTCTCAGCTCCTCGATCAAATCATTGATATAGATATTAAAGTGATCTGGAGAGGTAAAACCTCCCTGACGTACGCCGCATTCTAACTTATAGCAATTAGACGTCGCGTTGCCCTATTTCACATTATATATTTGATTACCGTCAATTATAATTTCATAGTTTACGAGGTTGAAATGAAATATTAATAGATGATGAGGTTTTCGGTGCAAGGCTTAATAGATGTCAACATAATTCCTTTTGCTACGTACTCATCAGAACTCATTTTATTTAATTTATTCATAATATTTCAATAAATTACGCTGATATTGGATTACAAATGTTAATTTTCTAATGGTATATGTTTATGTGTTTTAAAGTTGTTATAAATAAATAAGTAAACAACTTATTGCCTAGTTTCTTAGTCGAAGCATGTGCGCTAATGATTGCAAATCTGATTCAATATCTAAATTTACTATTTCCATTTCTATCAATGTTTAAATTTCACCACGGGACTAAAATATGGCGTATGTAAACCGCTTTTTTACGCGGGTAGCAATGTTGTGCTTTCCTCCCTAGGTGCGTTATGTACTATTTTATCGAGTGTCATTACTAGAAATCCGGTACGTCTTCACAACACTTTTGAATCGTCAAATATAGGTTTTTCCACATATTATTTCAAATATACGACTGATGATGATATTATATACAGATCTTATGACTTACAATCTAAAGTTACGAGGGTTCCTTCGCTCCTTGTCCTAAGAGCCCATAGCAAACTAAGTCGGGTATCCTTTTATTTACCTTCATCATTGCAATATTTATATTAGAGCAATTCAGTCACCCCAACATTTCTTTTGTATTTTATTCAAGAAACAAAGTTATCTATGAGTAATTTATGTTTTTATTAAGTTTATTTATACTTCTTATTATATGTATGGCAATGACTGTTTCCTTTATGTTTTTATTTCATTTTCAATGCTTTAAATTTTTCTCTTGGATATTTTAATTTGTTTTTATTTGTTAATTAGTAAAAGTTGTGTCTTTTCTTAAATGGAATCAAATAAATGAAATAGCTTTTTACTGAATGTATATGAAAGTATATATAAGGTGTTAGGAGGCCTTTGACGATGGGATGGAAAAAAGTCAATCCTGATTTTAAGCATGTCGGAGTGCAAGAGTCTATGGAACGCTGGCGCCATCTGTGTATCGGCGTGGGGGCAGAGTCAATAAGTGGCAGTCCGGCGCGTCTCTCGGCAGTTCTAGAGTGGCGGTCGGCTGGAGTGGTCTACTATTGAAACTGTCGCGTTCCTAGCTATTTTTGTTAAAGAGTTTGTGTAAATTGATATCGGGAACTTTAAGTGATTGAACATTATAATCAGAGTTAATTAACAAAGTATTTCATTGCACCAATATTACCCACGAACGCCCACAGAATAAGAAATTAAATAATGGATCCCATTAATGACGTTGTCGGCGGGAGGCCAGCGCCCCTGTGCTTTATGGTTCTTCTCCGTTCTCTCTTATTCTCCGACAAGCATATTTTAATCCTTTTAGCATTATTGACGCTCCATCATGTTAGTGCAGGTAAAAGAATTCATAAAAAATACATTACTGAAAATATCAACCAGCACTAAAACACAAAATTAAAACAGACTTCTCAGCCCAGGTCAACGACCTCGAGCTGCCGCGGCCGCGGCCGCCGCTAGATGCGAGTGCGCAGGTATTTAGCTGTACTAACATGATGAAGTTTGAATAATACTAATAAAACGTTTAAAAATATGATATTTTTAAATCAGGATCTGTTTTTTTCCGTCCCATCAACAAAGATGTCATTAGTACTATCATCTGTCTTTAAAATAATATATCTTTATTCAAGTAGGCCTTTACAACACTTTTGAATCGTCATTTTTTTCCCCCACACACTAATTCTAATGCACGACTGATGATGGTATCAAAGAACGATTTAAAATCGAGGGTTCCTTCAAGTCCCGATATGAGAAGAGCCCACAAGAAACTCAGTCGGGTATTTTGTATTATTTTTTTTTACCATCATCATTACAATCCTCGGTCTCCTAACATCTTATATATTACTTACATAAAAAATGTATCTATTTATTTATTACCTTAATCTCTGAAACGTGTGGATGTATTTTGACGGGACTAACTAGTATATTGCTGATATAAGGCATCAGGAATTACGCTAGGAACATTCTTAAATAAATAAATTTCTGACGTTACAGACAGACAATTTAATAGTATTTATATATACAGATTTAATTCGTGTAAAGCCGTCACTACCGCTTTGCCAGTTCCCTCGGCTTATTGTTCTATTACAATAGGATATTTTTTTTTACTAATTCAACAGCCGATGATGGAATATGGACACGGTGACATAAATATTCAAATTCAAAAATCCTTTATTCAAGTTTTTACAACACATTTGAATCATCACTTAATTTGTTGATATCTTATCTATAAAATGTATAAAAGGTAGGTTTGAGTCTTCAGGATCAACAGTAAAAATGGGTGTCCTACAAGGAGCAATTCTTGGCCCTTTTTTGTTCTTACTATATAAAAATGATTAACATACCATATGAAAGCAAGTTATTAAAACATTTAAAACCTTAAATGTAAAATATGCAGGCGCTATATGGGGAATGTCAGTTAAACTTGTTCTTTCAATCATTGACTGTATTAGCTTGCACTTAGCAGTCCTTTTCAATAATTGCGTTGACTCTGGCATTTTTCCTGATCTTATGAAATAAAGTAAAGTTGTCTCCTTGTTTTAATCTTGTGTTAAACTTAATAGTGAGGAACTAGACTTTGTAGACAGTACCGTTTTCTTAGGTATTACATTAGATAATAAATTGCAGTGGGGGCCCCATATAAGTGGTCTATCGAACAGGCTCAGCCCTGCGGCTTACGCGGTTAAAAGAATTCGTCGTCTGACAGATGTTGATACTGCCAGACTGGTATATTTCAGCTATTTTCACAGCATTATGTCACACGGTATTCTACTTTGGGATAATGCTGCTGATATGGATACCATATTTGTACTACAGAAAAGGGCTGTTCGTGCGATTTACAATATGGGTCCAAGAGAGTCGCTATGAAACAAATTCAAAGCATTTCAATGAAAGTTCACTGCGTATATTAGAAAACTTGTTGTACGTATATAAAAATATTGACTGTTTCAATAAAAGGAGTGATTGTACCTAATATAAGTTAAGAGTTTAAAAAAAATGTTATAAATTCTAGTAGGCTGCATAAAGTTAACAACTCATTAAAGGGTAACTGTAAACGTTTCTATAAAACTCCCACAAGACGTTCTAGAGATGTCAATTAATATATTCAAGGTCTTTGTTAAAAGAAAGCTGATTGAAAATCGTATTATAAGTTGCAAGATTACGTAGACGATAAAAACGCGTGCGAGTAAACAAATTGGACTAATTTGAATTGAAATATATTAAACTAATATGATATTTTAATGATGATGGTAACAAAAAAAAAACAAAATACCCCACTGAGTTTGTTGTGGGCTCCTCTCAGACCAGAACGTGAAGGAAGTCTTGTAACTTTAGATTTTAAGTCGTTCTTGAGTGCCATCATCAGACGTACATTAGAATTAGAATGTGGTAAAGAAAAAAAATATCATTTGCCGATTCAAAAGTGCTGTAATATGCCTACTTGAATAAAGATATTTTTGATTTGAAATCGGATGATAGATGTGACCCTATAAACTATCGTCCTATTTCTGTATTGCCTACCTTAAGTATAGTGTTTGGAAAATTTTACTCACTACTTGAACATATCGCCTACTCCATGCTGATTGTCAATGTATTGTTGATTATTTGATGATAACTATTGTTGATATTAGGAAACGACTTAAAATTTAAAGTTACGAGGGTTCCTTCGAGAGAACAGCCCATAACATACTTTGTCGGGTGTCTCTTTTTTTCATTTACTTTTTAAAATTTCATTTACTTTCATGTACTTTTTAAATTATTCTATTACGATTAATCCGTTAATTTCAAATTATAAGCCCTCCAATTTTGTTTTTTCTTTTATTGCTGACAGTAAGTGATGATACAGTCTAAAATGGAAGCGTGTTAATGTGGCATTCTACCTTTCATAGTTCTACACAGCATTCTACCGGAGTACTAATTTCTTTACTTGGCGGTACGTTTTTGTTGGTAGGGTGGTAACTAGCTACTACCGAAGCCAATCCAGACTCAGTCAATTTGGAAAATGCAATTCGGCTAAATTTGCTCTGCTAGCAAAGCGAGGCGGTCCATTTGTATACATATTTTAATAATAAAAATTTAATTTCAGGAACATCTTGTGGATACTTCTGTTCATCGTGACAATAAATGGATTACCACAAGACAAGAATGGTACTTTCGTACCAATTCTAGATGACGAATCACAAATAAACGCAACAAATAGTAGAGAAAATAGCTTTGAAAACGTAACACCCACCATTCAAGACACTACAGAGACATTTGAGACAGAGGAATCGGTAATCATAACGACTGTAGTTCCGGAAGTATTTGCTGAAACTGTTCCTAAAACAACAACACCTATACCTTCAACTCGATCTTACACAAAACCAAGCCCCAGATTCATATCAAAACTAAGCTACTTTAACAACGTGAACAATTTGAACAGCTTCACAACAAATATAATTGATAAGGTCAAAGGGAGTAAGAGAAAATACAAAAGTCGTTGCAGATGCGAGAAGATATGGAACTGTCCAAAATTGCAGATTACTGTACCGAGATGTCCCGAGGAATATTTCCTTTGCTGTTTCTGATATTGTCATTAGAGATAATAACATCCATTTAAGTCATGTATAGTTAGATTGACCTTTTAAAAAATGATTATTTCATTAAGTGTATTGACCATAACTCTATCGCTCGTCCCACAGAATATTACTTGTGTTGTTTTTGAAATTATGTCACTGGGTATTCATAAACCATAGTCTACATGAAGTTGATAGTGTTGGGTAGGACATACATGAAGTCTTACACATGTCCCGTACAAAACGTCGAAAAGTAGAAGTAAACGTCAAGAGTGTCTTAAAATTATATTTTGTACTACTACAAATGTATGTCCTGTTATTCTACTTCAGTAAAATATACCATAGAGTATAGTGTGAGTGGAAAGATAACATTAAAACCTCATGCAAATATTTGTAAATAATGTGAAACCTTATTAGCACAATATGGCTGCTCAATGTCTTGTATAGTGCTCAGATGTTTATAATTTGCATTTAAAATAATAGTGGAAAGGATAAAATGTCCAATTTGTGTTCAAGAATAGTTCCTAAACCTCCAAAAAGGTTAACAGAAAACAGGGACAGCATGTCAGTGGCACATGACATATAAGTAGACTACGAAATCTCAATTATTGTCCAGTATAGTAAAATAAAAGGCATTTGATGTCTAAATTGAGTATTTGTGAAGTCATTCCAATTATAATAAATCCTGTGTATGTTCTTAAAGAAGCATAGCAGTAAAGTACCTTGAGATTGTGATATGAGTGTTGTATAAAAGCTCTCTAGAAACTTGAAGTTTAAGAAATAATTTATTAAACAAGTTCATTAACTTTTTAATTTAAAAAACATTTTAAATGAGATCATCAACATTACACTGCCATTAACAGGCATATTTGAATATAATAACGTTATTTAAAACTTCTTTTTATCTACAAATACTTGTAAAATTCAAACTAAAACACAACGTACTATTCACCTGGCCTCTTTAAAAGTCGGATTTTGTTGTAAAACAGAGGCTACTCTTACAAGCTCATTTTAAAATTGTTTTCTACCCAACACTATTAAGGAATGATATTTTCAGGCTCATACCACTGCTGTGTTTACATCATTTATGGATATTACCCGAGAATATTTCTTTAATATAGCAATTTACCTTAAACTAACTACAACAGTTCCAAGTGAGTCATAAGTTTTTAAAAACACGTCAAGCTGATTGTCATTGACTGCTAATCCCACCGAATTCTCTCGCAGCTGTCAAAATGACACTACTTTTTATATCATCTATATCTATGGTATTATGTGTAGCAAAATAAATTGTTTCGTATAAATTCAAAGCTGTTGGATATATTTTAAAATTTATTTAATTATAATTATCAGCGTGTGATGTAATCGAATTTTCTATGGGAATGAAAATATCTTGCTACCTATTCACTAAACATTGACATTTCACATTGACATCACATACATCGCGAATTTCGACCCCTTCCACTTTAAACTATATCTAAATCAATTGAAATCGCTTTAGAGGTTCAAATGTAGCAGATGTACTACTGTTACTTATGTATTTATGTTATTTGGTATACGAGGTATGACAATTAAGTATAAGGAGACTGATTCCATAAAAACCGTATATTTGAAAATTATTCTACAACTCTGCCATCCCCTTCAAAGTAGTCCCCTTGAACAGCTATGCAGCGATTCCAGCGCGTTTTCCATGTTTGGTAACATTTCTGGAACCCTTCGACTGGGATGTCTGCGAGTACCCTCGTCACTGCCACCTGGATATCCGTATTTGACTCAAAATGGGTTCCTTTGACCACCGACTTTGTTTTAGGGAACAGAAAAAAGTCACAGGGTGACATGTCGGGTGAATACGGCGGCTGTTGAAACACGGCGATCCCTTTAGAGGCAAAAAACTTGGAACACGCCGTGTGCGGTGTGGCACGGCACGTTGATGTGATGAAGGATCAAGTTACGAGCGATGTCTGGGCGCACCCTGTTGACTCTTTTTCGCAATCTTTCGAGTACCTGGCAATAGTAGACTTGATTCACAATTTTCCCTGCTGCACATTCGCGTCAGTCCGCACCTGGACTGGTCTCCCACTCCGCGCCTCGTCTTCCACCCTTTCACGCCCGAAACACCTGGGCACGACTAAGAGCACTATCACCATACACTTTTACAATTTTAGCGTACGTTTCCGAAGATGTTTCACCCAATCTGGCGCAAAATTTTATCGCGACGCGTTGCTCTTGATTTCGTTTTTCGATTTTCGTGACGAGCACTACAAACACACGTCTACTCAACTTGACGCAGCAGGCCAACTAAACAAACTAGAGCGATGGTACACATATCAATGGAGGGGAGAGATGCCGGAAAGAGAAAGGGAATTTCAAGGACACTGGTTTACCACAAGCGCGGCAATAAAATCAGTTATCATTACTTAATTGTCATACCTCGTATATTTCGCTTTGCTAGGTTTATAGATATTGATAGTGCCTATAATAATATAACTCTGCTGGTACTGCCATCTAGTCTGGATCACCTGATACTGGATCCCTCCTGTTTAATAATCTTAGTGAGAGATATCATTATTTACGTACAAGTGATCTTAAATAGATACACAAATTTTAATAGTACTGGAGCAAGTGGGTCACCTTGCGCAATACCAACCTCTGTGTATTGCGCAGGGTGACCCACTTACTCCGGTACTATTTAATATAGTTACTATTAAAATTTGTCTTAATATCGCCTTTAACGATCCTGTGTAGTGTGGCTTGTCATCTTATTACTTACTAGATTACTAGATTCGACAATATAATTAAGCATATATCAAAAATAATAAATATTGTAAGATGTATATAATTTATCTTGGATACGAAATATAACTTATTCTAAGTATATAATCGTAGAATTAATAGATTTAGTATAGTTCTAGATTCTTATTAAGAGTATAAAGGGTTAAATGACTCAGCCAACGTAATATTACGTTGCTGTATTGTACAATTGTCAAAGCAGCTATATATAATCAATAAAATTATATTACCTTAAAATTTTGGTTTTATTTTTAATTATACTTTGTCAAGATATCATTTAAGACGTAGCAAATATTAATTTAATAATTAATTGGGTATTTGCAAACGATGTAAAAACCATTGTCTCACACGCAATTTTACGTTGGAATTCTGTGGTTACGTGCTACTTCCATGTCTTCATGGGAAATCATCATGGAAACCCACAATGAGAAAGACATTGCGGGTTATGCCGGACTTTTACCAGCTAAAACCAGACGGATTTTGGCGAAAGCACGGGATTGGAATATATCCGCACTCCCGCCAGCTATTGTGACGTATTTATACGTCATACATTACTATATCTTCGCTTGTCCGCTAATCATTTTTTTCCAATTACCATGTCTCAAACAAGGAAAAGTATTTTATGATTGCTAATAGTCAAACATATACAATGTTATCTTTTGTTTATAAAATTAAGACTGGTAAGTCTTGTATTTGTAGGCTCGTATCTCAAAATTAAAACTTACCCCAAGGGTTTTCATTGTTATTCAAAAACATCACTTACATAATAAAAACACAATTAATCACTAATAAACATTCACAGTTTATATAATATAACAAAAAAACTTAACGACCTTATACGCGACACACGCAGCGTTAGTAACGGTCACTTTGTAACCGTTTTTTTTCTATCGACAGGTGTTACGTCTACGCATATTTTGGGGCGAAGTTTACCGAGAAGCGAAATTGATAATATACGTTATAGCTTAAAAAGAAAGAGATGCTTATATCGTCGTCGGACAATCTAAGGGATAAGACGTATTTATACGTCGTGCTCGGTTAACAGATTAATATCGAATCGAACTCAGGGTCTAACGTCAATTTATTACAGTTAGTAGAATAAAAAGGCACCATTGGACATTACAATTTATTAATAAAAATATAAAACATTTCCAAGGCAGTATTTGATATATAGTTTCGAGAATATGTTGTTTATTTTGGACTAGGCCACACATGCACCAGTTTCCAGAGATACGTCATTATAAGACGAATATAAATACATCATCTATGTACCTACTGAGCGGGCCTTAGAGGAGGAATTAATGAAGGCCAGTTAAACCCAAGAGTAGAAAAGTTGCAAGATTTTCAGAGGAAAACCCTCTTTTTATAGTCTCTTATTTATCCGTACATGTATCGCATGTCGCATTACACCCAACCGCGAAATGGGAGTAAAGTAAAAGGCATTCGACAGACCAGCCAAGGCCAAAATCTATCCATTGAGCTATTTCACTCGCATCGGTATTTCATAAAACCATACCGTTTATTTACTATTTAAGATATTTCTTATGTATAAATTCAAATGATATGTAATAACTAAAACTGTAGTGTCTGTTTGTAATTTAAATAAATACAAATGAAAGTATATACGGTACTTATACCAAAATATTGGATTTTTAAATTTCATCTGTGTAAAAAATTAAGTGATCAAAAAAAAACTTTTGCATAAAAATGGTCGTACTGGAGTAAAAAAATTGAATTGAAGCGAATATAAAGTGTCTGAATTGGTATATTTTTATGATTGTCAGATGCGTTTTACTTATAAATTTCAATTATCAAATATGTTTTTTTTTTTTGTCAAGTACGACCAGTTTTCCAGATACAGCCATTTGAAAATGGTCTATAATTTAAGATTTTTTTTCGTTGCCCTAATTTTTTCTACTAGTGTATATTGGGAAAATGGTTAAATTTTATACATTAGTCGGAATCAAATAGTTACCGGAACGCCAGCGCCATCTATCGGCGCTGGTCAGAATCAATGAGTCACAGGCCGGCAGCGTTCCCGACAGTTCTCGAGTAACGGTCCGCCATGGTCGACTAATGAAACTGACGCGCGTTCTTATTACTTTTAATGTGTTTGTGTAATTTGATAGCACCATAATTACCCACCGACGCCCAGTTTGGAGGTTGAATTATGGACCCCACTAATAACAATGTCGGTGGGAATTATGCTTTCTCCGGCGCATTTATAACGCCAAATAGTCTAATATAGCAAATATAATAAGTTATTGTTTTTGTCCAAGAAGACGATACGAGTGCATTCCGATTGGCTGTATGCCTCAACGGATATATTGACGTCACAGCCAATTACAAGTCGATTTGTTACATTTAAAATTTTTTAATTAAAAATTGGAATTGCTGCTTTCATAAATTTGAAGAAGGGGGGGGGGGGAGAAAGAATCAATGCAACTTCTCTACTGAATTAATTTAGTTTACTAACATCTACACTTACTAACATACAAAACATAAATATATGTAATAGTTGTTAGTCTTTCATTGGCACATCAAGGACGATCACAATAACAACGCCCTACAAGGCTAAGTTTTAAACTTAATTATCACATTCATAATGAGAAGCATGTATTAGTGGGTATTATATATTATGAGGAGAGAGAGAACATCCTATATGCGAAATTAACGTAACTTTTATTATTACTGACGGATTAAATGAGGATACTGTCTAAGATGGTAATTTGCCTTTTACATTTCAGTTTGATTGAAATTCAATTCAAATCATAACTATTTATTAGCATGGTTTTAACTTAACTTAAGACAAGATACAAGTTTTAGAGAACAATTCCATGAGTCCTACGTATAAAGAGTCATCCCGCATTTAAAACATAACGTTTTCTATAATTCCAATGATTTTAATCCTATAACTATTAATACATATTAAAAAAATCTTACAAAATCCTAATTTTATATTTGACTCCTCATACGTAGCAATTGACAAGTTCTTAACACAATTCAATACCGCACTTTTTTTAAGGGAAATAAACTTTTTTCCACCTACCCTCCACAACATACATCCCATATTCAGTTACTACCATCAAAAGATCGAGACAGTTTAAAATAAAATACAAACAATATACGGGTGTAACATTAAATATCTTGTTTCAGAGCATTTATGACTGAGCAACAGAGTAAACACGTATACAACTCATTTTCTATTAAATAACTATATATCCCACATTCCCACTCCCAGCACTGATAACTAATCACTGATCAGTCTGGAAACAGTAGGTTAGCATCTCTACCGCAGCGTTCCTGCAAACAATTATGTTATGTCATAATTATACCTACAGTACTATTCATAAACGTCACTAAAACTGTGCGATTGAGCAACACACAAATCGGTTGCCATGTTGTTGACATGAGAATACTACTGTTCGTTCGCGTTAAGAAAGTGGTGAGTCATCATTTTGCGCTGGCCTAGCTCCGCCCCCTAACCAATCAAATTACAAGTTCAAATTCACAAGTAAGGTTTCCAAACTTTTTGTCATATAACACTTTCAAAATTCAATTCTACAATGTTCCCGAAACTTAATTTAAAAAGATCAATTTTCATAGACCCCCCCTAACTATTTGTGCTGGTACACATTACTTTGGCACGCCAACTTATAGTCTAGTCCCAAGGATCTCGAGTCTCTCGTGGACCCCTGAGCGTGTACCTGGACCACTTTGGGCATCACTGCTATAGTTTTTGTAAATAATATGAAACCTTAACTCACTGACTTAAAGCACATTTTAAAATAGCGAGAGCAAAATAATTACAATAAGAACATATATAAATTGTACCTAAACTCAAGAATAGTAAGATTCTTTTTCGTCTAGCTATTTGCTACATTGTGTCTGTATACCTATTGTCTATTTGTATATTTATCAATCTATTAACTTGTTTATCGATTTATTTGCCTGTTTGTCTATTTATTTGTCTATATTTACCTGATGTTCGCTGATGAGGTAGACTGGCAGTGGTGCAGTGCAAAATTCACACGGGATAACAGGCGAAGGGGATGACGGTCGGGACGGAGGCCGGGACGGGGGCCGGGACGGAGGTCGAGACGGCGAACGGGACGTCGGACGGTACTGCGCTAGGTCTGGCCTACAGCCGGTCTGTGCACAACAAAAATACATTGTAATAATGCTGTACTGAGTCTTATATGAGAAAGAGACGCCTAAGAGAGAGAAAAATAAACTTCATTGAATATAAGTACACGCTCACCGCACAGGCTTTAAACATGACTCGTTTACAGTCAGTGCAGTTCTTCTACGGAATGAGTTACTGCAAGGGATAAGAAAGGCCACCTCAACATATTCATTCAAAACCCAACTAAAAAGGCATTTCCTTAAGAAGTACATCACTGCTTGAATGATCTCAACTATAATTATTATATCTTTTTTTTAAATTCGTTATGGTGTTGCCACCGCTGTTCATGTCATATTTTACACCTATCTCTGATTATTATTATATATATATTTTTTTTAACACTGTAATGCACATCTACCAATGACTTTTTTTACACCAGAAAGGTTGGCTGATAGATTATAAATAAATAAATAATGTTTCTCTTCTTGGTGGTCATAGGGTGTGGTTTACTATATATGAACTTGATATAATTAATGACACTGCAAAATCATTTAAAACGAAAATTATAAGACATATGTTTTCCCATTAGTTTCTATATTGTTGTATTGTTCTTTTGTAACTCAAGAATTAATTTCATAAATAAATAAATAAAATATTTTTAATATATAATTTTAAAGCTTCATTCTTTTCAAACAATATTTTATATAATCTATTCTTTTATTTTCCCGAAAAAAATCATTTAGATTAAAAAAAGCTTTTTAAGGGGCCTATATATAAAATTTAAACTAGATTTTTCGTATAATGATACAAGATAAATATCATATGAATTACAAAATAACAAGAAATTATCATTTACATATATATATGTTCCGTGGGGGCGATTTTTTTCACCAACTGTATATTAGATATAATAATATTATGTATTACTAGGTATAACATTGGTAAATTGAATAAAAAATATTTAAATTATTTTTTTCTTTTCAAAACCATCATGGGGGCTATGATATGAAAGATGCTAAAAAGAAGCGATTTCGTTTAGTTTTGCCCTTCGCCATGGGTTAATATCAATTTACACAAAATGTTTTGGGGTAATAATTAATAAAAGTTTCCCGACCGCTGTTACAAGGCATTTTTCATTATATCCGGCAACATCTCAGGCTGAATTTCTTCAATTTCATAACGAATATTGTCTTTAAGATGTGGAATCGTTTGGGGCTTATTCACATAAACTTTTGATTTTAAATACCCCATTGTATAAACGAAGTATCGGATCTAGTTATACATTTGTATAACAAGCCAGGTTCAAGGGGAGCCCCGTGCAGGCTGCGGTTCGGCTGGCAAATGCAACCCCGACTATATGGTCAGTCCGACGCTGCCAATACTGACCTGATGCTGCACCAGGTCGTCAGGTGGAACAAGAGCTCCACAAAATTCACAAGGTAAGCGTACTGCCTCGCTGTAAAAAAAAACAAAACTACTACAATAACTGACTGCTGCTCTTTATGTTGTCTACGTATAAACGGTTAACTAGTACTTTAGACACTCTATTTATCAAGAAAGGTTTTTGAAGTGATAACTTCAAAACCCTTCCTCCTCTCTCTACTTATGCGATAGACATATACCGTTGACAGTTGAGTGCGTAACATATAAATTATATTAATAAATGAGTTTTACTTACATTATCATAACATTGACTTGAAGCAAGTGTGCTAATTATTATTATAATATATATAAAGATAGTTTGTTTGTTTGTTTGCATACTTTACAGCACATCAATAAATAACAATTTAACATATTAACTTAGTAATAAATACATGTACAAAAGGCGGTCTTATCGCTAAATAGCGATTTCTTCCAGACAACCTTTGGGTTTAAAAAGCAGTGAGTATCGAAACTGATGGGTAATGGCATAAACATACATATTATTACACATATAACATGAAAATATAAGAACAAACATAGCTTATATAATAATAAACTTACATATATTTAAAATATATCTAAATTATACATAAAATAATACATAAATCGTCTAAACTTTAGTCTTTAAAAGAAAATGTTCATTTAGCATTTTTTTAAATGCCAGCAATGAATTTACTTCTTGGATTTTGCGTGGAACAATAGGTTCCATCTATCCAATTATTTATTCCAGATAGCTGCTTCGTTATCATATTTGTTTACTACTTTAGCCAAGAACTTGGCTAGTAGACATGCTCCTATTGAGCGTAATAATAATACTGACATACCCTTGGATATCAATCCAAGTAATATTGTTTTAAACATGTAATAAAGACTAACAGAGAATTCCTCTTGCTTAAAAAAGCAAATTTGTCATAATGATTGCCACACGTTACATTCAGTGACAGCAAATTTAGATAATAGCTTTATCAGCCTAAGCACCAGAATATCCAATGTATTATAGGTAAAGTGCTTGAAATTGAACTTTTTTTTAATAATTTTAACATTAATGTGTTATGCATAACAGAACATTGACTAAAAAGTAATGAATATGTATTTAGTTTTGGTAAACATAGGTTGGTAGTTCGTTTAACAGAGTATAATCCATACATGGGGGCTCGTTAATTTTAGTAAATAAAAAATTTAAATACAAGAAACGTACAGACTAATTGAACGGACGACAGAGCTGGCATCTATTGAATTAGAGCAGTTTGTTATAGTAACAGTGTATAGGCCTCCTTTATCCAATTTTGAAGTATTTATAGTAATTAAATAATAACCTAAGCTTTTCTCAAGTTAAACAATTTCAACATAGAATATTTCACATCATGTTATCACCAAGTCTGATTCAGATAAAATAGAATACACAATGTCCTAAGTAAAAAATTATTATGACTAGCAATAAAAATTAAAAACTATAGAAATATAAATGTCTAAAAAAAGAAATTTATATATTTTGATTTAACAAGTAATAGAATTTACATACTTTGGTGCAACATCACTATTCCCATTCGAGTTGTACGGCGCAGTGACCTGGAAAAAAATCCTAAATGAATAATATAATAAGTAGTAACAGATTTTTTATCAATTGCTATAAATTTCGTTTACATTCATATACAATTGTAAACTAAGATGGAAACAATAGATGAAAATACAAATTAAAAGTGCTTGCGTACAAAGTACACATGTCAAAAGTAAATAATCATTTATTGAAACCTCAAATGACGAGTTATATATAAAAACGCCACGAATTTTTTGTCTATATTAATTAAATTTAGTTTTGTTTAAAATTTAGATAAGAGATTTTATGAAAAATTTTCATTTTAAATTTTTTTGAAAAGTTAGTATATTAAATTATAAAATGACGAGTGCCAAATTAAAGTGCCACAAGTTACGTGTAAACGTTAAAACTACCTACCATTCAAACGAATTAGCATAAAAAACGTTGCATAACTTCGTGACGCTAATCACGCGTTTCATCCGTAAAAAAATTTGCCATGCGCCTAAAGAAGTTTCACTACAAAAACATAAGGCAACCTACCAAAACGCTCACTCCTTGCGTATTAAACGTTTGTCAGCCACATCCGTAATTGTTATATACATATAATTGACCGTTTTGGCGACCTCATTTATCACGGAATTTCGAAGTGACATGTAAGCATCGGCTACAACTAAAGTCTTACAGACTTTACACATTTTATTTATTTGTGAAGTAGTATATTACCAGTTGTGAATTAAGAAGAGACTCACAGAGGATATATCCTAAAACTTAATAATAAATTACCTCATTCAAGCCTCGTCTAAGCTCTCTCAATGAGGACTTGATTTGACTGAATCTATCACCAGCACCGAGTCTGCTTTCCCTTGGCTCGTCCTTCAGCTGCAGCTCGTTGAACCTGTCCATAAACTCCTCGGGGCTCATAGGCTTCAAATTGTGCAAATGGTTCACTCGTTTATGTGGTGCTGGAGCAACCTCGGGAGGATTTTGGAGAGCATCCAACTTCTTTAGCTTTTCTAGTTTAGCTGCTGCACTCAGCACTGGGGATAGACCTGAAAACGTAAAATGGTGCCTGAATAGATAGAGGGTTTCTAGCACCGAAAACCCTAGACGTTGAGTTTGAAATGAGCTGAAAAAACATAGTAACCAATATCTTTATAAAGGGCAATGAGTAAGCGGATGAGCTGGATCGAGCTGGATTTAACAAAGGTTTTATTGGTCCTGAACCCTATATTACAACAGCATCGTGCAAAAATGCGGAATAGCGGAATGGGACAATTATAAGGGTCTCAGGCATTCCAAAACATTCTTGGATGCAGTAAAACCAGGTTTCGCGAAGATCTTAAAAAATTTTAGTAGAAGATAGGTGAGGTAAAAAAAAAGTAAATAGCAGCCCATTGACGTCCTATACAAGAGAAGGTTTTTAAAGCATAGGTCCACCGCGCTGCTCCACTGCGGCTTGGCAGGCATAGTACACAAGTGCACTCTATTCCTTCACTCTCGTAGTTAAATGTGACGGAATTCCAACAAAATTGAAGAGAAAACAAGTGCAGGACCGACACCTTAACGTGCTCTCCGAGGCACCGGGATGGATCACACCGCCAACTTCCCAACTTCGGGCAAACGTAGAAAAAGCCTGACTAGGGACTTGAACCGAGGATCTCATACCTGTAACCGAACATGCTAACCAATAAACCAAAGAGGCAGTTAGGTGAGGTATGCAGTAGCAATTGCAACGGCCTTACTGTACAAAATCTATGGGCATTGCCTAAGACTCAATTTTCAGAACCTGCAATGAAGAAAAAGAAACAATTGGGCACATACTGGGCGAATGTGATAGTGGCATAATGCGCAACTAGAAAACTTCAACGGTTCCAACCTAAAGTCTACATCTCAAACTTCTGGAGGATATTAAGGAGGTATTATATGATGGAGCGCATACAAAAGATTCCCAAGAGTCGAAAGGTGGGTGGGTTTAACAAGAAATATATTGGTAGTTCTTGAAGAGAATAGACGATAAGTTTCTCTGACAATCCTAGCCGAATATCCCACTCCAGAACTACTACCAATCCATTCATACCATCGTTGCCAATCCATTAGCTGGTTGCAAGAGTTTCAGTCAAGTACACCGCAAAACCACCACTTTTTAAGTTCTTTACGTATACATGTTAGGGGTACAGTATAAATTGATCAACTTAAGAGTGAATTAAATTCTTTGCTTAAATTCAATGTTAATTGAATTAATAATAATCTCAGACAAATTTTGATTGGTTATAAAGAGGCATCATAATTTTATGATGATTCATTACAATGTGAATGTAGCAATTTTGCAACAGGATTTTAGGCTATCCGTTATATAAATATATTTTGAAGTGTATGGCACTTTAAAAATTGTACAGTGACAGTAACACTATCTATTAATAAGCTAATATATGGCGTTACTGTCACTAGGTCTACAGAACCTACGTCCGCTCCAGACTGACGTATGCGATTCCTGCCTGGTACTCTTTCTGCTCAGGGTACCAGAGGAGTAGGTTGCAGATCCTGCAGAACAAGTGCCTACGTATGATAACAGGAGGTCCGACATATGTCAGAAATGACATCATCCACCTTGACACCAGGACGCTCGCCGTGGAGGTGTTCGACCAGAACTTGGCGAGGAGTATGCTCCGCCACGCGGACAATTCCCCATACACCTCCACGGGATTACCAGCCAGCACCAGAGAGAAGCAAACACTGGGCGTCCCCTGCCTGCTTTCACCGCCTCCTGATGTAGGCGATTATGACGGCGAAGACGACGCAATATCAGTGGCAATACCCGGACTTGACCATTTAATTAATCGACCTGGTGGACCCGCTAGCGTAGCCAGCGGGAACCAGCCCGTATAGTTGCGGGCAAAACAGAATACCAGGCATCAAATTGATGTATGAGGATGAGGCACTGCCTCGAGGCCCGCAACCTTCAACTAAAGTTGAGAAGAACCCAGGAGAGTTACTGTCACTGTAGAATGTTTAGCGTCATATACCTTACAATATCTATTCCCCGATGGTTGCAGAAACACGTGATAACCTGGAAAATAGCCTGGAAGAAGCCATAGGGAATCCGTATAGATAAGGAATAATACCAACTACGCTACTCGATCGCTGCAAGGTTAAATCAGTGACCCATTACAAGATCCTAAATAAATCATCTGGCCCAAGTAAAAGCCAGAGAGGAACAGCCCCGGTAAATAGGGAACACACCGAGGCCCGAATCCACACTTAGTGTGAAGACGCCCCTATCATCATGTCACTGTAGAATTTTTAAAATATTATACACCTCACAATATGTATTGAATTTGAAGAGAGCAACAATTCTAGACGAAGCCTCCCACTTTGATTTGAAATTAATTTGCATTTACCCACTTGTTATTTTCTAACGCTATCTATTAGCTACAGTAATTAGATAATAGATGGCGTTACTGTTTATGTAGCATTATAAGCGACTTGTACAGTTGCACCACGCAACTTCATAGCGAAATTTAAAAAAAACTTTACGACCTATTCTCAGACAACAATTTGCACAAAAAGATTCATATACATAACAAACATTGAGGAAAGGGAGATAGCGTGAGAGAGAGATATAGAGCGAGAGGGAGAGAACACTTTTAGAGTGCACCATAAAAATTACATCGAAAGAGAAAATACAACAGTACAATATGGTGGCCACATTATCATCTAGCATTTTCTTTCAGACAACCTTTATATAAGACAGTTGTTAAATAAGATTTTAGAAGTGAAACTTCTATAGGTGCATGAGGGTAGAATTTTTACGGATGAAACGCGCACGAAGGTATGCAGCGTTTTTAGTAAAAAAATGTGGCATTTTAATTTGGCGCTCACCATATCATACACTTGATAAAATACAAAATAAAAATATTTTATAAATTGTTTTTTTCTAATATTGACAAAAAACACGTAGCGTTTTTGTTAACAATTCGTGATTTGAGATTTCAATAAAATATTTGTATTAATTTTCAACACTGAATATTTTAATGACAATTGAATTCCTAACATATCTTCCTTTTGCCCTCTAAGTCTTGGAAATCTAAAGTTTTACATTTGTATAAATATAAACAAGACTTAAAAATTAGTCTGTCAAAGAAGTTTCACTTCTAACAAGTACACCTTTAATTTTTTTATATATGTATTAGATAAATAAATAAATATGCATATACTTTTAACGTTAGGCTGTTAGTGTATCTTTTGAATATATAAAATTCAGTGTTGATGTTACATTGAGTACTTTTGATATTAACAATTCTTACGCTTACCAACAGACACATTATATGCTGTTTGTTCCCTTCTCTGTGCTTCTTCATCCCGCTGTCGTTGCATTGCCCTTTGAAGGCAGTGCTCCCTCTTAGGGTCGAGAGGAGGTATTCTGGTGGGGGGCTTCGGAGCTGGCCTCTTTTTCACAGCACCACGTGACGTCCTGGTCAAAATAACATCTTTATAAAACAAAATTAATTTGCTTCAGCTGTCTCTTCGCTTAGATCTTTTAAAATATACAACGGAGTTTAACGCCATGATATCATAACATATGGTTGTGAGCTTAAATTGCAAAACTTGGCTAAATCTTAAGAGATAGGTCAAATTAATGTAATACAGAATTGTATGGTACATGCAAGGTGTTACGAAGACAGACGATAGTACTTATGACACCTTTGATGACGATACGGTAAAAAAAATCGATCCTTATTAAAACAAAAACATATCTTTAGAACGTTTCATTAGCATTATTTACTCTCTATCATGTTAGTACAGCGAAATGAAGATCGGATCAAAGGTCGGTGGTCGTTGACCCGTGCTGTGACATTTTACACAATACAGTATAATTATTTTTTATACCATTAAGTACATTACATACGTTACATATTTTTTATGTACTAAAAGAAATTAAACTTAGTATACATAGGATACCTTATCCCTTTGGAGAAATGTCTTCCAGGAACCCAAGAAAATGGAAGAATTATATAAAACATGAGGTGTAGGTGCCGAGATAGCAAAATACCAAGAATATGTCAGCATACATACATAATATGTCAGCTAAAGATATATTAAAAGCATACATTAACTATATACATGTATACACACATATATATAAATACTAAAAATATAACCACAAGAAATTGGGTAGGAAAAAGAATATATATAAAGTAAATTTCAGTCCTAATTAAAGTGATTACTTAATTATTTATCAAGTACGTTATTTTATGAATATCAAAACTGACTTTAACAGCATTTGATTAAAATGGATGTGTTAGGAGATAACAGAGATTTAATAAGCAAGGCAAAGTTACATAATCAACAAATAGATGTCGCTGTACTTTATTATACACACATTTAAGAGTTTTTTTTAATTGCTGACAGTTTAGCGCTTGACTGTGATCTCACCTGATGGTAAGTGATGATACACTCTAAGATGGAAGCGCGCTAATCTGGGTAAGAGGCGATATACCCCTTACGGTTTCTACACAGCATCGTACCGAAACACAAATCTCTGTTTGGCGGTACGTCTTTGCTGGTAGGGTGGAAACTAGCCACAACCTAAAGCCTTCCACCAGACTCAGACAAATTAGAAAATGCAGTTTTCTAAATTTATCCTACCCAGCGATGGGACGTTAACAGGCTGTAACTTACCACAAAGCTTTGTTCACTTTCTCTGGAGCTTCGGAAGTCTTATTCACTTGGGGTTGTTCATTACTTCTTTTCACTTTGAGCCCAGATGATCCTGGCCTATCCAAAGCTTTTGAAGCCTCTATGGAAGTACCACTTTCATAAACATTTGTTGCATTACTCCTCAGGGGTCCATTAGCTTGTAATCTTGTAGTTTCTTCATATTTAGACGTATTAGGAACAGGTTTAGAAACATTCTGTGATATATCTCTAATTTCAGTAAGTGGACGGTTGATGTTTGTACCATTTTTAGATAAATTAGCTAATTCTGATTTTCCAGGAGACACCTTTTCATCTTTTTTAGCAGAGGACAGCTTCGTCAGGTTTAAAGCTTTCTGGAGATTTGGAGAAACATTGTTTACTATTGGCACAGGATCTGTAATGTTAAAAAAATGTAATTTTATAAAGTAATTCTTAGGCATTTATAGCACTTTTGAACTGGTAATTATTTCAATGTTAAAATATGATGATATGTACTATTATTTTTGTCAGGAGTATTGGACTCTGCAAGGGAGGAGGCCTCGCAATACCCACTAAAACCCAGCAGAACCCTCTTTGTTGTTGTAGTATAAAAGAAGATGTAGTGACTAAACTTGTAAAAGGTGTGCTTAGATGGTTTGGGCATGAAGAGAAGATGAATGAATGTAGAATAACAAAACGGATTTATGAGTCAAGAGTGAATAAGAAAGTTGGAAGGGGAAGACTAAAGCGAACATTCCTGTAATCCAGGACATTTCAAATAATGGCCAGGTCAAGAGTACTCTAAACCCATGAACTTATATGAAAAATTTAATGAGTATGAAAGAAGCGAAGGAAATATGCAGGAATCGTGGCAAGTGGATGGACGTGGTCTCTGCCTACCCCTATGGGAATGAGGCGTGATGCTGTGTATGTATGTATGTATGGAACCCTATTCACCTATGAGTAAGGCACCATGGGTTCAACTTTTACAATTGTCCCTAGTGCCCTAGATGAGTCCGACAATGGAGGATGTGCGGGAATACACGCCATCTAGTATACCGCCCCCCCCCCCCTTCAGCGGCAAATGACATGTCGTCGCTTCAACCTTTGGACGTCCAATGCTGGACATAGGTCTCACGTAATGACGTCCACAAAGCCCGATCTTGCGCCGCCTGGCTTCAGCGGCTACCGGCGACCCTCCATATATCGTCGGTCCACCTTGTGGGGGGTCTTCCTACACTGCGATCACCAACCCGCCTACCAAGCGTGGTGATTATTGGCACAACCACAACGACATGTACCACTGAAGATTACATTAAAAAAAGACTTCCAAACTACAGTAAAAAACGGTACCCACGCGATCTGTTCTGTGAAGAACCCGCAACAATTTCAAACAGATATAATTATTTTATCATCATTACTACCATATAATTTTCACATATTTAAGTTAGAACAATTGATTTACTCCCAAGCTTTGTTAATTATTGGAATAATCCTTCAAATTACGGTCTGACTTTTCAATTAACTGACTTTTTAAATTTGTAGACACCTGAATAAGATTTAATTGTAATTCACGAACAAATAACCCATCGTATCATTATATCATATCAATAATTAGTTAACAAAGATTAATGTGAGTAAAAAAGTAAGGTAAGTAATCCACTTCACTCTGCTGCGGATTGGCAGGTACAGTACACAAGTGCACTATCTATTCCCCATAGCCCAATGTGACCGGGGAGAGATCAGGAGCATTAATGACAGTTGCCTTTAAATTGCAATTAACTTTAAATTCAGCATACGAATTCCTTTAGCAACGTAAGCGAAAAATATGTGGGTAACACAGCGGGGCACAACTAGTAACGTAAACGGTGGAAACGCCCTGTAATAAAGACTACATACATAGGTAGTATACAGCCACTACTGACCATCATCGAGGCGTACGAAGCCATGGTTGGACTCCAGGTGGAGCTGCCGATACTTGTGCATGACTCGCTCGCCGCACTCCAAGCAGGGTTCGGTGCGAGTGCCGCAATAGCGCTCATGAGGGGGTAAAGACCCACGACGCAACTCCAGCCCACAGAACCTGCCGACATTCAGATACTTTCATGTTAAAGCATCTGTGAGCCTTCCTGGCCCACAATTAATTTGTACGAGGGTGGTCCAACAAATACTTAGCCTCACCGCCCGATTGCACTATTATAGCTATATACTGTAAAAATTTCAGCCTAATCGAAAGCGTAGTTTTGTCTTGACAGCGAGTAAAAGCGAGGGAATCCGAGGATTTGAGACAAATGGAGAAAGAGCAATATCGGTCGGCAATATGATTCTTGTTTTTGGAAGGGAAATTGTACACCGATCTCAAAGAACGATAAGATGCCGTGTATGATTATTCTCCTTCGATGGAACGAGCATCAATGTGGTCGCACGTGAATTTTTAATGAGTCACGCCCAGGTACCCTGAAATCGGCTAACACGGAGGATAACCTAACAAAAATCAACGATCTCGTATTGGTAGACCGCTGATTGAAGGTTCACGAAATAGCTGAGACAGTAAGCATTTCAATAGACCATTTGGGTCATATCCTGCATGATGTATTGGGCATTAGAAAGCTCTCAGCGCCATGGCTGCTGCGTTTGCTCATTTCGGACAAGGGCAACTGTAAGACCACTGTATTTGACAATCGTCGTCATCGTCATTGTCGCTTCAACCGATGGACATCCACTGCTGGACATAGGTCTCACGTAATGATGTCCACAAAGCCCGTTCTTGCGCCGCCTCTGACTCTAGCGACTACGCTCTTTATATCGTCGGTTCTTCTTGTGGAGGGTCTTGTGGAACCTTGTCAGGATCGCGATTCGTAGGGCTACGTCGATAACTTTGGTTCTGCTACGGATCTCCTCATTTCTGATTTGATCGCGTAGAGAAACTCCGAGCATAGCCCTCTCCATACCACGCTGAGTGACTTTAAGCTTTCGTATGAGGGCCCATGGCCCAGCGACCACGTTTCGGGTAGGTCATCACTGGTAACACGCACTGTTCGAAATGTTTTGTTTTTGTTTGACAACGTTTAAGCGCAAGGAAGAAGTTTTTGTGTTATGGAAAAACATGGATACCCTGATATACCCCAAAGACCCAGGTTCAGTCGAAACGGTGGACTTCACCCAGCGAACGTGCTCCGAAGAAGGTGAAAACTGTCTTATCGGCAGGAAAGGATTTTTGGAATTCACAAGGTATGATCTACATAGACTTCCTGGAGAATGGAAAAACGGTCACGGGGCTCTACTATGTCGAAATATTGGACCGATTC
The DNA here is from genome assembly GCA_015832385.1 of Elymnias hypermnestra. NCBI lineage: Eukaryota > Metazoa > Arthropoda > Insecta > Lepidoptera > Nymphalidae > Elymnias > Elymnias hypermnestra. The sequence continues at coordinate 422,025 of JACTOM010000889.1, read as the reverse complement.
GACACCGAATTACAAAAAACGACCCCATTAGGCGAAGCATATATGCTCTCCCATCGTGTCGCCATATTGGTAGAATTAAGCTACGAACTATTGCTCCATCCATCATATTCTTTGGATTTGGAACTGTGCGACTTTTATTTAGTTTCAAACTTTTTAAAAATCGGAAATTTGAATCGATAAAAAAGGTTACTGCCGTCACGAAAGCCTACTTTGTTGAGCTCCGGAATACGTATTTTTCAGAAGGTTTAAAAAAGTTTGAGGATCCAGTGATCCAGTGATTCGATTCGGTATTTTTTCTTATGTGGGCTAAGTACTTATGAAACCACCCTCGTACTTGTTGCTAAACGAGCAAGCAACGGCTGTTGAATCGATGCCCGAAGCTATTCACGGAGGTCTTCATCATCTTCAGGTATCTTTTTGATTTGTTTGGAGTGTCATTAGATACCAGACATACTGGTTTTTACAGCGTAACCGGGGGAAGAACCTCGCCACTTATTTATTTGAAGCACGAGCACTGCTCCAAGGGCGTTTCCTGTGAGACCGAACCTCTGCTTGGAATAGATTTAACTTTGGAGACACTACCGGACATGTGTGGAAGATTCTTACTGTTCGCGACTTTTCCCTTTATTTTATAAATAATACAACGTAAATAATATTGTTAGGCATCGTTCGTTTTTGTATAATATATTTTGTTTCAATTTAGAGTCATTATAGATATTTATAACTTTGTATATAGAATGTTTGTTAGCTATAGCGTATATACATATTTGTCATTTCTAAGAATAAAGTTGTTTGTGTAATTAATGTAATCCCTGTGATTGGTGAGAAATAAAACGCCAATCATAGGATGTATATTTTATCCAATAAATTAACAACCACCGTCGTTTGCTTGTCACAATAGTGCACGTTTGTCAGTCGTAAATATCGTACAATAGATAGTCAGTTTCGGTAAACAATATTTCTGCTGAAACAACAGTTCGTAATTAAATACTCGTCTGGTGACAAGTAGACGGCGGAGCGTTGGAGTGAAGAATCTGGTGGCATTTTCATTTATCCTGAACCGGCAAATCTTCGCAAGAGTGAGTTTATGAAAGGGCTCACACTTACATTTTATCAAAAGCTGTATTATTTATTTACCCAGCTTCCACGATATCTTGGAGCAGAAACTTTCACCAACAATATTTAAACTTGATCGTATTCATCCGAGACGAAAAGGAAGGTGATAACGCGGGTGACAATGCCACACTTTATGTAAATAAAGAGAAACTTATATATATAAAAGTATGGTGAAACTGTAAACTAAATACAAGGAAATGAAAAATGCTGATATAAAACTTATGTATTCTTTGTTCTTGAAAATGCATAGTTGTATTTACATCACAATTTGCTATTGTATTATAATTTGGCGATTGTTATTGAACATTTTGTAAAGTCGTATTATTTAATCATGAAAACGTAGTGTTTGTTTAATTGGCAAAGTTTATTTACAGTTCTTGGCAAACCAACAAAATAATGAATGTGAAAATTTTGCGCAATTTGACCAAATAAGATATAATAATAAGAATCACCTACAATATCTCAGCATTACTTTTATCAGAACTATACCAATTCATACCAAGAATCAACAATACTATACTTATATTTTTAAGCACATTTAATATATTTCGACAGTTATTATTCTATTACTACACAACATTATAAATGTTCTATAGGTATTGAAGTGAAACTGTGTGTGCTGTGTGTAAGTAAATATATTGGGTTTTTACTTTCGTCGACGTCTAGACTGCTGGACATAAGTCTCACGTAATGACGTCCACAGGGCCCGATCTTGCGCCGCCTGTATCCAGCGGCTACAGGCAACCCTCTTTATATCATCGGTCCACCTTGTGGGGGGTCTGCCTGCACTGCGCCGTCCGGTGCGGGGTCGAAACTCCAGCACCTTCGGGCCCAAACATCCAGTGGTCCGTCGGACTACGTGCCCCGCCCATTGCCACTTCAGGTTCGCGATTCGTAGGGCTATGTCGGCGACTTTGGTTCTGCTACGGATCTCCTCATTTCTGATTTAATCGCGTAGAGAAACTCCGAGCATAGCCCTCTCCATCGCATGCTGAGCGACTTTGATTTTTCGCGTGAGGCCCATAGTCAGCGACCACGTCTCAGAACCGTAGGTCATCACTGGCAACACGCACTGTTCCAAGGATACTTTACTTAAAATATTATATTACGCATCTAGGGCCGAAAGTATGACTTCTCCGCCCGCGTGATAATTGTCACCCGAGCCGAAGTCGAGAGTGATAAAAACGCGGGTGGCAATGCCATACTTTAGTCCCGTGGTGCGTATACAACTTTTCATCAGACCGGAATCGAAAGTTCGTTAAAAATGTAAATAATAAAGATTAAACTAATATGAGATAAAGTTTGATTTTGAATCAAAATGCATCGCATGCTTCGAACACGTAACTAAGGAACAAGATCTTTACTGATTTATTTACGACAACTTACAAAACACAAATTATATTATAACCAAAAATAAATCTGCGAAACCTACGAAAATATTTTAAAGAAAATATTTTCAAATGAATCGTAAGAAGACTTAACTAAAGAAGCAAATAAAGTGAATTACAAATACATCAAAACAAATTCCCAAATATTGTGACATATAAAACAAGTGCACATGCGTCGAAAACTAATCACCAAGTTACGCGCCGAATGTAAAATCTTTCAATACAGTTTTAAGTTGTTATTGAATATATTTACTTTGAATAGAAAAAATACAACTTACCTACAAGACTTCATAGTGTGTGCACAGGAATCCCTGATGTGGTCTTCGAGATCTGTACCACATACACTTTCCCCGCACTCCTTACATGGCACTGGTAATTATTAATTATACTGGTTAAGACATAATACATACATAGCATCACGCCTCATTCCCATAGGGGTAGGCAGAGACAACATCCTTCCACTTGCCACGATCCTTGCATATCTCCTTCGCTTCTTTCATTCTCATTAAACCTTTCATACAAGTTCGTCGGTTTAGAGTACTCTTGACCTGGCCGTTATTTAAAATGTCCTGGATTTGGTCCAGGAACGTTCGCCTTGGTCTTCCCCTTCCAACTTTCGCATTCACTCTTGACTCATAAATCCTTTTTGTCAGTCTCCTTTCATTCATTCTCTCTACATGCCCAAACCATCTAAGCATACCTTTCTCAATTTTAGTCACTACGTCTTCTTTTATACCACAACGTTCTCTTATCACACTATTTCTTACTCTGTCACTCAGTTTTAATCCACTCATGCTTCTCAACGCTCTCATCTCTACCGCATTTATTTTACTTTTGTGATTCTTCTGCCATACCCAACTTTCACTACCATACATAAGTGTTGGCACCAACACTCCAGCATGCACTGCCAGGAAGCAGATTATAGCAGCAAAAGTAGATATCATTTTATTTTACCATTGATCTACATTATCTTTTTATTTACATCTACTAAATGACCTTTTTTTAACCGACTTCAAGAAAAGGAGAAGGTTATCAATTCGTCTGTATTTTTTTTTGTTTGTTACCTCATATCTTCCGACTCGGTGGACCGATCTTGATGATTTTTTTTTAATATGGTGCTCGTCATAGGGTCCCATTTTTTTTAAACCAGTTCTGATGATGACATCCATGAGAAAGCCGGATAAGTCTTAAATTTGCATTAAGCACGTGCGCAACAAATGGACGATTAACTCAAGATCATACCAACCGATTTTGTTGATTTTTTTTATTGGAAAGGATATACTTCAAGGGTTGTTTTGTGATAGTTTGGTTAGGTTCTGATGATGGATTCCATGACAAAGTGACGGAACTCTTCAATTCTTAGGAGCAAATGAAGGATACTCGACAGAATCTTCTATAGGCTATCCAGATATTTGAGTTGCCTACTGTAACTTCGGTATGGTCAAGTGCTAGTCGTAGTTAAATATGAAGATCAATGGATCTCCTCAACGGCTTACAGTAAGGGTGCGGTTTAAGCAATGAGCTTACGTTTGATACTGCATTGCAACACGTTTTTAGGTGTACACATATTGAGACAAATTTGTTATTTTTTTTGTTAAAATTTTTATTTATTATTTACAACTACTAATTGACCTTTTTTTTAATGACTATGTTTAGTTTATTATGCTGAATCAGAATTAAAATTATTCATTTAACTTATGCTAAGACTGGATTTCAAAATCTAATTCATTTTAATATATCTTCAATCTTTTTTTTACCAACTGTTTTGATTTTTCTATATTTAGGTCACAGATGAAAATCAGCATCCTATTATTATTTCGCAGTGGGGCTCAATGAGGTAGTGGATGCACTTTATCCCTTGTGGATTTTCTGTACATGCCCCATCCCACCCAGCCAGCCCAGTCTCTACCAAATGTACTCCAAAACCCATTCCAAAAGTCGGAGAATAGGCTTTAGGTTATAGCAGTTAAAGTCATCTGATTGCAGATAAGCCACTCCCAGCAGACTCATTCATATCCTAGCTAAGCCATTGCATTCACACAGTAGGTGCCTTATACAAAGCTAGGTTAAGAATACTGTTTGTACACATACAGCAAAAAGAGCAAAATACACTATTTTAATACACTTATTAAAAAGAAACCTGTAATGGCACATTTTAAAGTGTGAAAGGTCCAGAAATTATTCATACGTTTGAGAAAACACATTTATACTAATATATTGCAATTAGTTTTGGATTTTCCTCTATATAATGTTAAGAAATATGTCAAAAACATCCTTTTACAATACAAATTATAATATTGAAGATTATTTATACAATAAAAATGTTTGGACTTGATTTCAGTGGCATTAAGAAGCAAAATATTAAACAATTTTAGCCTATTAGAATAAAGTATTTGATTTAAGCTTACATAGTTTATGATTCTTTTCATGGTGATCCTGTAGTTCAGCCTGGGGAAACGGCTCCTTGCAAACTGGGCACATCCGAATGTTCCGTGCGCAGTGAACTGCATGTATTGTGAAGTTTACCGCTGGAATTTCTCTTTTACTACACAAGAAATGAAAATTAATAATAAATAACACATGTAAATGAATCAATAGATATTGTAAATGAAATATGGATGACATATAGTATTGGACTTTAAACACCAAATCTACCAAAATCCTCATAAAATATATTTCATTATATCATTGGATTTCAAAAACTGTGCTGTTCTAGATACTTTTATTGGTGGCCAATAAAAATCACCATTAGGTTTGGTTTTCAAACACATGTTAAAGTTAGTGATCACCTTGTCTAGATTTCATTTAGGTGCTACAAATTTTATAAAAGAGAATATATAAATTATCACAAAAAGAATAAAGAAATCTTCATTAAATGATTTGATGAAATTGTAACATAATATATCATAAGTCTTTAAAAAGATTACCTCGATGGTCTAGTGGTTACTATATTCTGCTACAGACCTAAAGTCTGGGTTCGAGTCCTGGGTCAGGCGAGATCACAAATTGATATTGTGTTTCCTATTAGGATTTTCTCAATATAAGCTGGGAGTGTGTCCCGGAGGGCATGTTTAGCATTAGGCGCTGCTGTTAATCCTTCCCTGGTCTCATCTGTCACATAGGACTCTGGGAGTGAAGGCATTAAAAGTGCACCTGTGTACTATGCCTACCAAATGCAGTGGAGCAGAGTGGTAGGTGTATGCTCTAAAAACTCTCTCTGCTATAAATGAAGGGGCTTGTGCCCAGCTGTGTGACATTAATGGGCTTACATACATACATACATTCTAAAAGTATCTGATTAAATCATTTGACCTTATATGCATCATATTGTATGGGTAATTGGATATATTATTGGCATTCTAAAGATATCTATGTAATTCATTCGATTTTGTATGATTCATAATACGACAGTAATTTAATATACAAGTATTCTAAAAATATCATTTGATTTTCTATGAACCAAGAAATGAGGGTAGAAATGATTTATTTTTAAGTAGCATTTATAAGAATTACAACGCAAAATGAAACCGGAAAAGAGGAGATATCTGATTAAGAGGTAAACAACCGAAGTAAAAGCGTCCAACACATGTAATTTGCTCCATTTATCTAAAAATAAACACCCAACCAACCGTTCTAAAAATAGAGCAATTATTGACACAACATCGAGTTGCAATGCAATGTTGTCGAACTCACCAGTTTTCGCAAATCTTCGTCTCCTCGTCTTCCATTATAAAATAGAAAATTACACAATCACTCCAGTTTTCTCAAAAATTAAACTGTAGATATATTATTTAGAATATTGCAACTGTGTAACTATAATAACGACATTAAATGGGTATTAAAATTACTATTGATAAAATAGATATTGATCGGTGCTTTTTAGTTTTTAATAAGCAGGACACGAGTTTTCATAATATTATTTGGTAAATCCCGGTAATATATAACTTTGACGTGTTTATTTGAAATTACAGATTATATTTGCGTTTGACATTTCAATGGATTGAAAAAATCTGAAAAATGTTGCCATGTTTCATTTGGTTGGAACTTCATCTAAAATCTCATGGTAAGGTAATAAATATTTTAAAATACAAATGATAAAATAAATGACACAATTTTGATAAAGAAAAAGAGAGACAAAACACTCGTTTGCACACAAGATAAAAATAAAAAAAACATATAAACTACGATCAAGCAATCTCTTCCAGACAACCTTTTTATGTTGACCAGCTGACTAAAATAAATAATAGGGCAGAACAGTGCCAGAAACTTGCAATATAAAAATAAATATTAGTTTATAACTATATATTTGTTTATGAAATATCGACATATAATATACATGACGGCGCACAGATTGTTAATCAATTTACAATCGAATCGGATTTGACATTTTTTAGGTTGACAGCTGACATACCACCGAGGTGGCGGCCACTGGCCAGGCCATTATTGGTTCGGATTTCATAGGGTGTCCACGCGCCCATGTGTTTTGGTGGAATGTTTTAGTCTAGTTATACTTTGATAATTATCTAAAATTATAAGTGGTGATTTATTGTAGTGAAATTAATAAAGAAGGAACTAATTGTATCGTGGAATACTTTATTGAAATACCCGACGTTGATCTCCTCACCCCACTACCCACGTTATGGCAGACAAAACCCAAGATTGTAACGCCATAACCATAGGAGGATGCGCCTTTATAGATATTATATAAATCATCGTCGTCGCTTCAACCGTTGGACGTCCACTACTGGACATAGGTCTCACGTAATGACGTCCACAAGGCCCGATCTTGCGCCGAAAAAGCCCTGCCCCGCCGTTACCGTAACTGCAGCCAGAGCTAGGAATAGCGGGGCTGCCGGGGACTTGGGGCCATTGCTGCCTTGTCGTCGACATTATGTGGTTTTGCCAATGATCACCACGTTTGGCAGGCGGGTTGGTGATCGCAGTGCTGACCTCGCACCGATAACGCTGCTGCCCGTTATCGGTCTGTGGTTATTTAGGTCAGCCATAAAGAATGGTTATATGGCCATTTGTCGGTCGCCATAGCCTCGTCGGTAGGAGCAGGGTGCACCGCCGGCAGGTGAGGTTGGCGTTTGGGGAAACGGACTGGGACGCGTTTCTCCCTTACACCCCTATTATTATTATTATATACATATCTATAAATACATATTGAAAATACATACACAAAAGATATAAAATAAAAATATATAATATAAAGAAACGGAAAAGATATAAACGTGTTATTAATAGCAGTTTTCAGTTAAATAAAATTCTTTAAGGCGCGTCTTAAAGATGGCTAATGACTGTAAATGACGTATGCTATCAGGTAAATACATACATACATAGCATCACGCCTCATTCCCATAGGGTTAGGCAGAGACAACATCCTTCCACTTGCCACGATCCTTGCATATCTTCGTCGCTTCTTTCAATCTCATTAAACCTTTCATACAAATTCGTCGGTTTAGAGTACTCTTGACCTGGCCGTTATTTAAAATGTCCTGGATTTGGTCCAGGAACGTTCGCCTCGGTCTTCCCCTTCCAACTTTCGCATTCACTCTTGACTCATAAATCCTTTTTGTCAGTCTCCTTTCATTCATTCTCTCTACATGCCCAAACCATCTAAGCATACCTTTCTCAATTTTAGTCACTACGTCTTCTTTTATACCACAACGTTCTCTTATCACACTATTTCTTACTCTGTCACTCAGTTTTAATCCACTCATGCTTCTCAACGCTCTCATCTCTACCGCATTTATTTTACTTTTGTGATTCTTCTGCCATACCCAACTTTCACTACCATACATAAGTGTTGGCACCAACACTCCAGCATGCACTGCCAGTCTAGCCCTTTGAGACACCATCTGGCTATTCATAAAAGCATGCAGAGCACCATTTACCATATTCCCTGCATTCACTCTCCTTTCGATATCACTTTCACATGTTCCATCTTTTGTAAATTTAGATCCCAAGTATACAAATTCTTTCACCTCTTCCACTTGTTCCCCATCTATCAAAATATTGCCATTCATCATAGATTCATCTCGTTCAAAAAGCATAACTTTCGTTTTGTTTACATTCACTTTCATTCCTTTCCCTTTCAAAGCTTCATTCATAATATTTAGCATCTCCTGAAGCTCGTTAGCGGATGACGCAAGTATTACTTGATCATCAGCGTAGAGTAAACATTTGATGAGTAATTCATTCATTCTTAACCCATACATACTTTCTTTTAAATCTGTCAAACATTTATCCATGAAAAGGTTGAACAGCCATGGTGACGCAACACATCCCTGTCGAACACCTCTTTCGACAGGAAACCACTCCGTGTACGCTCCGTTTATTCTGACACAGGCACTAGAACCCTCATAGAGAGACTTCAATGCTTGGATCAGACAACCGCTCACCCCATACGTAGATAACGTTGACCACAGCTCATTCCTCACCACTCGATCATAGGCCTTTTCTAAATCTACGAACGCGCAATAAACTTTTTGGTGTTTAGCCAAACATTTTTCAGTTATGCACCGTAAAGAAAAGACCTGATCCGTACATCCCATTCCTCTTCTAAATCCCGCTTGCACGTCCCATATTTTCCCATCAGTTTCATTAATCACCCTTTCAATTAATATCTTTGCATACAATTTGCCGACGACACTAAGAAGGCTGATACCGCGGTAATTTTTGCACTCCTGCTGTGACCCTTTTCCTTTATATAGAGGGACAATTACGGCCTTGCTCCAATCTCTTGGGACTTGACCTTTCTCCCAGCATATATTGAAAAGGCAGTACAGCTGAGCTACCACAATCCCGCGGCCAGCCTTCAGCATCTCGACTGACACTCTGTCATACCCAGCAGCCTTACCTGATTTCATACCTTTTATCGCTTTCATGATGTCATCCATACTAATCTCGCTATCACTTGTCTTACATTCATTGCTATCCGCAGAGGCCATATTTACCTCTGCTTCATTTCTTTCAAACAAACTTTCAAAATGATCCTTCCATCTCTTCAATATCCATTCTTCTCCTTTTATTAAACTTCCATCTAAACTTCTGATTTTACAAAGCTCCGAGGAAGTAGATCTCCCTCGGGCAAATTGTATTGATTTCCAGAAAAACTTTTTGTTTGACTGAAAATCATCAGAAAGTCTCCTATCATACATATCACTGTATTCTTCTTTTTTCTTTCTTACAGCTTCTTTCACGATTACTTTCACCCTTTTGTATTCCATTCTTGCCTTTTTTACGTCATCATTCGTTGCCTTTTGCATTCGTTGGTTCGCTTTTGTAGCCAACCAATCGGACCAAGCTTTCTTCTTTTCACACACAGCTGCTTGAACATTTTTGTCCATCCACAAATTCTTCTCTTTCTTACCTTTCCTCCTTTTAGACACACCACATACATCAATAGCAGCACCAACCACTCCATCTTTAAATTTATTCCATAAACTTTCAATCTCATTTCCTTCGTCTTCACTCTTGAATCGCCCACTCAAATTTTTCAGATATTCTTCTCTAACATCCTCTTCTTGCAATCTCTCCACTTTTATTCGTTCAAGAATGCTCGAAGTTTCCTTCTTTCTATGGCGCCACCGATTAAAAAGACCACCGATTCGGGCAACAACCAGGTAGTGGTCAGTATCGATGTCGACCCCGCGGTATACTCGAGCATCTAGAACTTTCTTCTTCAGTTTTTCGTCCACAATTACAAAATCAATCATACTTCTAGCATTCCCTTCTTCCCTTGTATACACATGAATCCCCTTGTGCTCAAACATAGTGTTTGCCACAAAAAGACTATGTTCCACACATATTCCAAGCAAACTTCGTCCATTTTCATTCACCCGTTTGTCACCAAACATACCAAGAGTCCTTTCATATCCATCACGTTTCACACCTACCCATCCATTAAAATCTCCTAACATAATTATTCGCTCATTCGGTTCACATTCATTCAACGTATCACTCACACTTTCCCAATACTCATCTATTTCTTTTTGGGCTTTATTGGACTTTCTGGTGCCCAGATCCGTCGGAGCATAAGCACCCAAGACAAAGATCCGAGTAAGTCCAACTTTTATCCTGATCCAGATGAGTCTAGGACTCACGTATTTCACTTCTTTCACACAATCATCCATTCTTTCGGTAAATAATTCCATAAATGTATAACTTGGACAGTGAATTAATTTTTGTAAACTTTAGTATGGCAAGATATATTAGTTTTTATTGGACCGGGGGCAGAGTTCGTGGTGAATTTTCATGTCTTCGGAATAAAATATGAACTGTTCTTTTAGGTAATTAGGAGTATGGGGCAAGTGGAGAACAGAATAAAGTAAAGAAAAACCATATATTCATGCTTTTTCCTTACTTTATTATGCGACGTTGTTTGACTGACAGCTTGAGCACTAGAGACGCGATCGATATTCACTGTGTGGTTAATTTTCTTAGACCAAATAAAAATCGGATGCATATATTTTGTAATCGCTCCAGTTTGTTTAGTAGATTTATATTAAGGTCCAAGTATGAAACATCTGCGTAGTCTAAGATAAGCAAGAGAAGTGATTCGGATAAGGTAATTTTCGTTTTTAGGGGCAGGAAATTTTCCCATCTATTGAGAGATGTTATAGGCGAAAATAATTTCCTGCTCAGAGTTAACTTGACATTCCTCATTAAAAAAATAAGTTTAAACTAGTGTAAATGCAAAAGTTATTTTACTATAGCCTAAGATCCCTGTGCCAAATTGCTGTCTTAATTGTAGTGCGCTGATATAAAATTTTAATGCTTACAATTAATTTTGTATTATTAGGGATTAAATATTTTGACAGGATTGCCAATCGAAAGGTGCCTGTAAGTATTTATAATACAAAGAATATTATTTGAATTCTGGGAAAGAATTGCATTCGCTAGTAATTGGCATAAATTAAAGTCTGAAAATCATATTTAGTGATTTTAAAAGTGATGAGAGTAATATTAATTATTAATTTTTATAACAAATTGAAGAATTTTTTTTCCGTAAATAATAAACTACAATTACCCATTTAGTGATCGCTAATAGACAAGACTGTTGATGACCATGTTGTATTTAAGCTGTGGCGCAGGCGTAAACTGTAAAAGATAGATAGATAGATGTGTACTTTATTGAACACCACAAAAATAAGTTAAAAGAAAACTACAGTAACATAAAATTAGCTAAAGTTTCTATTTTGTGGCTGAAAGTATTTGTATACTTACCGGTATAGTCTATGGCATATACTTATAATCTATGATACATACTTATAATCTATGATATATACTATACGGGTATAATCTATAGTGTAAACACAATTAGTATGAATTTAAAAATCAGGTTCAAGTACACAGGGCTTCCAGATTTTACGGAGAAATTAAGAATTAGTGTTATGAATACTCAATTTTACCTTTATTGATATTGTTATATTAGGCGTTGACTTTTTCATATAGGAAACAAAAATGAAACAAGTAGACATACTATACTATGTACATATATTTGTCTTTGTACCGTAGAAATAATTTTGACATGGGTGTGGCAATGTTGTAACAACTGGCACTGAATCTATAAAACATTAATAAGATATTAACACTAAAATAGCACATGCGAGGCTGCGAGTGCAAGAATGGCCTAAGCAACATATTCACAAAAATATTACGTCTATTGTGAATTCACAACAACACAACCTTTGTATAATCATAAGCAAAATTTAAAATCATGTAACATAACGAACTCATCTTGGCATCGCGAAATGCAGACAGTAGATCAAGTCGCAGTTTTTTTGTCAACTCTCCGTATTAATGCCTGATTCGCTGCTGAACACCAAGCAGACAAACTTCTGGATCCGGCTCGAAGGACCAGAATTTGTCTCCTTTTAATGAGCTGTATTAGCATATAAAGTGTAACGAAAAGGCGGCTCGGCTCAGCAAAGCAACCAAGTTAATATAACGCGACCATGGTTCGCAACAACAGTTTCACTTACAATGTGGTTTCATAAAACCACAAGTATTTTCTAATTTACGTAATTATTTCTTCATCTTGTCAAGTGAATTAGACATAAAGGCCACTCTTGTTCTCACAGACTTCTATACACACTTATTACATTAGATTTTTTTTTATTAATCATTTTTTATATTAATACGAGGTTAAACACTTTTATTTATAACAATGCTGTCACTTTGTCCTTGTGAAAGTGTTACAGTAGTCAATATGGTATACAAAGAATAATCAAGTCTTTCTATCGTATTATGTACTATATTTAACTAAACATGTCATATTTTAAACGAAAACTTTCTATTACTTTAATAGAAGTATTGGAACCCTCATATTTCTCAGTAATAATCACAATGGAAGCTAAATTAGCGTACCAACTCAATATTTATATATATAAATACAGTGACCTTTTTACATCCCACAGCTGGGCAAAAGCCTCCTCACTCATTGGAGAAAGGGTTGATAGAGCAATGTTGGCAGGTATTTTATATATACAGTCAAAATCGAATATAACGACCGATGAATTGTAACAATTGCATATAACAACGCGACTTTATCGATATTAATCGGCTATAACGGCCAATAGTGTACTTGTTCCAGGAAAATAAAACTTTAATCCTTATAGAAACTTTATAAAGGAATATTTTGATTTTATTATTATTGTCTTACATTAACAGAACCTATTATACCTTGCATGTTTTTAAGACTTATTAGAGACTCAGCTTAAAAAAAAACCTGACTACAAAAACTAAATCTACTCTACTTATTTTTTTTTTTCATAATACAACATATTATTTCTTTTTCATCATACCCGGAGCGAAATTTCGTATTTTCGACCCTATTTCCTCGAATTTTCGACGCATGCAAGTTTGTTTTATACGTTAAAATATTTTGCAAATTATTTCTCCTTCACTTAATTCTTGTTAAGATTCATTACTAAGTTTTATCGTCGTATTAAGTGAACGTCCATAGGTTGAAGCGACGACGACGACTAAGTTTTATAGATTTATTGCGTTTTTCATTGCATATCTAAAATTATTTTTTGGCTTGACTATAGTGTATAAAAGTTGTCATAAATAAATAGTCGAAGCATGCGCGCAAATGATTACTAACCTGAATAAATATCGTAACTAAAAATTTAAATAATGTGACATTTTTATCGAACACTCGATACCGGTCTGATAAAAATTGTATACCCACGACGGGACGAAAGTACGGCATTGCAACCCGCGTGTTTATCACGCCGACTGCGATACTTTCGGCCCTAGATGCGTAATATACTATTTTCGTCATTTTATTTGAAAACAAGTTCTTAAGCATAACTTATATCCATACTACGAACATATATATGACTACTTGTGTATATTGATTAGAACTATCGGATATAACGTCCGAAATATACCGTATGTCGTTATAACCGGTTTCGACTGTATATACGGTTAATAGTTGGCAGACATACTTATATATATATTAAACCATTTAATAATATAACCTATATAGTCTAAATCCAAATTGAAAAGGTTTTTTAATTACTTTTTGGTTTATGATTTAAATACAAAATTTTCGGTGCGGAGCACGCAGTCTCAATGTATTTACATGAAAATAAAGCAACTAGAAAAGGAAAACATTACGTTAAATCAATCCATAAAATATTTATATATTACAAATCCTAATTATTATTATTTAGGCATAATCGAGATATAAGAAATGCAACAGCCTTTGGTGGTGATGTTGCAATTCAATTAAAACATAAATTAAATACACACAAAAGTGAAGACATTACCGAGATAAAAGACAACGAGGAACATTATATCACTTCATTATAAAGTGTTTAAACTTAACTATCACAAAACAAAAGATTTCTAAGGCGTAATGTTTGTAAACCTCACTACTAGAGAACGCATTGAAAGCACAATATGTCTAAACATATCTATAGCCCCTACGTATAAACGGTCAACTTGAGGCGTTTTACTCAAGCTGTAACACCATTTTTATCATTAGTAAAAATGAATAAATAATTTACCATAGAAATGCTGTCTCACAAAATGAGGATTTTATACTTAACTCTTTATACGTAGGGGCGTTGATATAGCATTTGATATTGTCAGTTATACATTCTACATCTTCGTCTTCGGCATACGCGCGATGTCAAATAACTCCGAACGATTCAGTACGGAATGTAAAGTAACAATGAATTATGACGAATTTGTAACACGCCACCATTTCACATGAACTTCTGAAAAGAAACGAATCCTTCGCGCTAAAGCTCCTGCCCGACAAGGTAACCTCCCGAAAGGTAACCTTCAGAAATGCAACCATCAGTAAGGTAACCTTCAGAAAGACAACAATCAGTAAGGTAATCTTCAGAAGGATAAAGACCAGTAAGGCAACCCTCGCAATGAGAACCACCGGCAAGATATCTTTTAGTATAGAAACCACCGATAAGATTATCTCTGTTAAGGTAACCCTCTGAGAAGTACCCTTCGTAATGGGAATCACCGGTAAAGTGTCCTTTAGAATAGGAACCACAGATGAGGTTATCTTCAAATAGGTGATCCTCGGACAGGTATCCCTCGGAAAGGTAATCTCCGGAAATTGAGCTCGCGAAATAGATCACGGGTCGAAGGTCTGCTCGCTGACGTTGACGGCGTCGGATGACAATGTGTCCACGAGTGTGTCAACACAGTTCTTGGGGATCAGGGTGCCCACGATTTTGAGTCCGTCGTCAGTCTTGAGACGCACAACTTGCATCTTGCCTGCAGAGCGTGCGGCCAGCGCCTGTTCGACGCGTGCCCACACGCCCAGCAGTGAGCCGGAGAGGACGTGGTGGGTGCGCCGCCGCAAGCCCACTTCGCACTGCGGCTCCCGGCACGTGGAACGCCAGTACTTGTGCGCGCACACCCGTAGTGACGCCGCGTGCTGCGCCCGCCATGCTTCTTCCGCGGCGTCTGCAGACGCTTTGCGGTACTTTTTCTCGATGTCGGCGAGTGACTCCAGCCGCAGCTGCAGTCCAGTATTCGGTCTAAAGAACATTATTATTTTAATACTTACGATTACGTAATGAGATGACTTATTTTAATTACGAAGTATTTGCATACTATGAATGGCAGAATATGTTGGAATCAATAATAATATTTAAAAGAGAATTATATGTATCGCGTGCGGTGTTGTGCTTCGAGTATCGCGTGTACTTGTGGGTGTGTTTGTGAGTGAGTGTGTGTGTGTGTCTTTACTTGTAAAGGTTTTTTATCGAAGTTTGTAATTGCTGTTAGCCCTACTGGCTTTTACAGCGTAACCGAGAGGAGTGGGCCCGTAGAAGGGCCCTGCTGCGTCGTGGGGGAAACATTGCTCTAAGGGCGCCTCCTGCGAGGCTCGGACCTAGGCTTAGAGCAACGTTTGCTGCTGCTGAAAAGGGTAATCGGACAGGTGCTTAGTCTTGACGCCCATGGGTCCGCGCCTGGGGGCCAGGGTGCGTCAGATAGCGGGGACCTCGTCTTCGCCGACGAAGACGTACTTGTGAAGGAGGAGCATGCATAGTTTTGTGCCGCAAGTATTTGTTCGTGTGTGCGTATCTTTACTACAAATATGTTGTAGATGTTGCTCTTTTGTACGCAGAGGGGAACATCTCCAATACCATCCTCAATTTGATTGGGGCGTTTACATATTACCCTTATTTGGCATATTGCTGTGAGTCGTAGAATGCATTGTATAATTCATTCTTTCTTGGTTTTAATTTGTATTACTCTTAAGTTAATTGTATAGTGTTTTGTTAAATAAATTCATTCATTTGGTTGTGGTGCGTTTCGTGGAGTGCTACGTGTACATGTACGTGTGTGCGTGGGTTTGTGCATTTACTTGTATAAATGGAACATGCGGTGCTTGGCGTCGAGGCGCTCAAGTCGCTCGCGGCGGTCAGCACGAGGTGGCGCAGCAGCCAGGCAAAGTACGGCTGTGAGTTTGCCGTTGCGCGGCGCCGAGGACACGTAGAAGCCATCTTCAGGCCCTCCGCCTGCGCCCAACTTCTCCAGCGCCACCGACCACTCCATGCCGCGCTAGCAAACGATTTAATTTAATAATAATTTATTGAACACCACAAAAGAATGATACAATGATTTAACTTAAGTAATATAAATATGTCGGAGAATAAGAGATAAGGGAGAAGCATAAAGCACAGAGGCGTAGGGTTCTCCGCCGACATCGTCATTAATGGGATCCATTATTTAATAATTTATTCTGTGGGCGTTCGTGGGTAATGTTGGTGCAATCAAACACTTTATTATTTAGCTTGAATTATAATGTTCAATCACTTAATGTTCCCGATATTAATTTACACGAAAAAATTAATAATAATAGCTAGGAACGCGACAGTTTCAATAGTCGACCAGCCCAGCCAACCGCCACTCGAGAAATGCCGAGAGACGCGCCGGACTGCCACTTATTGACTCTGCCCCCACGCCGATACACAGATGGCGCCAGCGTTCCACAGACTCTTGCACTCCGACATATATATAAGAGAGATATCCAGGTATCTATTGACTCATCACGATATCTCTGGAACCATAGGCGTAGAAATTTTAGCAATATTCCCTTGTTCTAATATATTTGTATAGATTAGAACTAGTTAAACCCGCGATCCTCTGTAGTCGAACCTATATTTTGGCTTATAGCACCAATCTCCAAAATTTTGATCAAAATGCATCGTCGTCGTCGTCGCCGCTTCAATCGATGGACGTCCACTGCTGGACATAGGTCTCACGTAATTTACCACAAGGCCCGATCTTGCGCCGCCTAGCTCCAGCGGCTTTTTTTTTCACTTTTTTGTTTCACTGCTCGCTCCTATAGAACCAATCTTGGCCACTATTCGATCATACCGAGATTGGCAAGGTCATATAATGAATTAGCCCAGAAAAAATGCAGGAAGGAAATGACGGCTGCCCTTCCCGTCCTTTAAATAAGTTTCACTTTGTTTTGGTTATTTTTTTTCCTTTGCTTTATATTTTTATATTGTTATTGTTTTACAACTAGTATTCAATTTATCTAAATTTATAGTGTATCATATTAGTTTTTAGGTGTATGATGTAACTGGCTATAAGTATAATTATGTGTAATTTAAAAACCCTTTGCATAGTTTTAGTTGTAGTTCTAACACGTAATTATGTTGGTAGTTCATAAGTTATACATAAATAAATAGATAGGCAAGGTATACATATGTACAGGTGAAGGTAAAGCGTGTTATAAAGTGTTTTATTGTGTCGAAGTGGCGATTGGGCTCTTATAATATTAGAATATAAATTATAATAATATAATCTAAAACAAGATATTCAGAGAATACATTCATAAGAAGGAGCTGTAAACAGTACAACATGTTATTCTCTGAATTTGACCCATTTCATCTCTCTCTCACAAAATTCAAACTTGATTAGTCTACTTCATTAAGATTAATATTTTGAAGTCGATTACATGGTAGGTTAAATAGTATGTTTCGCTTTGTCTGCACTCACTTTTCTCTTTCTCATGTAATTATAAGAAATTTGTCTTATAAGGAAACTGTTTTGGTTGTAAGGTATTATCATTTATTTTATTATTATTGTGTATAAAATGTACTGTTTGTTTCCAAAATAAAGTTAAAATAAAAAATAATTATGTAAATTAACAACACTAACTTTACAAGGAAAAATTGTTACAAACACACTATGTATCAAATGGTCAGAAATAAATGATTATTTATTTATAAAAAGGTACCTCGGACTGCACAGTGTGCAGCTCGACTGGTGCCTGCCCGGTGGCGTGCCGCCGCAGGAAGCGCACGCAGCGCACGCGGCGCACGCTCTCACCCGCACTGCCCAGGTCCAGGATACCAAGGTCGAACCTTCCACTACGTTTCGCTGAAAAGCAATCAATTCTCAGGAATTATACAGCTTCTCACGAATGCCACTAGCAACATATAAGTGGTCATCTAGTCTGACGCCATTTAGTCAAGCGCCACAGCAACAACTTATAACTACGATATAATATTATTGAACTTATGATTAAAAACAAGATTTTTTTTGCAAGATTACCTAGACGATAGAAACGCCTAGGAGTGAACGAATTGCTCTAATTTTAATTTAAATATAGTAAACTAATATGTTATTGTAATGTTGATGGCAAAAAATACCCGACTGAGTTTGTTGTGGGTTCTTCTCGGATCGGGGCGCGAAGGAACCCTCGTAACTTTAGATTTTAAGCCGATCTTGAGTACTTGAGTATATATAATTTGACGATTCAAAAGTGCTGTAATATGCCTACTTGAATAAAGATATTTTTGATTTGATTTGAAACTACTACTTAAAAAAATAAAATAAACTAATTAATACTACGCCTAAAAAAATTAATTTATTCCGGTGAAACAATAATACTTTTATCTACTGTGCGCTGTGGAACGTTACGCTGTGACCGTCAGGATTCGAAAAGAAAGGAATCATCTTTTTTCTTTGGTCACACCGTCGCTCACGCACGAACTGTATTTTTCTTTTGATTTATAAAAACGATTAACCAGTCATTATTTGTCAAAATTAAAACAATTTATCGTCCAAAATTTAAAATTCTAGACGAAAAACGATCTGATTTTTTACCTTTGCGATTAAATCTCCAACAATGCATAACAATTTGGAACTTATTTCCAAAGAAATTGTAAAAAAAAAATTAACACAAAGGAATCATTAGGTGGAAATTCATATTCGAACTAAAATTAAAGTCGTTCTTTAACAATTAAAAATAAAAAATCAAAATGAAATACAAAATACAAATTTAAAATAAAGTTTAGATCCAGTAGCTATTTAATAGTAAATATCAGGGCTAGAACCTGAAAGAGGGTGTCTGACATGGTACACTGATGGATCACGGTTGAAATCAGAAACCGGTGCACGCATTCACACTAAATAATAATAATAATAATCATTTATTTCGGACTATTAAAGGGCTGAGCAAAAGCTACAGCCTAGGGCAATACGGTACGGTTTTTCTAGCGGAAATGGTTACTATAAATGCTTGTGTCAAAGAAATGCTGAACCACAAAGTCATTGGTAGAAAAATAATCATCCTGAGCAATAGCCAGGCGGCACTAAAAGCACTTGACACAAGCAAAGTCAGATCTGGCCTGAATGCGTGGGTAGCCTTAACTGTCTAGGACAGAAAGATATGGTAAGGTTTGCATGGGTACCAGGTCATGCAGGTATAAACGGTAACGAGCAAGCGCATGAGCTGGCTCGAGCTCCATAGGTCCTGAACTCTGTATAGCAATAGCACCGTGCGTGATAAATGCCGCACTATCAAAATATGCCAACAAAAGCAGATTGGCGGAATTGGACAATTATTGGGGTCTAAAGCCTTCCAAAAAGTTTTTGGATGCAGTTAGACCATGCTTCAAAGACTTAAATAGAAGACAGGTAAGGTATGCAGTGGCAAATGCAACGGGCCACTACAGCACAAAGGCTATGTTAAAAACCATGAGTATTTTGGAAGATTCTACTTGCAGAGCCTGCAATGAGGAGAGAGACGATTAGGCACGTACTGTGCGAATGCAATGGCTTAGCCTGATTACGAATTGGTCTTTTGGAAGTGGCCTATCCACAACCAGATGACTTTAACGGCTCCAACCTAAAGTCTACTCTCAGACTTTAAGAATGGTTGTTCAAGAGCATTTAGGGGAGACTAAAAGATGGGGCGAGTATAAAAGATCCACAAGGGTCGAAGTGCATCTACTATCTCAGTGGGCCTCACCATGAAATAATAACAATTAATCCTCCTAATATCTTTATACTATTTCATTGATACATTTATATATTTCCGGACTTCATAAAACGAAAGTGACATATTACATATTAGAGTATCCAAATACCTTGTTCCATAACAGCGGCGAGAGTGTCCGTGAAGTATTTGAAGAGTCTGTTCTGCAGGTCCACTGGCATGCCCAGTATCCTGTTCAGGAACTTCGACATGTTGTTGTAATCCTGCCAAAGAAATATTTATATTTGTCGGCGTGCTATAGTGTGTGCAACGCTGGCGCCATCTGTCAATCGGCGTAGGGCAGAGTCAATAAGTGAAAATCAGGCGCACGTCTCTCGAGTTCTCGGGTGACGGCCCGCCAGTGCGGTCGACTTTTGAAACTGTCGCGCTCCTAGCTACTAATATTAATGAGTTTGTGTAAATTGATATAGAAAACATTAAGTGATTGAACATTATAATGAGTTAATTAGTAATGTGTTTGATTGCACCAACATTACCCAACAAACGCCCACAATATGGAAATTATGGATGCCATTAATGATGTTGTCGGCGGAGAACCCTACGCTCCTACGCTTTATGAATCCTTCTCTAATATTCTCCGACATATTCATCTCTAAAATTGTTTAATTTTAACCTTTATCTTACTGGTTGTAATTATAATCATAACTTGGAAGCAGACAAAANAATGCATTTTTATTTTTATTTATTTATCTCTTGGGAAAATTTTGTATAGACATAGATTACCAAAACCCAGCTATGCAACTCTGATGATGATTGATAATGAAGATATTACTAGTACAATCGCAATATCGTAATTCGACTGGCTCGTTGTCGCAGTGGTGTGAGTACTCGCTTTGCTAGCAGAGGTCCCATTCCGGCACCCGGTAGGACGAATTTAAGAAATTGTATTTTCTAATGCAGCGGTCTGGGAACCGAGGTAAAGGACCCCATAAAATTAAATGTTTGGGGTAAAAATTAAAAACTTTGTGAGTAATAAGGATATATTTTTAATTTGTTTTGTTTTCAATTATTTTTTTTTTTTCTTTTGTTTGTTACAGTACCCAAAATTGTCAACCCTCTATTGTACCCCAATGGGTTTAAATTTGTTATATACAGTTGAGGAAAAAAGAAATTCGCCAACACAGAAAATAGAGGTAAATGACAATTTCTAGTTATTTTGTAATTCATATGATATTTTTCTTGTTTTATTAAACGAAAAAAGTAGTTTAAATTTAGTTTAAATTATATATATATATAAGCTCCATAAAAAATATTTTTTAATTTAAATGATTTTTTTTTAAATAATAGAATAGATTATACAGTAATCAAACAGAAATGATGTTTCATCACTTACCAAAAGCTGTGATCACAGTCAAGCAATAAAATTGTTATTGGATCATATGAAAACAGCTAACACTTTTTCTGCCAAAACAGCCTACATCTGCAAGTCAGGCGGGGCTGACAAAAGTACGGTATGCATGAAGTAAGCATTTTCATTGGCTTTCTATATTTATAGGATATAATCTATATATCTACAATATAAATCTATTACTTTTTGACACTTGTGACACAGAAAAATCTAATGTGAGTGGCAAAGAGATTTCTTTTAAAGATATACCACATATTGCTTGGTAAATGAATTACTAATATATGAAAATAAGCTAGTAAACTCGGGAACTGTGCTAGCAAAGCGATTACTCGCTACTGCGCCTTCGACGCATGTAGTAGGCCTCGGCTATCAAACATTCAATGAGAGTAAGTAAGGCTGCCTCATTGATCTAGTGGTTAGCATGTTCGACTACAGACATGAGGTCCTGGGCTCGAGTCCTGGGTCAGGCCAATACAAAATTTAATATTGAGTTTTCTATTAAGATTTTCTCAATATTTGCCGGAATTTGGGAAATTGGCGGTGTGATCCACCCCCCTGCCCTGGAGAGCACGTTAAGCCGTCGGTCCTGCGCCCAATCTCCCTCTGATCGTGTCGGATTCCCGTCACATCGGGCTTTGAGAGAGAAGGAAGTGCACTTGTGTACTATACCTGCCAATCCGCAGTGGAGCAGCGGGGCGTGGTGGATTTATGCTCTAAAAACCCTCGCTCCTCGGAGTTAGGAGGCCTGTACCCAGCCGTGGGACATTAATGGGCTGCTACATACTTACTTACTTTACTTAAAGAAGGCTAACACGTACCTTGTCGAGCGCCAGTACTCCGGGTGCTGCATCGCTGTTGACGATGAGGCCGACGCCCACCAGCGCTGAGGCCACGTCCTGGAAGAAGTCTCCCGTGTAGTCGGCGGGCGGTGGAACCAGCGGACTCTCGTACTTCATGATGGCCTTCATCACCGCCTCCAACGCAGTACGACCTACACCCACATAGAAACATTGGATTAGTAATTTCAATTACAAAAAAATAAAAGTGCGTGCGTATAAAGCACACATGTCAGAAGAGTAACTTCTTTGGCGACGAATTTGACGGCGCACAAATTTGTGCGCTGATTGTAAATCGATTAATAATCTTTAATCGATTTACAATCGAATCGGACTTGACATTTTTGTGGTTGTGACTGATATAACACCGACCCTTGGGGTGGCGGCCATTACTGGATCAGATTTCATAGAGAGCGCACGCGCTTACGCGTTCTGGTGGAATGTCTGCAATCTAGTTAAACTTTGTTAATTATCTACAATTATAAGTGTTGATTTATTATAGTGAAATTAATAAAGCAGGAACTAATTGTATCGTGGAATATTTTATTGAAATATCAACGTTGATCTCCGCGCCCCACGACCCACATTATGGCAGACATAACCCAAAATTGTAACGCCACATCCAAGGACGCGACTTTAAGTATAATTTATCCATCTTGTACCGTATTTGTTGTCTATGTTGAACTGGCTGAGATCGCGGGTTTCCGTTGCTCGACGGTCGCCGTGGGTCAGCGCGCCCAGTGACTCCAGCCGCTTCGCCACGGTGGAGGCGAAGCGCCTCTCACCAGCCAGGTCGGAGATCAGGAATATGTACTCCGGAGCGTTCACCTGGTTCGATCGATGCGTACGACCTGTTTGTAACAATTCCCGTTTTTTAGTAAATATTTTGGTGGTAGAAGGATGAAAAGTTAGGTTTGTATGTATTTTAATGCCGAATAATAAAACAAAATGAAATCGAATATTTTGTGCAAATAGATATATTTTTTGAATGGTCAACCCTTATCAGGAAGGGGTACAAAAATACTGAGACCAAACAAATATACATAATAAATGCCATAAAAATCGTTCACTACAATCTTATATATTTAGGATAAAATATAAACCTACGTATAAGATTGTAGTGAACGATTTTCATGGCATTTATTATGTAATGTCGGAGAATAAGAGAGAAAGAAGAGCATAAAACATAGGGGCGTAGGTTTTTCCGCCAACACCGTCATTAATGGCATCCATAATTTTCCTACTGTGGGGTAAGTAATGTTGGTGCAATCAAACATTTTACTAATCAACTCCAATGTCATACATTCTTTACAATCCATCATTTTCGGTGAAGGAAACCTACATATCAAGTAATTCTGGGGTAACTCTAAGATCCTCTCACCTATAAGGTAGGTTTGTGGCCAGCTGTGAGATATTAATATGCTGCTACTTACCTTCATTAAAATTCGGAATATATAAATTTATTGGTAAATCACTGTATTTACATAAGGTCATTCTCCATTTGTATATTTTAATACCAAAAATAGTTATAGTAGTATAAGTAAAAGTAATAACATCGAATTTTTTAATCCAATATTCCTCCTAAACCTGAATTGATTCCGTTCATTTTGAAAAAAAAAAAAAACTAAAATTAAAAGACAGGAGGGAACTGTTGGATACAATGTTTTTATATAAAATATTCAATAATGAAGTTGACTGCCCTGAGCTAGTATAGAAATTTTACATCAAATCTCTGCGAACAAATATTCCCCATACTCCTTGCAGTTTACTTTATAACAAACCCTATAGAACTAATTTAGGCAAGCACTCCCCAATTTCAACATTGTCAAATTCCCGCAACGAATACACAAATCAGAACAAACAATTAGACCTATTCCACAATAGCCTCATCATATACAAGCACAAAATTGTGAACATATTATCTAATAAAATTTATTTAGAATAGGATAATTTAATTAAAATATAGTAATCATTTTTTGTGACATTATCGTTGTTATTGCCTATTATCTATCATTGGTTTATCAATTAAATATCATTATTTTTTTAATATCGACATCAGTTAAAATCTC
The DNA here is from genome assembly GCA_015832385.1 of Elymnias hypermnestra. Taxonomy (NCBI): domain Eukaryota; kingdom Metazoa; phylum Arthropoda; class Insecta; order Lepidoptera; family Nymphalidae; genus Elymnias; species Elymnias hypermnestra. Next base: position 397,480 of record JACTOM010000889.1, on the reverse strand, counting down.
ATATGCATGCCCTGATAACATTTACTGAAATATACATTGACCACGACTTTTTTTTTTTTGTTAAATGTGTAACGGTAACATTTTTTAGTTATCCTTAATAAATAAATAATAGGTACCAAATTCTGATGACTAATAATGTAATGACTAATGGCATATACACGCGTTAGAAGTTATACTTCTTTGGCGTAACAAGATAAATATCTTTTCAAAAGAACTAAAATGTTGACTATAGATAACTTCAGGGTGTCGGTTTTTTGTGACGGTGTACGCAAGCATCGTAAAAATTTACTCTCATCATTTTTCCCTAACGCGCCAAAAGAAGTATAACTTCAATAATATATACTGTGTCTTTTTGCACCTAGTTAAAAAAATTATCCCTAAACATCACTCTCTGATTGGCTAGCTCAGCAATGATTTGTATACATACATACATACATAGCATCACCCCTCATTCCCATAGGGGTAGCCAGAGACCACGTCCTTCTACTTGCCACGATCCTTGCATATCGCCTTCACTTCTTTCATTCTCATTAAACCTTTCATACAAGTTTATTCATTTAAAATGTCCTGGATTTGGTCCATGAACGTTCACGTTCGTCTTCCCCTTTCACTCTTGCCTCATTAATCCTTTTTGTCAGTCTCCTTTCATTCATTCTCTCTACATGCCCAAACCATCTAAGAATACCTTTCTCGATTTTAGTCACTACGTCTTCTTTTATACCACAACGTTATCTTATCACACTATTTCTTACTCAGTCACTCAGTTTTAATCCACACATACTTCTCAACGCTCTCATCTCTACCGCATTTATTTCACTTTTGTGATTCTTCTGCCATACCCAACTTTCACTACCATACATAAGTGTTGGCACCAACACTCCAGCATGCACTGCCAGTCTAGCCCTTTGAGACACCATCTGGCTATTCATAAAAGCATGCAGAGCACCATTTACCATATTCCCTGCATTCACTCTCCTTTCGATATCACTGTCACATGTTCCATCTTTTGTAAATTTAGATCCCAAGTATACAAATTCTTTCACCTCTTCCACTTGTTCCCCATCTATCAAAATATTGCCATTCATCATAGATTCATCTCGTTCAAAAAGCATATCTTTCGTTTTGTTTACATTCACTTTCATTCCTTTCCCTTTCAAAGCTTTATTCATAATATTTACCATCTCCTGTAGCTCATTAGCGGATGACGCAATTATTACTTGATCATCGGTATAGAGTAAACATTTGATGAGTAATTTATTCATTCTTAACCCATACATACTTTTTAAATCTGTCAATCAGTTATCCATGAATAGGTTGAACAGCCGCGGTGACGCAACACAGCCCTGTCGAACACCTTTTTCGCCCCGTTTTTTCTGACACAAGCACTAGAACCCTCATAGAGAGACTTCAATGCTTGAATCAGATTACCGCTCACCCCATACGTAGATAACGTTAACCACTGTTTTACTTTTTAAATCCATCGCGATATAAACTTTGATGGCGAGTATCCTTATGCATGCGCCGTTAATGCAAAACACATGATAATTACATGCAAAGCTAGATTAAGAACACTGATTGTAACACCAATCCATATTAAATGTTTCTTTCTTTCCATAGGAAACTACGCGCGCTAGTAATAACATAGAAGGGTCCATCGAATGTGATTTACCGAATTGCTGTATAGCTCTATCAGCAGACCAAGGTAACTCCAACGTGATGTGAACCCTCCGCCTTTGATTACGAGCTCTGGAAAATAAAAGGACGCATTTAAATTCAAAATATTCTTTATTAAAGTTGGCTTGGTAACAAATTTAACACTCAGATGTTACTCCTTAACGTAATAATCAAGTCCAAATACTTTTATTGCTTAATTAATCTTCAACATTATAATTAAGGCTTTTGTAAAAGGAATTTTTTACATATTTTTTTTTAAATTATGTGGAGGCAAGCCCAAAACTGGTATCTTATTAAAAATAATCTACTTCACCCAAAAATATGGCATTTGAAGTGAAACTTCTTTAGGCGCATGATTAATGCCACGAATATGTGCAGCGTTTTTCATTAATTTGAAGGTTAAAAAGTTTTAATATTTACAAATAACTTGTGGCATTTTGATTTGCCATTCGTCATTCAATAATTTGTTATACTATTTTTCATTAAATATAAAATAGAAATATTTCATAAATTATCTTTTCTAAATTTTGAATTCCACAACAAAATTTGATTAATAATTTGAAATATTGAAGAAAATACGTGGCATTTTTATTTACAATTCATTATCTGAGACTTCATTAAATTATATGTTTTAATTTTCTACACTTAATATTTTAGTCACAATTGAATTCCTAAAATGTCTTCCTTTTTTCCCTCCCTCTAAGTCCCGAAAATGTAAAGTTTTAGATTTGTATAAATAAAAACAAAACTTAAAAATTAGTTTGCCAAAGAAGTTTCACATGTGTACTTTGTACGCACGCACTTTTTTAAATATTAAAATTAGTATTTCGCTCAATTTCTTGTATAAATGAATATAATTACAAACAAATAAAATGTTATACAATATATATTGAGACGGTGCTGTGAGAATCGATGTTTCTTTGAAATTTTGCAATAAAAAGGAACTATGTAATAAGTGATACGCAACTTAATATCTAAAATTACGACTAACCTTCGGTCACTCTGTAAAGAGATACCACTAGAGGCCGCCTCTGAGATGATGGCAACATCCTTCTCCCCGTCCATGAAGCGTTGCTTCTCAGTCAAGTTGAGGGTTTCGAGAGGCACATCAGCTTCTGATCGACTCTCGTAAAGGATTTGACCATCTTCGGTCTGCACCACCCTACCTTTTCTACCAGTCATCTGCAAAAGTATAAAAGTCCCCAGTTCAAATCTACCCATAACTATAGAGACAAGTGTCAAAAACTTCGGAATATCTTTCTTCTTAGAACGAATTTACCCATATCGCCACGAAATCATGTACTACGTGGGTGATACCGCCGGGAGCAACTTAGTAATTTATAATATAGGGAAAATATCCAACAGCTAGCCGCTGGAACCAGGAGGCGTAAAGACCTATGTATATATGGACTTCCATCGGTTTTGTTTTCCAAAATGCATATTCTTATTACTGACAGGTGTGTGCTCGGTTGTTATATTACATAATGGTAACTTATGATATAATTTAACTATGTATGTATCCAGACAAATTAAAAAATGAAGTTTCCACTGCTACCAAAACGAGTACTCGCACTATTGCGACCGCTAGGTCATAATAGTTGGGGGCCCTAAGAGATTTTGCGTATTACGCGTCAGACAACCATATGGGAGAGGGAGGNGGGGGGGGGGGGGGGGGGGGGGGGGGGGGGGGGGGGGAAGAAAGTAAACTTGCTCCCGATTATAAGGCACTACCAATTATGAAGACATCTTCAAAGAGGATCCCTATTTCAGTACCCACGGTTGATTCTAGAGTGCAAGATGTCCGTAAAGAGAGCACCTGGTAGACCGAGGCAGTATTGGACGACCGATATATGGGACCAGTCATAACTGCGCACAATTAAATAGAATTGCCCAGGACAGAAGAGTTTGCCGCATATTGACCGCCAAACTTCATTTTGATGGCGCAAGATGATGATGACTAAATATGAAACCTTAATGTGGGGGGGGGGGGGTAGGTTGAGAGAAGCCTGTTAGATTGGTAAAACTCTAGCGAGTCAGATAAAATGTCAGAGGTGTAAATAGGACGCTTTTTAAAGTGTACGTAACATTTACTTTTACTATCTGACACACTCGAATAAATTTATTGTTTTATTACCCACTATTTAATCGTCAGATAATGTGCACCGGTGAACAAGTGTGTCAAGTCTGAGTTTTTCCATGTAATGTAATGTTTTCCATGTAATGTTCCCCCCCCCCCCCACTAAACAGTGGGGTGGAAATATTACATGGAAAACTTTATATAAAGTTTTGTCGTTTTAGAATATTAATTTTCAATTAAGTGTAGATTCCCGTTTCGCTAGTAGAGCTTCTCGATTCGATTTCCTGCTGGCCAAATTTAAGTATAATTTTGCTCCAATAGAAACCACGAAGAGGTAAATTATCTCTTACCAGCTTAGACGGTTACAGTCTGATGAGATCAAGGTCAAGTTCGTGAAAGGCAATGTGAGTGTTTTTATGTGTTTGTTCCAGGACCTCGGCCACGTTGTCGGTGCCACCGAGCTCGTCGACGAGCTGGTCGAGGGTGTTGGGGGGCAGCCGTCGTCCTAGGCGTTCCACCGCAGCCAGAAGCTGCTCCTTCATGCTGCAAGCACGCTCGATGGCCGACCGGGCCGGCGCCGCGCTTTTCGCAGCTCCTAAGACATAGTTCACATAGTCATAAACTTATTATTATTAGACGTTTTAAAGATGTCAATTAATAAATTCAAAGTCTTTGTTAAAAGAAAGTTGATAGAAAAATCACATTATAAGTTGCAAGGTTACTTAGACAATTTGAATTGAAATATAATAAACTAATATGATATTGTAATGATGATGATGGCAACAAAAAAAAAATTCCCAACTAAGATTTTAAGTCGTTCTTCAATATCATCATCAGACTTACATTAGAATTATTGCCTGGAAAAATTATATATATTTGACAATTCAAAAGTGTTTTAATAGGCCTATTTGAATAAAGATAATTTTTATTTGATTTATTATAAATTGTAGTAGGCTACATGAAATTGACAATTGATTCAAAGTTAACTAGTAGTATAAATTTTATTTATTTATTTACCAAACAATATTTGTTAACAATTTAAAAGAAATCTCTTTGCCACTCGCACTGGATTTCCCTGTGTCGTGAGCGTCAATACCTTCCTCCGTATGAATAAATAATGACAATTAAAATAAAGAAAATACAATTCTATAAAAAAATGTATATATTTCTATAAAAAAAAAAGATGTCAATAAGTTTAAGACTTTTATCAAAATTAAAACGGAAACTAATTGACATGTCAGTCTATAATGTGAAGAACCACTTAGAGGGCTTATTACAAAATTAAAGCAATAGTTTATTACAGACAAAGTATCAATTTAATTCTAAATAAATACTTTTCTATAATAACTTTTGCACAATGTACATGGGGTCTGTCTCATTGGTCTAGTGGTAAGAATGTTCGGCCATAGTCATGAGGTCCTGGGTTGGAGTCCCGGGTTGGGCCTATTCAAAAATTAATATTGAGTTTTCTATTAAGATTTTTTTCAATATTTGCCCGAAATTGGGAAGTTGGTGGTGTCATCCATCCGTGTGCCTCAGAGAGCACGTTAAGCCTATGCCGTCACGTCAGACTATAGAATAAGGAATATAGAGTGCACTTGTGTACCATGCCTGCCAAGCCGCGGTAGAGCAGCGTGGTGGGTCGATGCTCTAATAACCCTCTCTCGTAGAGAGAGAGAGAGGAGGCATGTGTGCAGCAGTAGGCAACATTAACAGGCTATTACTTATCTTACATGGGGACTTAAACTGTCACACATATTCACCCCAATCACTTCCTAACGGGAATGCATTAAATTACCCATGACTCTTTCTATTGGGTGTTAGGAGACCGCTCCTGAAAACCAAGACAGACGATAGTACTAATGATAACTTTGATGATGGGACGAAAACAAAATCGATCCTGATTTAAAAAATAAAAATGAAATAGTACAACTAAATGATACGAAAGTTTCATAAAAACACATTACAAAAAAGTCAACAATGAATGTTACGTTCGTTGACCCGAGCGCCAGCTGATTGTATTTCATTGTTCATTTTATTTTAGTAATGCATTTTTTATGAATCTTGTCTATGTTTTCGAGAGCACTCTCCTAACACCTTGTATAGCACTTTGCATACCGAGGTAGAGTCCGTTGGTGCCAACGGGTGTGCCCGTGAGGCTGCGGCCAGCCGAGGTGACGGTCACGGTGGTCGGCGGCGCAAGGTTCTTCCGTTCAAACATTGTCTCTATTTTGTCCTGGGTGCTTGTCTTTTTCTTCGCCGCGGATGTCTTTTTCTTTTTTGCTGCCTTTTTCTTACGTCCCACCCACGGTTCTATGCAACAAAATCATTATTAAGCGATAACTGCCTCATTGGTCTATTAGTTAGCTTGTTCAGAAGATTTTCTCAATATATGCCCGAAGCTTAATTATATTCATATTATTAGACATATACAAACCGTCGTCACTGTCGCTGCCAGCGCGGAAGGGGTTGAAGTCGCTGAGATCTGAGTCAGAACGTCGCTCGTCCGAATCACCTTCCCCCTCGGGGTCTCCCTCCCCCTCGGCCTCGTCTTCCGAACGGATAAACTCATCGGAGGAGGATCCACCTCGCATACGTTTAGTAGCTGCGTTCACTTGCTGTCGTGGTGTCACTGAAACAATTTTCTAAAATGAATATTTTATAACATCTTAATAATCTTAAGTTGTTACAATTTTTTACCACTTGCATTCTGAAATGGGGAGTTAGTTTTAAAAAGTTCTAAATCACCCCATGCTTTTACAACAGTGAGAGTATTCTCATCAGTAATTTAATTATTATCCTAAGAATTATTTTCTACATATAATTTATTTTCAGTCATGTATCGTGTACCGCATTACAGACGGTCGTGGAGTGGGGATAAATTAAAAGACGCTCGGTGTAGTTGCCAATGACACTATGGCAGCTTCCATGGCTCGCATCAGCAGTTTCAATTGTTCTATGTCACTATTCTTCTAACGACTGTCAACGACGAACCTGACTAGTGTCTTAGTGTAATCAAATATAACTGACAAAGAAAATTTTTTTTTAAATAATTAGGTATATAAGTATATGAATTTAGGGCAATCCTTTTTGACGGGAATACGAATAATAATAAACTCGGCAGATATAGTTTAGTGTTATAGCAACATATCTATAACATCCATCAGAAATTCAATTACACCACTGAATAGCTAAAGGATCAAAGAATTTATTACACTAAGTAAGGTCTGCAACACATCGAGCGCGGTCATTTGAAGGTCATTCTGATGCGCAGTGATTTCATTTAATATAACTTCCGACTTGGTGAAACTACGACGTTCAATCAAAATTCAGTCAGCAACTCCCTTCAAAATCTTCCCATCGATTGATATAAATAATTGTATTTTATATAGAAACTATCACCGCCACATTTTTTACGCAAATGATTTGCATCAAGGTCTAAATTACGAATAGTAATACATATATTGTTTTACATTTTCTTTTTGATGCATTGGCATCGTCGAGGCCATTCTTCCCATTGAAGGATGTTATTGGTACTGGTACGACAGCTTTAGTCTTCCCCTCCAATCCTAAGAGACGGTTGATACGTTCCCGGTCTGGTGCAGGAAAGTGTTTCTCCACGAGAGTTTGAAATACACCCCTGTTGACAAAAGAAACAAGAAAATTACTTGCTGTGTCCTTAACGTCATCACCCAGATAGTTCTCAAGCATGTGGAGATATCCATATTTTGAAAGAAGAAAGAAAGAATGAAAAGATCTTTATTCTCCATTTTACAAGTATAAGAAATACAAGAAGGTCTGCAGCTAAGAAAAACGAAGTCTGCAGAAAGTCTACTAAGTCGAGTCTAGAAAGTCTACTATAGATTTGTTTTTGTTTACATAAAGTTTTATCTCACTTAGTTTTTAATTACTTCATTTCCGATTATTAGATACACACTTGCAGTCATAATCTTATTATTACTTACAACGAATATATATCTAATTAATACATTTTAAAATTCGTAACATCATTTACATAGGATATCAGACAACAAATTTAAAATAGAATACTTTCTTCTATAATCTAAGAGAACAGATTTATTTGCAATACTTTATTGTCTCAGAACTTCCCTATACGACATTTGACACTATAGGAATTTGACTCAGGATATTGGGACTTTTTAGATTGAGATTTTAAAATTCGTTATATCTTCTGTATCAACAGTTCGATTTTAATAATTTAAAGTATTTTACAGGTAAAACGGTCTTTAATAACGTATTTATTATATCCATTACATTTAAGTTTGGATTGGACACCATCTGCCCTGTTTGTTTTTAGTAATTATTCTTTTACTCTAAGGTTGCCTGGTAGAAATCGCTAGTGAGCGATAAGGCCGCCCACCTGTACCTACAATTCTTATTCGGTAATTATTATAACTATTTTTTTTTTGTATATTCTGTGGTGTACAATAAAGTATATTCTCTCTCTCTCTCTCTCTCTAATAAAATATAATTCGTAAGGATTAATAAATAGGTATGAATAAATTAGTTTGACACTTTTATTAACTATTGCCGGCACTTTTATTGACTTTTAAAATGTAAAAAAGTAGATATAGTGGCATAACTGCAGTAGTTGGACATCTGGTAACGTGGACTTTTTAATAGATATTAATATGTTCTATAATATTGTAGAACATTTGATTGCTCTATCATTAATAGTTTCCACAGTGTACGCGATGAGATTTTATGGGACGAATGTTTTCACAGCTTCGGTGCATTTTTATTAGGGATCAGTGAAAATGCAGCTTACGAATGGTTAAAATTTTTTTGAAATTGGTCCAGTAGTTTTTATATGGAAACGTTACAAACATACATACATACAAAAACACAAATGTTTCCTCATTATAGTACTAGTTTAGGTTAAGACAGCAGGTAAATACTTGGCGGTGGAGACGAAGTCGGATAGCTCTCCGTCGTCGCGTTCCAGCTGGTCCAGTGTTCGCGCCTCACCGGTGCTCTGCAGACCAATCACCACACACTTGCCACATTTTACCGCCTCCCGCGCTGTCACCACTGCCTGGTTCACCTGGAGACACACGTTAATTTTTATTATTATAGCTAACAGGCTAGCTTTATTGTGGTCACATCTGATGGTAAATGATGATGCAATCCGAGACGGAAACACGCCAATCTGACAAGAGGCAATTTACCTATGATAGGCTGGCTGACTTGGCGGTACGTCTTCGCTGATAGGTAGCAATTAGCCACAATTGAAGTCTACCACCAGACTAGACAAATTAGAAAATACAATTTTCGAAATTCGCCCTACTAGGGATCAAACCCAGGGCGGCCTCTACTAGCAAAGCGAATAATAGCCAGTGAGGCAGTCTAATGTTTGTTACCTCGTATCTCCCGACTGGGTGGACCGTTCTTGAGGATTTTTTTAAAATCAAAGGTGGTGCTCGTCATAGGGTCCCATTTTTTTAAAACCAGTTCTGATGATGGCATCCATGAGAAAACCGGATGTCTTAAATTTGCATAAGCATGTGCGTGACAAATGGACGAATAACTCAAGATCACGCCAACCGATTTCGACGATTCTTTTTTTGTGATAGTTTGGTTAGGTTCTGATGATATAATTCATGACAAAGTGACGGAACTCTTCAATTCTTAGGAGCAAATTAATACAATACTCGGCAGAATCTTCTATAAGCTGTCCAGATATTTGAGTCGCCTACCGTAACTTCGGTATGGTCAAGTGCTAGTCGTACTTAAATATGAAGATCAATGGAACTCCTCAACGGCTTACAGTAAGGGTGCGATTTTTGGCAAAATATATAACTGTCTGTTATCAAATGGCAATGACCTTATGTTTGTTGCTGCATTGCAATATTTGAAAACTGAATTATGGAGTCATGTAACTGTGTCATCTCATATGAGACGCGTTTTAGGTGTACATACATTGAGACAAATTTGTTAGTTTACTTCAGATTCACTAACAATCTTAAAATAAATATAAATTTCAACAAAAAAAGAACCACCTTCAAAACAAATTTACAAATACATTAATATGGCTGACTCCGAATATAAGAATACGAAGAACACTATAAAAGAATACGCAATTATTTCTTACTTTTTAGAGCATATTAATATATTTTTTGTTAAAATTTATATTTATTGATACACGTGATAATATTTCAACTAAAATAATATTTGAAATTGTAATGTTAGAAACAAAGGCCTTTTCATTGGTGGATTTCTAAACATTATAAATGATGGCAATTTGCTATAGAATCGTTGTAATGTTTCATAAATGATTAGAAATAATTAAAATATATTAATTGCAACTATTAAAAACTGGGAATGGTAGTTTCTTAATATGTAAGATAATTAGCGAATGTATTTCGGCAGATAATTGACGGCAGAAACTCTCATTCAGACATGATTGTCTCCATTTTAAAAAGTTATAAAAGGTTGTGTATGGTAAGAGTTACATCAGTTCTCAGTTTTAATCAGCATCGGCTACCGGTTATTGTGTTTTAAGTTAATTGTATTAGTAAATTGGGGTGCTCTGCAATACAAAGCTACATGTCTTCCTCTAATTTAAAACCTTTGTCTTATTAATGTGTCATACAGATAAATTGTTTTTTTTTTTTTATATGTCCATGGATGTTGATGATGCAACTGTATTTCTATATTAAATGTAACATGGATAGAAGAGTGACTATTGAGTTTGTTGATTTTACTGGAATTAATTAATATTTTAGTGTGGCTCATGACTTTTATTATGAAATCTTATTTGATTTAAATATAGTTAAAGCTGTGAGTATATCTCTAATTTACTGATTATTTCTCATTCCTGACACACGCATATTCAGTGTAAGTAAATAGACTTTCTAAGTACGCTACCTTAGCGGCGATACAAAGGTATTTGAAGAAGCGCTGGTGTGCTGACCAGAACTGGCCCCACATGGTCTTCTTCATGCGAGGCTCCGCGTCGATGAGCTCTGCAGCTTCCGTAAACCGCTGCATGGCCTCCACCCACTACACCACACAAACATATATATCAGTATAGACAACCATTATATCAGGATATACAGATTCATGCCTAAATAAGTTTTTAATTTGAAAAAATCAACTCACCAATGCTACAGACTTGTCATAGGTATCCCGGAAGGAGTCAGACAGGGGAACCTCTTCAATCTTGAAGGATACCCCATGGAAGGACAGTTGTCGAGCGATGTACATTCCTCTCAACTTCATGTCCATGGCCACGATCTCCATGGCACCGACACCCCTGAACAGAAACAATACAAAATATATACATTTATTGGAATTTATTTTATTTGTTTATATTGTTTAGGGTGTCTACTGAAAACTATCAATGGGATTACTACCAACAATAATACCTGACAATATATCGGCGACCCGTACATATAAGGAGATAAGTAAAAGTAAAACTCAAAATATGCCTATTCAAGTAGGCCTTTGAATCATCAAATATAGTTTTTTCACATATTATTTAAATGTACGCCATTAAAGAACAACTAAAGTACTGTAGAAGAGCTGACAAGGAACTCAATCGGGTACGTGTTTTGATTAGAGATATTCCTCGCTCCCACGCTTTTTTATCTTCTTAGTACTCTTTCGAATTATAGAATGATTTCTCAATTAGTTTTCTTTTAAAAAGATTTAAATATATTAAGATTTTTGTAACTTCTTCTGGGAGCTTGTTATAGAAAGGTATAGTTAGCCTACTAGAATTTACAGCAATTTTATTTTTATTTCTTAAGTCATATGAGGTGCATTCACATTTTTTCGTAAAAGAGTCATTTATGGATGTACAATAAGTTTCCAATGTGTGTCTTAGCGACTTTCTTGGCGATATAATAAATCGCACGGATGGCCCTTTTCTGCATCTACGAGGCTATCTAGGTAAAATTAGCTTTCCGTACTGGTGGTTCATTTGTAACGAATATGTTTTAATTTTAATCAAAGAGCAATTCACCTTTTTTCTACGGCGTTGATGAAGTCCATGAAAGTGGGGAAGGGGGTGCCTTCCCCCCAGATGCCGAGACGCACCATATACGCCATGTTGCGAGGTTCTGAAGCCCCCGTGGCGGAGGCGTACACTACCCTAGCTTTGGGCAACTTATTCTGAAGCTCCAGGGCCGTTAGCCCCGTCTTGGTAGCCTTCCCCGACCCCACAGGGCACAGGTTCTTGGCCTTGTGACATTCATCAAATACAATCTAGCATTTAGAAGTGAAGGAACTTTTTGATTAGTAATTATGTATAGACTATATAACACCATTTAAGAAGAACTCTCTTATCACACCAAGAAATGGTGTGATAAGAGAATGTTGTGGTATCAAAGAAGATGTAGTGACTAAAATCGAGAAAGGTATGCTTAGATGGTTTGGGCATGTGGAGAGAATGAGTGAAAGGAGACTAACAAAAAGGATTTATGAATCAAGAGTGAATGCGAAAGTTCGAAGGGCGACCAAGGCGAATGTTCCTGGACCAAATCCAAGACATTTTAAATAAGGGCCAAGTCAAGAGTACTCTAAACCGACAAACTTGTATGAAAGGTTTAATGAGAATGAAAGAAGCGACCAACCTACCCCTATGAGAATGTGGTGTGATGCTATGTATGTATATAACACTAGTATTAACGTCTAAAACTATGCCTAATTGTAATTTTATTTGAGGGCAATCAATTGACAAAGGATACGAGTCCGTCAAAGTCCTCCCCGCACCACTGTAGCAGCTGCTTGAGCCGCGAGCGGTACTTCGTGTTGGCCTGAGTCTCCCCGATTAACGCTGAGTAGGTACTGAACACCACACCCTTCTTCACGTTGCCGTTTATTGCCGAGGATATCTTCGCATATTTAAACTGAAAATATGTACAATAGGCTTTATTGAAAAATGCAACATCAACAAATAAAATTATATTCTCATTCAGACGCGAACGCACACACACACACACACACACACACACACACACACACACACACACTTTTATTCAAACTATTAACGTAATGTAATTTATCTTTGTTTTAATTTGATGATAACGTATGACGTATAATATAACAGGAAGGGACTGGCCCCCAAGACACGGTACTCCTAGTTTGGGGGTCAAGAGTAAATAATTAAATATAAAGGGCGGAAAAGGCACCCCGGCAAGGAGAACAAACGACCGGGGGTCAGGGCAACAGGCTGAGAACCGTCGGACCATCCTAGCCGAGTCCAGAAACACCGCCTTATGCATCCTTGTGGCGAGCGAACTGCCACGGAACCCCAGCCCTCTCAGATGGTGGGCGAGACTGACAGGGATAAGACCATTTGCAGATATAATCATTGGGATAGTTTCTGTAGATCCCCAACCCCCAAAATGTGCGCCAAATCCAGATTTTTACGTTTTTATAAGATTATTTTTATTATACATACGTAACATCACGCCCCATCCTCACAGGTGTAGGCAGTAACCACGTTCCCACTTGCCTTCCTTGCATATCTCCTTTGCTTCTTTCATTCTCATTACACCTTTTCATACGAGTTCGTCGATTTAGAGTACTCTTGACCTGGCCCTTATTTAAAATGTCCTGAATTTGATCAAGGAACGTTCGCCTTGGACTTCCCCTTCCAACTTTCGCATTCACTCTTGACTCATAAACCCTTTTTATCAGTCTCCTTTCATTCTCCCTACATGCCCCAACCATCTAAGCACACCTTTCTCAATTTTAGTCACTACATCTTCTTTTATACCACCACGTTCTCTGTTACCACCACGTTGGCGTTACCTTGTTGAGGGAGTACACTTCGATCTTGCCGGCGCCGATGTCGCGCAGGTCGCGCTCCGCGTCGTACTTGAGGTCGTTGGAGACGGACACCCACACGGCGCGCTTGCGTCCGCGCAGGTGGTTCTCGAAGATGATACCCGCGATCGTGCGGCCCTTGCCCACACCCGCGCCGTCACCTGCACAACAACATATAGCGATTATTATTTTTGAAGTGAAACTTTTTTTAGACGCATAATGGTAAAATTTTTAAGGATAAAACGCGTCACGCAGATTTGCAGCGGTTTTTATGCCACTTCGTTTGAAGGTTAGGTAGTTTTAATATTTACAAATAAGATGTGGCTTTTTCATTTGCCACTCGTCATTTAATTATTTGATACAGTATTTTTCATAAAATATCAAATTTAATTAATAATTTCTAATATTTATTAAAAACACGTGGCATTTTGATTTACAATTCGTCATTTCAGATTTCAAAAAATCATTTGTATTCATTTTCGACGCGTTCAATTTTTTAATGACAATTAAATTCTTAACATATTTTCCTTTTTTCCCTCGAAAATAGAGATTTGTATAAATATAGCCAAGACTAATGTGTTAACCACTTATTTATATATTAATACCTGAAGCAATAACTTTGTGCCCATTTTTTTTCACAATTGCGGAGACAGAAGAATATGAAATACATAGCTCATAAATTATTACAGAACTTAAATATACAATTAACCGTGATAACATTATATCGAACCTTAACATTAATACAGAAAAAATAAAAGTAACTAAAATGCGCCATCAGAAGCAAATGGATGGGTGCGTTACCTCTTTGGACAGCGATACTTATACCGCCGCTCCCGCTGATTTGGAGGTAGGGTCAATGTGAGATGGTTTATATAAAAATTGTTGTTACCAAAGATTAAAGGAGACGCCTATTATAATAAACAGGATTGTGTGCTGTTTTCCTTATTGAACAAAAAAGGACACAAAAAATATCCAAAACTATGCTACTCCTATTTTTAAATTAATGATACCTAGAAGAGTGGCATCAATTTGGTAGTGAAGGAGTTAGTCAAGATAGGGTTAGCACAGGTTCGTGCATCACTGACCTATGAGGAAGCCGGCGCGCGTGCCATCGGGCAGCATGTGCTCGTGCGCCTGCGCCGCATACACCACGGCCTCCAGCTGCAGAGCAGACAGGAGTCCGCCGCGTATCGTCTCGTCTGGCAGCCCCAAGGAGTACGTCACATCCACCGGTTCTACTGATGACAGTGACGCCGTCTCCACCACCGGGTCGGGGTGCTTGCGGCCCAACTTCACTGCGACACGCAATAAAAACAAGGTAAGTAACAAGTGAAGATATTTACTCTGGTAAATCCACCACCACCATCCACATACATACCCTAGAATTTCTTCTATTTCCGACTGGATAACGCTTTTCGCACTCTTGCCTTGAGAGGCAGGGTGTATAGGTTTTGCCGGGTGTACCACATTACCCATTAAAATCCATGGATACCCTCAGCACCCGAGTGGGGGGGTGTCAGAAGTTCATTTGCCCTAACACTCCCAGGTGAAACCGAAAAAGGAGCCCTGCTGTTTGGATACGCAGGTTTTCTCACTATGTTTTCGATCACCGAAAATCACAATCAAGCACGTCCTGCGACCCGTCCTGCGACCCGTCCTGCGTAGTAACCCGTAAAATGTTGTTCTCTTGGCTCACTTGGCTAGATTACGACTCAGCCGAGGCACTTTCCTCCCATCTGTTCTGGCGTTACTTATGGTAGATGCGAGAATGGAAAGATAATGTCAGGCAATAAATTTACCTAGTTTTTTTTATTTCTTTTTTTATCAGGCCTTGTATAATGTTAAATATTTTATCATGTTAAACTGGTCTTAGACAGGATTCCACTAAACAGGATTACCTAATATGGGGTCATACAGTTTATGGAAGATGTTATATTTTATATTGTTAAATAAAGATTTTTTTTGTAAAGGAATTAACTTTGGGAAAATGCTGCTAAAGTCAATCTGTCAAAAATATATATATAAAGTTTATAATAGAAAAACAAATGTTATGCCAATTGCAGATTTTTTCTTATGTTTACAATGTCTTCACGGCTGATACTGTTTGATTTGCGTGCGTGTGTTTGTGTGTTTATGTATTAAATAAAAGATAAGTTAAAATATTTAGGACTTTATTTTTAACCTACTTTTGGATGTATTTTATTTATTTATTTATACTTTATTGCACACAAATACATTAGTTACTTTTAGAAATAAACATTGTCAAGGATAGGGAAGTGCGCAAAGGCGGCCTTATCGCTATAGCGATCTCTTACAGGCAACCTTTGATGAGAGGAGAAGTAAGCAGAAGCGGGAGGTGCAAAGAAGTACAGACACTAACGTTATATCTCTATTAATAAATAATGTTGATTAATAAATAATATATATATACATATATACATATGTGTGTGTGTGTGTGTGCGTGCGTGCGTGCGTGTGTGTGTGTGTGTGTGTGTGTGTGTGTGTGTGTGTGTGTGTGTGTGTGTGGGTGCGTGTTGTGTGCATGTATGTAAATTAAGGAAAAATTAAATCCAATATATCCCATAAATTAGGCGTAGGGGCCCGCGTGCCGCATGAGGCCCGTAAAACAGTACGACGCGGGCCGAAGGCATTCAAATATGTACAGATAAATATAGTTAAAAATTGTGTTTAATAGATAAAATGGCCCGCACAATATCCTCATATACAACACTATACAGAATCAAATTCTTCGTATATCTTGGTTTCACAATTTGAAATTAAAACGGGAAATGATTGTGTTGGCCCACAGGTTTCGATCCGGACATACTCCGTTGAATTACTTCAAATTTTTAAGGAAGAAATCTAATACTTCACTATGTCCAATTTGTGGCATAGCAGAAGATACATACCATATTTTGACGGAGTGTGCCTGAAGCGAGGTCTTAATATGAGGGATGTTGGCACCTTTCAAAGTATTTTGTCAACACCGACATCACCTCAGGCAATTTTATTGTTAGAATTCTAAAAATTTTGAAAATCTAAAGTGTTTTGTAAAAAAGAGAGGTTTTGTTAGGATACGATGGGTCTGACATAGTCTTATAAGAGACTCAAAGACCTTTAAAATAAATAATAATAAAAAAATATCCTCATAATATTTGTGGCCCTTCTATAAGTTTACCGACCCCTGCAATAAACGATCGTAAACCCAGATGCTTAAAGCTAGTCCTAATAGTGTTACCATTTGTAATACTTACACTTCGGAGGCATGTAATCAGCGTATGTCTCTGCGACACCCATTTCCTCGTCGTCCACTTCCTCCTCCTCCCCGTGCACCTGCGAATTGGTAAAAGTAAAAAAATATATAAGGCGTTGAATTTTGCTAAATTACAGTTGTAAATTTGAAATTGACAAATTTTAATGGACGTTTACTAAATTTTAACGTTCCTGGATCAAATCCAGGACATTTTAAATGAGGGCCAAGTCAAGAGTCTTGTCACACTATTTCTTACTTTGTCACGCAGTTTCAATCCACTCATACTTCTCAACGCTCTCATCTCTACCGCATTTAATTTATTTTACTTACTGTGACGATATTTGCTAAGTGAACATACCTTATCATGTGGCCACGGCCCTTTCCCTTGTGCCCACATGGGCACCTGCGCGAACTGTCCAAGCATGCCAGCAAAATGGCCGCCCATACCGGAAGCCAGAATTTGGTTAAGGTTTTGTAGGAGATACGAGTTCATGCCCTGCATCCCCACCATTTCCACTACGGACAGAACATTATCATTAAATTATATAGTATTAGCTGAGCAATAAACAAATTAAACATAAGATTATAAAATATTAATTCCCTGTTTCAGCATTCTCCCCAGAGCTTTATTGTGTCCTCTTACACCATATAGGGGTCAGTTAAGGTAATTGTTTCTATAGCCAAGTCTTATGTCATGCTTTAAGGAATGTTGGTAAAATCGGGCAGAAATGATTATAGATTAATATAGCCATTACTAACCCTTTCACCGCGGCTGGCGTAACTCTACGTCGTACCTTAAACCATAGGACTGACGCATTATTATGTCTTTAAAAAAGTCACAATCATATATGGATGGATCGGAAACAATTTTGAACATGAGACCCGCTATAAAACGAAGATAAAATGTTATTTTACATAGATGTATGGTATACTTGTAGATATTTAAGTGTTGCAAAACGTTGAAACTATTTATTGTTTATTTTATTATTTAGAAATTTTTGTTAACATCAAGAAATTATACATAGCATACTATTGTTATTAGTTTAGAAAATGATAATGAAATAAAATTTGACGATTATCTACTTATTTTTATTGCTTATGGCAACACCAATTGCTGACTACATAATTTGGAAGACATAATAATACGCCAACCGTGGAGAATAAATAAAATTTCTTGAAGGAAAGGAAAGAAAGAAAACTATTCAGAGCAGTGTTTTACAAATACTTTAATTCATTAAATATGATTGATTGCGCAGCATCTGAACCACAGCAGGTGATTCAAATGCTGTGCAATCCCCATACAGCCCCAAAAAGGCATATTATTACACCCTTCGTAATACAGAAAGAACGGTTCGCCCTAAAAAGTAACCCGCGCAACGAAAGGGTTAAGCCAGTCCTAAAATCCCAGAAATGACTATTTTTTGGCAGATTGAATAAAACACGTAACTAACTATTTATACAGAGATATTAATGACCCTCTACTATAATTACATCATACATGAAAAATAACTACTTCAGGGTTAATCTACTTCCTAAAATTACCATAATCTACTATTATATATCTCAAATTTAAATTACTGGGACTTACGTACTTAAACATTAAATGTTTCCATGTTTTTTGTCATGATAAGACTTTACTGTACAAAACTAAATAACACTGGAAATTCCTGAATCTAATAACAATTTAATTAGTTTAATAGTTTGTGCTATAATAACACCGAAACTGTTTTCATAAATTAAATAACATCATGTCTATTTATTGCTATAACCGATCAGTCAGTTATTTATTTAATTAGTTATTGTATTATTATTACTCTTCAATAATTAAGCGGAAACGATCGGATTTTTATACCCGAAAACTATATAACACACATAGATATAATATATTCTTAATCCCGAAAACAAATAGAAGAAAGTCAATTAACTAAATAAAAATTAAATGGCATCCATACTATTAATGGTAAAGGTTAAGTAAAACACAGGGATTGGTAATACAGTCGAAACCGGTTATAACGACATTGAGCGGACCGTGTATTTCGTACTTTATGTCCGATAGTCGTTATAAACAATATAAACAAGTAGTCAAATGCACGTTTTTTGTGTGGGTATAGGTAATGCTTAAGAACTTGTTTTCAAATAAGATTTGGAAAAAAGAAATAAAAAAGTTTATTGTGAAAAAAATAAAGTATCTACAGTACAGTTCGTAGACTAAACTTTAAAGTAATCGGTCATATTAGACTGTTCTTTTTAAGCTGTGACCCTTTTTGCCGTGGCACCAGTAAACGATTGGTCGTATTTCTTTTTCTGTATTTTAATTTTTAAATCACTCTCCAACGCAGCTGTGTTCTGAGACGCCAACATTTTGGATAATCTAGTTTCTTTTTTCACACAATGTAATTTTAAGTGTACTTGTTCTATTTCCCAAATAAACGATTATTTATTTTATTTATAACGATCGACCAAATCGCCCGTATGCCGATGAATATCGAGAAAGTTTCGGTATTTTAAGCGATATGTCGTCGTTTACTTATTAGGCCACTCAGTGCTGAGGTAATCTTCCCGTATGGTGCAAAATAAAAGGATTTTAGAAAATACAGGCTCTTGATTATTTTCCTCCTTTTTTATTTCGTAAAGGACATAACAAACTACTCAAATCGTACCAAGCAACGCACTCTAAGGTTTAGTTTACATAGACTCGGCCGGGATCTAACCAATAGGTTGTTATAACCGATATGTCGTTATAAACGATGTCGTCATATTCAGTTTTGACTGTATTTGTAATAAAATCGATTATCATTGTCAATTTAAAGTAATATAGACTTACATTCAAATGATTAATTAAAATAAATCACAATGGCGTCGCTGAGAGCAAAACTCTAAAAACATACTTTTTTGTATAATTTTGGTTGTAGTTTATTATATTTTGTTTGGTTATTAAGCACCTTGATACAGAATAAGTCACATAAAAATTAATCATAATTTTTTTTTTGTCTATCTGAATGTCTTTTATCATTAAAGATAGATCTTGTAGCAAGTCTTATTTAATAAGAACACATGCATTAAATTATTAAAATTCATTTCAAAAACTATTACGGTGTAAATACATTTATTAAGTTGGTGTCTTCTTTAAAGTATAATAAGACTATACTTGTACTGGGAAATACCGCTCTTCCTGGTTACAATGTTACTCGCGAGTTATAAAAATAAGAAACAAAACAAAAAGATAAAATTACCAAGATTTACAAATTTAGCTATATTGTCCGTCATATGAGCAACTCCAGGTGCTATAATATATATAAATGAGTGGAAGCCAATCGGTAGCCACGCGACGCCACTGTCAAGCCATAAAACAAGGAGCTATACTTTGTCCACTTTATGAATAGCTTTTTGACGTTTACATGCCTATAAAATGCGATATATCTTTTTTTAAATAATATTCTTAAAATTAGCCTAATAGCTCTGTTGCTGAATTAGGTGATAGCTTTGTTTCCAGCTACCACTGCCGACTAGAAAGGAAAAGAAGAAGCAAGAAACTCAGCGGTTATAGAGTAATATTTTGCTCCTGTGTGCAACTTGGAGTCAAGCCCAAACATTTCTATTTTATACATCCCAAATGTTTTATAACAGTAAGTTTTGAAAAAATTGAAATTTAAAATATAAAAGCACATATTTTTTTATTTTCGAAAATGTTAGCGGAATTTTATTTTAAAAATATGTAACGACAAATGAAATTGTTTATACAACTATATTTTATTATTTGTTAATCATGAAGTCATTATACCGGATGTTAGGGTTCTTAAACATTGACTTATATTGTCATGATACTTTGTCATTATACCGGATATATCGAGTGCACACTCTGTAATATAAATAGCCTGGATTTGAGTTGACGACATTTCTTTTACTACCACCGATCGCGATAATTATTATAAATAAAATTTTCATGGTATAATGACATATTTGGCAACTGGGTCGAAATAAAAAGACCACGTCCTTCCACTTGCCACGATCCTTGCAAGTCTCTTTCTCTATTTTCATTCTCATTAAACCTTTCATACAAGTGCCTCGGTTTAGAGTACTCTTCAATTATCCCTCATTTAAAATGTCCTGAATTTGGTCCAGTCGATCTCCTTTCATTAATTCTCTTTACGTGCCCAAACCATTTTAAATTCCGTTAATACAGTTTGAATTCTTGTATATGATAGATTTACAGACCCATTCATAAAGTTATTGTTATAATTAGTAAATCGTGTTAAAAAGCTATTTACAAAATGGGCACTGCGACTATAATGCGGGTTCAGAGAGGCTACTCACTCTGCGCGAGCAAGGACGCGGCGCTGTACGCGGACGAACCGGCCGCAGGCGGCGCGCCCGGCCTCGGCGCTACAACAAGCGAACCCGCTGTACATCGGTATTGGTACGTTTAGGTACTCACGAGAAAGCTTTTTTTACATTACACCGACTCCATACAAATCCAACCCCCCACATTTAATCATTGAGTGGAGGAAACCGTCGTTTGCGAATACAATCCGCTTTAACCTACCTAGCCCAAAGCGGGGGATTCGAAATACACCACGTATGAGATAATAATAAAAGCACGTACGCAAAGTACACATGTCAGAAGTGAAACATCTTTGGCTAACTAATTAAGTCTTGTTTATGTTTATACAAATCTAAAACTTTACATTTCCGAGACTATTGAAATCTCAAATGACATATTGTAAATAAAAATGCCATATTAAAACTGCCTAACATTCAAACGAATTAGCATAAAAAAACGCTGCACGTTTTCATGACGCTAATCAAGCGTTTCATCCGTAAAAACTTTACCCTAATGCGTCTAAAAAAGTTTCACTTCAAAAACCCAAATAGATAAGTGTTATTTCTTACACTCAAACGCGGTGCTACTATCATAAAGAAAGAGCGAGACAAATGTATGATACTCATTTCGTTTTTGCTGATTTGTACGGCCGCGTTCCCATGACTGTTTGAGATTTAAAAACATTTGAACTGGGGTCTTTCGGTACCCCCGTTCGGATCACGTGTAATTTTTTTGGATTACGCATCATCAACGGAATGATTACAAATGATTGTCATCGAACTCTATACAGCAAAAATTTGTTAATTTTACACTTAGAAGCGCTAACAAACTGGTCAACGTTTTTCTAATTTTCTAAACAAAATCATCTTCAAATACTTTAATAAAATTTATTAATAACATTAACAGTATATTCCCGCCGCAACCGTATCTAAGGACCCCTGACTAAGTTCGGAACAAGTCTCGTCAGAACGGATACTTTCGCGAATTATAAACCGTATACATCACTCGTAATACGAAAAATTACAAGCAAACGGAAAAATAAGAGTAAAAGAATTGGAGACTCACCTCCTCTGCCCAGACCAAGGTTGATGGGTTTGCTGAGTGCACTTGCAGGTATTTTGATTGGCTTCACGTTGGAAGACTGTCCAAAGGCCACGCCAGATGCAGCTGGAAACAATTTAAGTATAATAGCGCTGGAACACTGCTGTTTAAAAACATTGATAAACATTTTCTAACAAACAATTCAACACAATGTTAAAAAATGTTTTCATGTTAGGTCTTGTTAGTAAGAAAACTGCCTCATTGGTCTAGTGGTTAGCATGTTTCGCCACAGACATGAGGTCCTAGGTTCGAGTCCCGGGTCGGGCCAATTCAAAAATCAATATTGAGTTTTCTATTAAGATTTTCTCAATATTTGCCCGAAGTTGGGAAGTGAGCGGTATGGTCCACCCCCGTGCCTCGGAGAGCACGTTAAGCCGTCGGTCCTGCGCCTGATCTCTCTCCGGTCGTGTCGGATTCCCGTCACATCGGACTATGAGAGTAAAGGAATAGAGAGTGCACTTGTGTACTATGCCTGCCAATCCGCAGTGGAGCAGCGTGGTTGGTCTATGCTCTAAAAACCCTCGCTCCTCGGAGTGAGGAGGCCTGTGCCCAGTAGTGGGACGTTAATGAGCTGCTACTACTTACCTTGTTAGTAAATATTTCTAAATAAAATTGTCATTATACTGCGATCCGAAGCCACGTTTTCAAGTGTTATGTTTGTAACATTACTATCAGTGTAAGAGCACACAAAACTTCTAACAAATTCTAACATAATGTTTGTTAACATTTTGAAACAGCAGTGTGGCAACACCATAGGCCTGGCCAACAGTTACAGTTTTACAGTAAAACAACATATCACAGTGCGCACCCAGTTACTGGAGATTTCGGCATACATTATAAAAAGATACAAGTGCAATTCACAGGAATTAAAAGTGAAAGGTACAAAAATGTTGTATACGAGATAACTAGACAAATGTAAAATGTCGGCAATATTAACCCCCACTATGCCTTACTGGACACGAGTGGAAAGGGCACGAAGCTGAGCACAAACAGAACCACGAATATAACAAACCCTGTATAATGCTTCCTATTTGGCGTGTGGAAATGTCATTCGAATCGAATCGATTATATATTCTAATTATTCGAGACTAATAATTCGAAAAATTTCAATGAATTCGTGAATTAATGAAATTCAATCATATATTCAATATATTTCAAAATTCAATATATGTCCATCTCTGGTGGTACCATAAAAAATATTGATGGAAATATTGGTATGAGATTCCAAAAACAATTTTTCACCAGAAAGTGAAAAAATATTTTCTAATGATGCCTGTATTGTATCTGATAAACGAATTTTATTATCACTCGACTCAGTATCGTATTTATTATTTTTAAATAAAAATTGATAGCATATTTTCAAATGTTGTATTCTAAAGAATACAGTTAATAACTGTTATTTGTGCAAATATATTTCATGGTATAAATAAAATGTAAATAGACCGTTAAGTTTATATTTGAATATTGAACATAAAAATCTCTGAATTGAAAATACTCGAAAATTCATTAATAATTTATATAGTTTACGAATAATTCGATAAAAAAATCGATTTAATCGATTGGGAACGAATAATTCGTATGTTCGAATTATTGGCACACCCCTACTTCCCATCTCATTCTCTCTCACGTACAATCTTATTAACTTATATGTCTGTCTCTTTCTACAGTCGCATTTTAGTTTAGCAATAACCTTCAGGTGTGATTGTAGTTAAGCACTAACCTGTTTACCAATTTAAAGATACCTCTTACCAGATTAACGCTACCACCTTAAGACTTCATCATCACTTTAAATCTCATGTATTTATGTGTCTCTTTTTACTGTCTACTAAAAAAAAACAAAATACCCTCGCTCCTTCGAGTGAGGAGGCCTGTGCCCAGTAGTGGGACGTTATTGGGCTGCTACTTACTTTTATTTTTTTACTTACTTTTTACTGTTGTACGATGCTAAAGAAGTTTTTATCCGAAAAATTAATCCTGTTATCTAGCCTTTAGCAGTCCCTGGTAAATGGGCTATGCAACACTAAAGGATTTTTTTTCAATTAAGATTAAGTGTGTTCAACCAAACAAAGAAACTTTACATATTCTTTACAACATTAGCATAGATTATTATCAGTGGACATTGACTCGTGTCTAATTTTAGATACAAAATAATTTTTATTCATTAAATCTAAATATTCTTATTTGTAATGGGTTAAGTAAATGTGTATTGCAGGGTTGTATAGACCTTGGTATGTTAAATTCTAAGTTATTGTAATATAACGTTTATATTGTATTAGGCAATGAATAATTTTAATTTATATTGAATGAATCACTTCATTTAAAACAAAATTTAATTTGTAATAGTAATTATGGTTTTGAGCTTTTTGTTACCTCTGCTTACTTAAGTCACTACTTTTTCTAGTTTCGTGATCGTGGTTGTTTATAAATATAACTAGTTGCCTGGCAAAATTCCTACGCTTGAGAATCGATAAATAAATAAGCTGAAGAATGTTTCAACTTTATTAAAAAAAAAATGTAGTCAAAACTAAACCGGAACAAAAAGAGTTCCTAATTAAAAATTACGTGACATTTACCCCCCGATTCTCGCCAAAGTCCGTCAAATATTAAAGTTGCGATCAGAAATTGTTGGTTGTCAATGTCAGATGTCAAAAACAGATAAAAAAACTTAAGCTTATTCTTTTAAATTTCAACTTGCTTTCTGAACGACAGTACGAACATAAACGTTTAACATTCAAACCAAAAAAAAAAATATGTTGCTTTTAAATTTTATTGGATTTCTGAATGACTTTTAAATTTAAGTGACTTCTAAACAACTGGACGAACATCAAATATTTGCAGGAAACATTTATAACGGAAAACAGAATAGTTGTTACTATATTGTATATGTGTCTTTTTTTAACGATTACTCCCATTTAAACCTTCCCTGGTCTACTACTAATACAAAAATTAGTCAAATGAGTAATTGAAAATTCACTTACCAGCCAAAGGGTTAGTAGTAGCCCTAACTGTGACAGGCATCATTGTTGGAGCTGGTTTAACCTTGTCACCCATGCGAGCAGCTGCAGCTAATGTCTTGCCTCCACCTTTTGAAACAACATTATAGTAGCAGCTAGATACCACCCTTCCAGCAAAGACATACCGACAAGCAACACATTCTTTTATGGTACAATACTGTGTAGAAACCATAAGGGTTAAATTAACTCTAACCAGGCTAGCACACTTCCATCTTAAACTGTATCATTACTTACAATCAGGTGTGATCACAATCATGCATTAACCTGTCATCAATAAAAAATAAACTAGGAAAACATGTTTACCTAAATTTGAACTGATAAAAAACCAAATACTCTGTATTCAAACTGTCAAATGGATAGATATGAAATCAGACTCAAAATATTCTTTATTCAAGTAAGCTCAAAAAGCACTTATCAATCAACAGTACACTGTCCAATGGTAAAAAAATTTACCACTGGTTCGAAAAGTGTGTTTGTGGAAAAGAAAATTAAATATCATTGTTTTAGATGGACTGTGTTCTTACACATAGTGTTCAATGTTTTAATTAAGGACATAAAAGTATCCAGAATAGTAAATTTTTTCTCCTGTTAAACACTCATATTGAAATCAATAAAATCATGTTATGATACTACAATATGTCTCTGTGTCATTACTTGATTTGAATATAATTTATCATTTTCAAACTTTTGCAAAAAAGCTTTTTTTTATTGCTGACAAGTCAGTGCCAGACTATTCTCATCTGCACACTAGCCTGGTAAAAGTTAATATACCTCAAATTATTTCCATGTATGGGAATGAAAAATTATTGCATGTAAAGTGGAAATTAGCTCCGCATGACAAACTAAAAAACATATCTAAATGTGGAATCAAACTAGGTATCAAACTTGGGACCTCTAATGAAACATGCACATACAACATCAATTTGCTTTATGTCACTTTGATTCCAAAACAACAAAATATAGAAAATTTTTATCCAATAATGTCAATAACAAAGATGAAAATACATTTTCTCTACATAACTTTAGAGTATTTACATTTGCATATATAATTAATAAAAATTGTTATTCATTATATTTCTATACATATTATTAACAAATAATATTTTTTTCATACCAAATTCACACTTATTGACTACTGAAACACAGTATGTTCATATAATTCAACATTATATGTTTATCATTATGTAAATAAAAAACTAATAAAAATAAATTGCCATGAATACCTGGTACTTCCAAATTATCTGGATCCTCATCATCATCAAAATCTGAGTCATCGTCGGAAGCTGCTGTGTCACCAAATGCATGGCGTTTTGACTACAATAGAATTGATTGATATTATATTTTGTCTATTATGATTTATTAAAGTATCAGATTTTTAATTTAAAACCCAAATAGTTATCGTTATTAAAAGTTATTAATATAATATGGAACATCGCCTAATTTAACTTTACAATATGAAAATTAATCTAGAAATAAATAATATTACTTTTATAACTAGAAAAAAAGTTTGATTACTACTGTTCTGTTCTGTATCTGTTATATATATGTTTATATTAAGAAGAGGTATTTTAATTTCATTTTTATGCATAATTAAAAGAAAAAAGAATTGGCTCATATATCGAATAGTCAGCATATCTACAGACATGAGGGTTGAGATTTGGCTCCTGGGTTAGACCTATTCAAAAACCAATATTGAGTTTTCTATTAAGATTTTCTCAATGTTTGGTCAAAGTTGGGAAGTTGGTGGTGTACTCCCTCTACCATGTTAAGCTGTCTGTTCTGCAACTGATCTCTCTCCAGTTGTGTCACATCCACTACGACAGTGAAGGAATGGAGTTGACTTGTGTACAACAACAAATAACAATAATAATGATGACAAATAAGAATTATGACAAGCAACTATTATTTCATTATGTTGCTTTAAGTGTGTTAATACAAATAAAAGATTTCATAAAAAATGTTAAATTGTTTTATATCTTACACGAAGTTAGAATCTTATCTTAGTTAGAATAATCCATAAATTCATGGTATTTTTGTATATCTATAAAAATCACCAAAATCTTTTTCACGTTTATGTTTGACTTGATATTGACTATATCACAAAAAAAATACTAAAAATGTGAAGCAAAAAATCAATATTTTTTTAATAATTGATAATTAAATAAATGAATATATTAAATTTAATAATAAATCTTATTTATTCTAATATACAATTATCAAATCTCATTTAAATGTTATCAGATAAGTTAAAATATTATTTTGTAGTGTCTCAGCATTTTATTTTAACATAAACTAGCATGTAGTGATGAAAGTAATAAAAATCAATGCTTTGGCAACAAGCATTTTCAATTTTTATGTTTCCTCATCTGGCAACTGCACAAGTTTACAATGTACTTATATAACTGATAACACTGAGTTATAATGGTTTTTATATAGTTTGTATACCATTATAATGTACGATAAACCACATTTCATGTACATAGTAACACACCATATAGACATTTAAACTATAACTGCAGAAATTGCACATTAATTATCACATCTTTTAAAAATCTAGAATGCATATACCTTTTTTCTGTACATTTCCATCAAAAAACCATATGGATATCAAAGGAATACACAACCATAAATGTTATTGTACTAGAAAGGACGAGTATACTGAGCTGAGGTAAAATGCAATTAATAGGAGAGACACTAACACAAGACCTAGAACCTTCTAAGAAAATCAATACAGCCACACCCAACTTGCATAATTAAATGCTAACGTGAACTTAGACATACTAAAATTCGGGATAAAACAAGAAAATGTTATCACATGTGAGCCTGACATTGCCTCATGACGCTTTTTTTGGTTAGAAATCTTAAAAACAATGAAAAAATTGTCTAAAAACTTTTATTTTAATTCTACACAGTCAACTGTAAAGCACATTCACTTCTATGGTTAAAATTATAGGTCACCCCATAATATTAAACAAAAATAAAAATATGAATGCTTACTTACTAAAAAAGTATCAAAACAAAAAACTATCATTACCATTTTTATCCTCTAAAATGTTTTCAGGCGAAAAAAAGCAACTTTTTCAGAAGATTTAACGAATATGAAATAATAAACCTTCACAATAACATCACACGCGTGCCAAAAATGCAAAACTTCTTATTTTTGCATTTCATAAAAACGAAACGATCTGACGGCGGCCAATGCTTCCGCCATATTAAAAATGTTCAAAAGAGAAAGAAACATTAAAACATTAACGTTCGGATACTACATTGTCTAAACTCAATGTCATATGTCAATACAATTTGTGAAAATATATTTGAATTAAAATAATAATGAGTTGTTTTTGGGAATGTTAAATCCTAATTAATTTAAAATAAAAATCGTTTTTCCCTTGTTCTCATCAGGTTAACGAATGAGCGTATTTTTAATAGCAGTCTATAAGTTTCTCTTTTTACGGTTTCATTTCAGACTAAGGATTTATAAAATTTCTTAGGGTGGATAAAATCTCTGAGTAGGTGAAGCTTCAAAATTTAGTAAAATTTTTGGGTATTCTTTGATGAGCATCCAGTAATGATATCACGCACATCACAAAGTTAACGTTACGTGATATGTTTTATAGGTTTATAAGAATACCAGATTTTCATGGTAGGTATCATATTTACGGTCGGACGAGGGCACTAATTTTATACACTTATACAGAACCCTAGACCTGCAGCTTTTTCAGATAGCTTGAAGTTGAGTAAGTATTAAATAAAGGCCTACTTGTCTATGCTAAGACCATATTATAGAGTATAGATTATTTTGTATATTATAACCTATATGTAGTAGTAGTAAAAAAATCTTGGCAGCCATGTTGGTAAATTTTCATAATTATTGAAATTTGCTAAATACTGAAATCGTACTGCCTTTCTTAGTTAAATTTCTTCTAATAATTTGTAAAAGAATTGCATTTGAACGTCACATATCAGTAATACTTAGTACTTACGAACTTTCAATAGTTTGTAGTAAAAATCTTTTTCAAATATGGATTCACTTGTTGGTTACGGAAGCGACGACGATGGTGAATATGGTCGCAACGCGTATCAGCTATCAGTAAGTATCAATAAATATTTTGACGGATATAAATCTTATCGTCTATACAATATAAAGAGCCACCTGTATTTTATTTGTATTCTATTTTTATAATAAAACTATTTGTTAATAATTTTGTTGTATGGTCAAAGTTGTTATTTTACATAATTGGAACATTTCAGACAATACATACTATTGACATACATCTTTTCACGTAAATCCCACAACAAACTAGAATAATTTCTTTTTGCCATAGCTTTTAATTTCTATGTTGTGAATAATATTTTATTGTACTGTAAAATTCATTATGATATTGTTATAAATGATCCCTGTAATGGCAAAGGGCAAAGCGTTTAGACCATGCAGTCTCATGTATAAAATTATTACAAAGATGAAAAATACTGTAGTGTAGCATGTAAAATTAACATTACTGTGCTAAAATTATAGTGTTATTTAGATAAAATTATATCATTTGTTGTTGTGACATGATTTATTTCAAAATAATTCTTTATATGATACAACAACATAATGTTGTAATTTCTTTCTAGTATGTATGTAGTAAGGGTATGGTACTTTCCAGTTCAACAATCACTTGTTTAGAATTCTAAGTTAAACTCAAAATTAAGTGACTCTTGTAATAAATATAAAGGTTCTTGCTCTACATGTTGAAACATAGTTCAAAATGATATTTTGAATACACAATTCTTGATCAACAAAATGTTGTAATGTGTTTATCATATATTTCATGAAAATAACTTAATTAGTTAAATGTTATACCAAAATATATATTAATCAGTTTTCTCTGCTTGACAATAGACTGGTATTCTAGGGAGGTGGTGGGAACAGTGCTCGGAGAAAAGAAGATGACACCAACTATGATGATGTCAACATGGATATGAGTGAGGTGAGTCATTTCCTCTATATAATAAAGTATATTATATAAGTTTATATAGTTAGTGTGGTATTTAAATATATTATATGGTACCTCATGTCACTTCTAACTACATTATGTGTAATCAGTTATTCTAACTCTTTACTTGTTTCTTATTGAATCTGTCTAAAATATAATTTTTATTCTAAACATACATTTAAACTTAAAAACATGAACATAGTAACCTGCAAATCCAATTTCTTCATGAAGATAGAATTTTTTTCATACATGTGAAAAATGTGTTTATATGATCTTCATATTATTTAAACTAAAGTTATTATACTGTGCTGATTTAATGATCATGTTGCCAGAAAGTTCTTTTTCATCAACTAAAAATAGGGAAACAGGACTGTTAAAACCACATAATTGATGAGGGTCTATAGAGACCTGAACAAGGCAGGTTTGACAAGAGATGATGCTCTAAACAGAGAATAGTGGTGCCTCATGGCTGTGAAACTCATAATCATAAAAGATGAGGCAGATGATGAGTTTTCACACATTACAACAATTTAAAGAAATTACAGTTTTCACCATATTATTGCATTACATATTGAATAACATTTCGTATACCTCTAATAACTGCCTCATTGGTCTAGTGGTTAGAATGTTCGACTACAGACATGAGGTCCTGGGTTCAAGTCAGGACTTGAATTTTTGAATTGAATTCAATTCAAAAATCAATACTGAGTTTTCTATTAACATTTCCTCAATATTTGCCCAAAGTTAGGATGTTGGCAGTGTGATCCACCCCCGTGCCTCGGAATGCACGTTAAGCCGTCGGTCCCGATCACTCTCCGGTCGTGCCGGACTATGAGAGTGAAGGAATAGAAAGTGCACTTGTGTACTATGCCTGCCAATCTGCAATGGAGCAGCATAGTGGGTCTATGCTCTAAAAACCATCGCTCCTCAGAGTGAGGGTTTTTAGAGCTCGGAGGCCTGTGCCCAGCAGTGGGACGTTAATGGGCTGCTACTTACTTTTATACCTCTAATAATATGCACTTATTTTATGGTGAAGAAAAATCATTTGTCAGGCTGAGAATACACATTTTAAAAAGATACCTGAATCACTTTTGGGTTTGCCTCCACATAATTATTAGAAATTTGCTATAAAAATCATATTACAGAAGATGTGACATAATGTTCAAGATTATTTAAGTAACAACAATGTTTGAATGTGATTCCAATTGCACATGAAAGCTAAACACATTGTAATGTATTTAAAGTAGTAACTGTTGAGTTTCTTGCTGGTTTCTTCTCAGCAGAATCAACATTCCAAACTGATGTTAGATTTGTTAGCAACCGACATACTACAGGCTATTCAAAAGTGCCTAATGAGCCTACTTGAATAAAGAATATCTTGTCACCAAACCAAATGACTTCTACAGTATTATGCTAATGTTTTTCGAAAGAATATTTTGCAGTTTACTAAGTTTATGTAAGTTCAACATATATCAATTAAGATTATATATTTGTTGCTATAAAAGAGTTGAGATAACTTAGTAGCTAGCGATGCAAGTATCTACAACCTGTAAATATATGTGATATGAGGGTTACATTAGTGTTTAGTTAGCAAGGTTTATTCTAGCCTTGTACTTATCACGTTTAGTAGTTGTTTTAATATAACTTTTGCAGGCTTCTTAAACTATTGTTATAATGAATTCAAAAATTATGATAGTTAAATAGAAGAAATCTGTTTTAAACAATGATATTAACACTTATTATTATTTTATATGTTACCCATTTGTAAATTGACACAAAACAAAGTCAAATACCGCCCTTGCTGCTGCGTCAAGAAGAGCGACCGATGTGGCCCTCCCCTTACAGCTAGCATGTGAGTACATAGCCTTAAGAAGACATCAAATGTATTGGCTGTACATTTATTACATGTATATTGTCTTACATCGAAAAGGTAACTTTGCACTTTAACAAGTGTATTGTGGAATGAATGTATTAAGACTGTCATACTTTGTACTACCACAGCTCTTTTATTTATTTATAAATAGCCATTCCCTGCACTCTTACTAAGCATTTATACAGCGAAAGGAATTATTTTGGCAAATTTGAAGTCAATCAGGCGAATAATGTTGATACACACACCTCATTCTTCCACTTAACACAATCCTTGCATATCTCCTTTGCTTCTTTCATTCTCATTAAACCTTTCATAAAAATTCGTCAGTTTAGAGTACTCGTAACCTGGCCTTATTTAAAATTCATGGATCTCATCCAGGAACATTCACCTTGGTCGTCCCCTTCCAATTTTCTCATTAACTCTTGACTCATAAATCCTTTTTATCAATCTCCTTCCATTTATTTTTTCTACATGCCCAAACTATATAAGCATACCTTTCTAGAGTATAGTCACTACATCTTCTTTTATACCACAACATTCTCTTATCACACTATTCCTTACTTTGACCTAAAGAAACCAGTTTGAGGCACATAAAGTGGGTATTTTATATGTATAGATGTAAAAAGCTGACTTTTGTCAACTTTTTAAACTTCCCAAGCTTCTCTGTTCAAGAAAAGCCATCGTTGCAATATGTGCAGTGCAGTATGAATAAAAACACTTTTTCACATTACATTAACCCTTATAACTCTTGTGACACTGCTGTGGCGACATAAATTAACAGTACCGTTGGCGCTGTGGTGGCGACATGAACAATAGGTATACATAAATCAATGTTTTCATGAGATATGTGTCAGCTGTCAGGTATAAACATGTGACTACAGAATTCACTAACTAAAAACATGAAAGCCTTAGTGATCAATTATTGGGCGAGTAAAGAGAGCCTAGAAGTAGGTCTTCCATTTCATCAGAGACCAGATTCAATTGAAAATAACACATTCCACACATACACATGTTAATTTTGGTGATTGTTTTGTTAAATAGCGCACTTACGGATGAAACGCGTGATTTGCATCACGTGGATGTGCAGCATTTTTTTGCTACTTCGTTCGAATTTTAGGTTGTTTTAATATTTACAAATACCATGCGGCATTTTAATTTGCTACTTGTTATTTAATCACTTAATATACTATTTTTCATAAAATAAAAATATTTGATATATTCTCTTTTCTAAATTTTAAATTCAAAAACAAAATTCAAAAGCACTTGGCATTTTTATTTACAATTCGTCATTCGACACTTCAATAAATTATTTGTATTAATTTAATTTAAATTAAATCGACATCTATAATATAAAAATGAATCGCAAAATGTGTTGGTAAGCGCATGACTCAACAACTGGACCAATTTTGCCAATTCTTTTTTCAAATGTTCGTTGAAGGCAAGGATGGTTTTACGGTGAAAAAACTTCGAATAATTGCAGGGGAGAACCCTAAAAACAGCCCTTTTCTGTTTCCCATACAAACGTTTTCTAACTAAAATATAGAGTCAATTTGACCTTTATTGCTATTCAATAAAGTTCATAATAAATTACAAGTTCTCACTGTTGTCTAATCAATGTAGGTGTTTTCCTAACCTCAAAGAGCAATTTGCACTTTATAACGGCTGCGTAGTTCAAAATCAATTGAATGATCACAAAACTATAAGAGCTATAGATCCATTAGTACTGCTGTCATTTCATTCGTAAAACTGAAATCTGTCACATTCCAAATTTTTTTGACAGAACGAAGTCTGTCGGTTCTGCTAGTTTTTAATACATTAATGACAATTAAACTCCCTCTAAGTCTCGGAAATCTAAAGTTTTAGATTTGTGCAAATATAAACGTACTTAAAAATTAGTTTGCCAATGAAGTTTCACTTTGTACGTTCGCACTAAATTTTTTTCTGATTTTTTAAATATTTTTTTTGCATTACACGTTACTGATGTACCATATATACATAAAACTCATCAAGAGTGACAAGGGTTACAATTAATAGTGTTTTTATATGACTTTATATCTAAGATGTTATGTTCCTAAAAACAGATCTATTTGGAACTTTATGAATTAAACTTTATCATTGAATACCATTTCCAGGCAATGTTTCATTTATTAAGTTTATATTTACAACTGTTACTATAATAAAAGAATCTATTCTTGTTTAAAAAATGTATATATATATCTTCTGTAAAGAAATATTTCTTCATCTCTTCCTGAAATATAAAGCTTTGAAAACTTTCGACCATGGGAAACAATTTATTATAGATAGTGAGCCATCTGTTGAGGAGATATGTCACAGTTTATGCACAAACACACATGGAGTGTGTAGTAAGACTGCCCAATTCCAGATATGTACTAAAAAACTAAAAAGTTATTGACAGTGAAACCTTTAGGATTTAGAAGTTAGGATCTCAAGATATATTATTATATATTATATATTGGAATATATTATACACTGGAAAGCAAACACCTAGTAACCCACATTATATTGATTAAACAAGACTTTAGGATAACACTATTAGAGACAATCTATTTATTTTATTTATTTATTATTTATGCAGCCAAAACAATCAGAACCTTTGATATTTTGAAGATTTAATATTATAAATGTATAAACATTATTGTGACTATAAATTATACATTTTTTAAATCTATTAACCAACAAAGTCGACAAGAATGGAAGTTGTAACTTCCTTAGATTTTATGGTATTTTTTATTCTGTTGAACAATTTTTGATTTGCCATTTATACTTATTTGGTCTCCAGCGTTTAAATGTAGCAGAACAATGTGGCAGATAAACCAATGACGCAATTTCGTGCATCAATAACCTGCTAAGTATTGATATATGTATAAACATATAATATAATAATCATTAGTGGTGGGCATCAATGTCACCAGGTTAGGGCCTGATCCTGTGAGAATATAGGGATTAATCAGTTTTCAATGAGCAACTGTTACTTTACAGGGGACCATTAGTTTTAAGTAAATCACATAATCGTGATATATATATCTTTCTTACATTTAAGGACTAAAATAAACTAAGCTGCGTTTTTCTGTAACCAACGATACAACATTACAAGTTATATTAGTTTCTTTAACATTAAAATTAGTTTAAGGCATACATACTGTTTGTTCGCGTTAAGAATGCAGTGAGACATAATTCTAGCCCCGCCCCCTTAACAATCAAATCTTTTCAAATTACACTGTCAAGTTCACAGTCATCAGTTGAGGATCTTCAACTGGTTACTATGACCAGACCTTGTGCTTGAAAATATTTGATTGGTATTGATCTGTTAGTCGGTATTGAACGCGAACAAACTGTGATGTGGTTTTAGTTTATCCTCTTTGACACTTTGTTTTTTTAAAACATGTATCTACACTTAGCTGTAGACCGCGATTTTGTTCGCATCGAATTGAGAATCAACTTCAAACACCATGTATGTAAATGAATAAATATAAAAAATGTCTTATATGTTAATCCTGGTTATAAACTATTGTATGTATAAGTAATATATCAAATTTCAGCCAATTATGTTAATTGGTTTACACAATTTTTAGTAATACATACACACACACTCACTCTCACTCTCTTTTTCTCTCCCACACACACACACATAATGGAAATGTTTTGAGTAAACTTTGCTATATATTGTCTCCAGGAATCACAGGGGGCCGAGTCAGAGCCAGAACTACCTCAGGCTGTGCCACCTCCCGTGACTCAACCCTCTTCAGACGACAGACGAGAATCAAGTAAGTTAACTGTAAATATACTCATACATTAGACCGAAACGTCTAAAAATTTAAATATTTTTAATGTAGTTATAAACATATTTTTCTGCGCTTGAATCTCAAACGCTGACTAGACCTTATGAGATTAATGTTAAAAAGTGATAATTTCGGTAGGTATTTCACACGGTAGGCCGTCTACTTCTCCCACTCTAACACTGCGCTAACAGCGCTAGCCGTATTTCGAACAGACGCTTTTTCTCTTTTTACTCAAGTGTGCGATAGACATATACCCTTGACAGCGTGTTTTAGGTTATATCTAAAACTGAATCAATTAAAGATTTTATTAATAGACTAGCGGCCCGTCCCGGTTCCGCACGGGTAGACATAAATAGGTAGAGATATTTAAGTTATAAGCATGGTAATTAAAACTACCATGAATTGACAAATATTATGAAAAAGTGTGATTCCTAATACTAAAACTAAGTAGCTCTGAAAAGAACTTTTTAAGTGAAGCATAAAAATTTGATAAAAATACTGGAAATTTTCAATGTCGCTTGCGTCCACTGCGTAAGGTAACCTAGTTCATAATAGTGCACCCCCTTTTCCTACACTGCCCCTCTCTCGTCGAGTTAGTTACTCGATGCGCTGCGTGGTTGCCGCCGCCGGCATGTATTTTTATTTCAATTTCATGATATCTTTTGAATGGAATATCCGATTTCAATAATTCAAAAAGTAATCATCATGTATTGAGACAGTCTTGAATATTCAATTATTTATTTGGTTAAAAATTTATAAATGGTATAGATAACACGGTCTGATTTTGATCGGCATTTCTATTAATTTGTTAAATGTAAAGTAAAGTAGTTATAGTGACGAAACTACAATAGTTAGACATATGGTCTCGAGAAGTTTTTTGTAGATATTGATATATTCTATAATATTGAACATTTTTTTGTCCTATCATTAATACTCTTCACAGCGTATGCGATGAAAGACATTTTACGGCAATTTTGTTTACACCTTCGGTTGGTTTAAATAGGAATTTCTAAAGATTTCTATTATCTAGTAATCTAGTACTAAATGTAGCCCAGTGATAATGTGGCTTTCTAATGAAAAAAGAATTATTAAAATCGGTCCAGTACTTTTTGAGTTTATTCGTTACATACAAAAATACAAGTCTTTCCTCTTTATAATATTAGTGTAGATAACATCTTCTTTTTCAAAATTGAAACAAATCAAATATTGAATTGTTTCAAATAAATAATTTTCCTTCGATATTGTTAGATGACAACGGATCACGATCGCGATCGCGTTCATCTGATCGCCGCGACCGACGCAGAGATAATGACCGCGACAGGGAACGGCACCGAGAACGAGGACCGCATCGGGATCGAGACCGGGAACGGAATGAACGGGAACGTCATGGCCGTGCTCCCCGCCGAGCACCACCGCTCCCCGACAGGAACGATGAACGGGTTAGTATCCATATATTAACTAGGGGTGTGCTAATATCGTTCGAATCGAATGGAATCGAATATCAATATTCGATTTCGAATCATTCGTGAATTAATTAAATATCTCAGGATTTCCAATTGCTTCTATTTAAATCGTGAATCGAATTATTCGACTTACGCATAATATACTTTTTGTTTAAAAATCAACTCGCCAGAGAATACAATATCTCATTTTCAATCTATGTATATCATCTCTGTCGGTACCATAAAAAGTTTACACGGTAATATTAGCAAGAGATTCTGAAAAAATTGTCACCAGGAAGTCATTTTTTTCTACTATATTTCTACAATTTTCAATTTATTATGCAACAAATTAGTTTAAAGAACGACAGATAACGTAAACCCTTCAGGTTTGAATAAAATGTATTTTATACAAACTTCATGAATTTGAATATTGAACATAAGAAACCCTGAATTGCAAATAGTCCAAATAAATAGTTTTAGTTTCGCATTATTAATTTTGAATTATCTTACTTTATTTTATTTTACTTTAGTTTTATTAATATTTTAGTTATTTAAATTTCTTGTAATTAATTTATTTCATTTAACTGTGACTGTATCGTGTGTGTACTGGGTATTTACCTGAGATATTTGTTGAAATGATTATTATTATTAAATAGTCGAAACACCACAAGGTTATATTAAAAAAGTTTATACTGTCAAAAGCAATAAGGAGGTTACAAAATAAGACATTAAGTTTTCTTAAAATTTATGACATTCCACGTAACTTTGTTCACTTTTGTCTTTCGTACAAACTTTTCGTGTCTATAAAAACAACAAAAGAATAGGGAAACATATAGACGTAGGTAAATAGGGACTAATATATATATGTTGGAGTGCAAGAGTCTGTGGATCGCTGGTCCGTGTGTAATAGTCTGTGGAACGCTGGCGCCATCTTTGTATCGGCGTGGGGGCAGAGTCAATAAGTGGCAGTCCGGCCCGTCTCTCGGCAGTTCTCGAGTGGCGGTCGGCCGGAGTGGTCGACTATTGAAACTGTCGCGTTCCTAGCTATTATTGTTAATGAGTTTGTGTAAATTGATATCGGGAACATTAAGTGATTGAACATTATAATCCGAGTTAATTAACAAAGTGTTTGATTGCACCAACATTACCCATGAACGCCCACAGTATAAGAAATTAAATAATGGATCCCATTAATGACGATGTCGGCGGAGAACCCTACGCCCCTGTGCTTTATGCTGCTCCGTTTTCTCTTATTCTCCGACATATATATGTATTAGATTATAGCATCAACTTCATAAGGTCACCTTCAAATAACTAGATTTGGTGTTTGAAGGTCATTTAGGGGTGACTAAATTATGAGGGGAACATATCATTTACTTTGTTTTTTTTATTCTAAATACTTTTGTATTCTAAATGCATTTTTTGTCTGGTTCCAGGATGTTCCCCGGCCAAGCAGCAGCGGGCGAGGTGCTGATTCACGTGACGCCGTATCTCCTCGGTACGTGGTGTAACAATAATTATTAGCTACTACCTAACCCGCCTCAAATCAATAAATAAAAATTTGAATGATGATTGTAGCATATTTCATATTTAGTAACAAATGTGGTCAAAACTTAACTGGAACAAAAAGTATTCGTTATAAAACCGCGACCTTTACACCCAGTTTTTTTTTCAATCACACATTTCAAAATTCATCAAATATTATAGTTGCGATTATGAATTGTTGGTTTTTATGTCAAAAAAACATAAATATTTTTGAGGTGAAACTTCTTTAGGCGCATGAGGGTAAAAAATTTACGGATAATATGCGTGATTAGCGTCACGAAAATGTGCAGCGTTTCTATGGTAATTCGTTTGTGGGTTAGGTTAGTTATAGATATTTTTTCTGGTTCTGTGGCCTCATTTAGACATTCCCTTACTATAGTATTTACCTCCTTTTTTTTTAAACCGACTTCAAAAAAATGTTTTTTACCTCATATCTTCCGAATGGATGGACCGATCTTGATAATTTTTTTTTATATGAAAGGTGGTGCTCGTCATGGGGTCCCATTTTTTAACCCAGTTCTGATGATGGCATCCATGAGAAAACCGGATAAGTCTTAAATTTGCATAAGCATGTGCGCGACAAATGGACGAATAACTCAAGATCACGCCAACCGATTTCGATGATTCTTTTTTTATTAGAAAGGATATACTTCAAGGGTTGTTTTGTGATAGTTTGGTTAGGTTCTGATGATGGAATCCATGACAAAGTGACGGAACTCTTAAATTCTTAGGAGCAAGTCAACGATACTCGGCAGAATCTTCTATAAGCTATCTAGATATTTGAGACGCCTACCGTAACTTCGGTATGGTCAAGTGCTAGTCGTAGTTAAATATGAAGATCAATGAAACTCCTCAACGGCTTACAGTAAAGGTGCGATTTATGGCAGAATATATAACTGTCTGTAATCAAATGGCTATGACCTTACGTTTGTTTCTGCATTGCAATCTTTGAAAGGTGAATTATATGTGAAGCGGTGGTACAAGGTAGCGGGTTCGATCCCGCGTGTGGCGATATTAATGTAAATTTAACTTTGTAAAGTTGTTTCATTTAAACGGTGTTATCTTATATGAGCAACGTGTTTTTAGGTGTACACATATCGAGATAAATTTGTTAGTTTGCTTCAGATTCACTAAAATTCAAAAAATAAATAGAAATTTTTACAAAAAAGAACCGCCTTCAAAACAAACTATGTAGTATTATAGTTTTTCTTTGATCTTAGTTTATTCTTATGGTGTAAGCAAGCCGTGTTCGTTTCGAGAAGGTGAAATCTGAAAACAGATTTCACCCGTTTAACGAGCCAAATAAATATAAAAAGTACTTTAAATCGAATGTTAGTACTTTCTAATAATTTCTGACACGTGTATTTCAAAAGTTTCTTTGCAAATAAATTGTTATTCTAATCTTTAATATTTTTTGTTGCAGATTTGTAGAGCAGCGCGAACGTCGTGACAGGGACAGGGAACGCGACAGGGACAGAGACAACCGACACAGACGCTCCGAAGAGAGACGGTAATACTTTTACATTATACTCATATCTACGTATGAAACTGTATTTGCTGTAATCCTCAAAATACGAACTCTTCTCGAGAACCCAAACACTAATGACGTAAGTCAAGAGGAACAATTAACACTTTGCTGACTTCAAGAATAACGAAATCCGTCGTCGACGTCAACTGCTAGCCATATGTCTCACGTAATGACTTCCACGAGGCCCCAACCTTGGGCCGCCTGGCTCCAGCGGCTACCGGCGACCGTCATCGGTCCACCTACCCTCATTTGCCTACACCGCGCCGCCCGCTGCGGGGTCGCTACTCCAGCACCTTCGGCCCCCAACATCCATCGGTCCTTCGGACTATGAGCCCCGCCCATTACCACTTCAGGTTCGCGATTCCTAGGACTATGTCGGTGGATCTCTTCTAGAATCTTATGGATCTTTTCTACGGCGCTGGAAGACCTTTTTAAGCTTTTGGAGTTGAACAGACTGGGCATCAACATCAACGGCGAGCACATCACTCATCTATGGTTTGTCGCTGACGTAGTCATTATGGCATAGACTCTCGAAGGTCTCAATATAATCCTCGATGACCTTACCAGAGTTTCTCAACAAGTGGGCCTGAAAATGAACATGGATAAGATGAAAATTATGTCTAATATCCATGTACCACCTTATCCAGTCATTGTTGAGAACTCGGCTCTCGAAATTCTTGACCAGTACACATACCTGCGACATATAGTCTAGCTAGGTAGATCCAATTTCGAGAAGAAGGTCAACCGCCGAATCCAAGTCGGTTGGGCAGCGTTCGGGAAGCTACGCCAGATATTTTTGTCCGATATCCCTCAGTGTCTGAAGACCAAAGTCTTCGAACAGTGCGTGTTGCCAGTGATAACCTACGGTTCTAAGACGTGGTCGCTGACTGTGGGCCTCATGCGAAAGCTCAGTCACTCAGCGTACGAAATCCGTAAAAATAATAAAATATTAAACATAATTGTACAGTAAGCTAAAAATCGTCCTAAAAATATGGGACTAACACCAATCGACGAAGTGTTTTTTTTTTTTTTTATTAAAATGA
The DNA here is from genome assembly GCA_015832385.1 of Elymnias hypermnestra. Lineage (NCBI taxonomy): Eukaryota > Metazoa > Arthropoda > Insecta > Lepidoptera > Nymphalidae > Elymnias > Elymnias hypermnestra. Next base: position 356,035 of record JACTOM010000889.1, on the reverse strand, counting down.
TATATTAAACCTACTTTCGATTTTTTTGAGGCTTTCTAGGCTATTTTTTTAAATACGGTATTTTACGTCGACCTTTGGGTATTGGCACAGTAAGCCAAAATACAGCTTAGACCAGCGGAACGAACTAAAATTGGATCTATGAATTAAAAAAAAAATCTGTTTAGAGATGATAATGTCACAAGAAAACATTGATGAAAATTGGCTAGTATTGATAGAATTGAAGTTTGGATGCTGCCGCTGTCTCTCTTATACTCTGAGTCGTCACAAACCATGGGCTTAAGCTGATCGTGCCTCTCCATCGCTAGTACGCTGTACTCAGGCCCAAAGTGACAACATCGAAGGCGTGCAGCCGGCTTTCACCATTTTATATGTTATCACGTCAATAATGAAATTATTGCACACAACTTTTACTACACTATTAAATATAATTATTTTGAATCCATTATCATAACACTAAAAGTGTTTATGTTAACAGACTATTTATGCAAATATGTGATCTGTAAAACCAAACTGAACCCAGAATATAATCTGTACCAACGAAGGTCATCTTCAGAGGGAGAAGCAATATGAAAGCCGCACGATAAAAGTACACATAAGAACCTGCCACCATATTTATTAAGGCAATTTATATTATATCGCAATTACCCTCCAGATTTTTGTAATGAATGTTACTATATTTTAAAACCTTGACTTGATTGTGTTTGTTCATTTTATAGGACCGGTGAGCCTGGAGACTATCGTCCTTCGTCATACAAAGTCAACAAGAAACTAGAAGTCATGGAGAAAATGGGTAAGTTACATTGTTTGAGAATATATAAGAAAACCCCAAAGCCTAGGGTTAGAAGGGAGATAAGAACGTCATAAAGATGCAATACGCTGACTTGGCAAGAAATATGGTAGTAAATTAGCTACGTCCTATGTCGGAAATGCCTTTCCGCACCACAATCAGTGCTCCCCAACACTGCCTCATTGGTCTTGTGGTTAGCATATTCAACTACAGACATGAGGTCCTGGGTTCGAGTCCCGGGTCGGGCCGATTCAAAAATCGATATTGAGTTTTCTATTAAGATTTTCTCAATATTTGAAATTGGGAAGTTGGCGGTGTGATCCAACCCCGTGCCTCGGAGAGCACGTTAAGCCGTCGGTCCTGCGCCTGATCTCTCTCCGGTCGTGTCGGATTCCTCCACATCGGACTATGAAAGTGAAGGAATAGAGAGTGCACTTGTGTACTATGCCTGCCAATTCGCATTGGTGGGTCTATGCTCTAAAAACTCTCGCTTCTTGGAGTGAGGAGGCCTGTGCCCAGCAGTGGGACGTTAATGGGCTGATACTTACTTAACCCAATCAGACCTGTTATCCTACTCTGAAAATTCCCCCTTAAGAAGGAGGTAGTAGCATCGTAAATCTACGCCTACCTGCCATCATCCTGCACCGGTGGAGATGGGCGTCAAAAAATCCTCCCTCTGTCTCTAATGTGCCTCCTTCACCGATATAACAGTCTCGCAGGAGGCCACTGCCCTCTGCTCCCTTTCACGGGTGAGCATAGTGCTTACTCTACTCGTTAATAGTACGTACAGCGTTAATACATACCGCTGTAGTCCATACGCCACAAGTATGCCACGCTGAAACTATACTAACATCAAACTTTGGCAGGCTGGCTTCTCTCTAATATGAAAATGTTACAGGATTGCAGATCAAAACACCAGATGGCTCTATGGCTACAGCGAAACAGCTTCGAGCAGCCACACAGCCCTACACCATACAATCCCACCGAGCACTTGATCAGGTTAATTATACTTATTATCAAATTTTGATTAGATTTGCTTTTGACGTGAATACGCTTGAAAAAACGGAATACCAAAATCGTGGGATACAGTGTGGTGTTGTAGCTACATATCTATTACCTCCATCCAAAATTCTATTACGCTGCTGGATAGCTAAAGAATGAAAGATGTTAAATAGTTACTTTTTATTTTTATCCATTTTTAAATTTTGATTTAGAAAGAAAGAAAATAACTTATTCAGTGCATAGGCGCAATTATATGATATAAACATCTGTGTAAAACATGCATTGAGTAATTGCACTACATTGAAACCACAACTAATTTACAAAATATTACATAATTATGGGTTTCATTCCCCTCCACCCTAAGGTAGGGTATGTAGAGATTGTTGAAGTGAATCTTCTTTAAGCCTGAGGTTTAGTTGCGTCACGAGGATGTGCAGCGTTTTTATACTAATTCGTTTGAAGGTTTTAATATTTACAAATAACATGTGGCATTTTAATTTGCCATATTTCATAAATTGGCTTTTTTTACATTTTAAATTCAAAACAAAATTTAATTAATAATTTCTAATATTGACAAAAAACACGTTGCGTTTTTATTTACAATTCGTAATTTGTGATATCAATAAATTATTCGCATTTTCGACACTTTTAATATTTCAATGACAATTAAATTCGTAACATATCCTTTTTCCTTCCCTTTAGATTTGTATAAATATAATTCACTTCTGACATGTGTACTTTGTACGCATGCACTTTTAACTTTTTAAATGATCTTATCTCTAAATCCACACTTTTGAGTAGAAGTTCCGTGCCTAGCAGTGGGACGTTATTAATAATAATAAGCCTTTATTCACTATTACGCGTAAAAATGTCAAGTTATAAAATGTTTCCAGTACAAATTGATAATATAGTTTAAAAAATAGTAATCTTACATATATGTAATTTTTTCTGTGTCATTTTTTGTTTGTTATATTTTAATTTTTAATATGTATTTTTAAATTTTAATGTCAATAATTATATAATTATTAAGAATAAATAAGAATAATTTTTTTTTATTAAATATAATTATTACATTAAGAATATTCTTAATGTATTTAGTCAAGTAGTCCTTTATATTTAGTCAAATTAGCCTGGCGTAAAAGTCGCCTCTTCGGCGTAGGTCTCGCCCAAATTCTTTCAGTTTGCTCTATCTCTGGCTTGGCCCAGCCAGTCTGGATCTACTCTTTCCCTAAAGATATCTCTCCATCTTTTCTTTTGTCGGCCTCTGTTTTTTTTCTCTTGTCTCTGGGAATCCATTCTGTCACCTTCTTAGTCCATCTTTAGTCTGCATACATGTCCTGTCCATTTCCATTTTAATGCTCTGATAATTTTTATTGTGTTTTAATTTTGTTTTATTATTTTGTTATTTATTCTGACCTTGAGTCTTAATCCTAACATGCTTCTTTCGATTTTCCTTTGACAAACTGCCAGCTTTATTAGTTATACAGATATTTAATTTATAAGCATGATAATTAAAACGACCATGAATTGACAAATATTATGAAAAAGTGATATTGCTAATACTAAAACTAAGTAGCTCTGAAAAGAACTTTTTAGTGAAGCATAAAAGTGTCTTAAAAAAACTCGAAATATTCAATGTCGCTTGCGTCCACTGCGTAAGGTACCCTAGTTCATAATGGTGCACCCCCTTCTTCCGCATTCTCCCTCCCTCCCTTGTTGAGTTAGTTACTCGATGCGCTGCGTGGCGCCCGCCGCCGGCATGTATTTTTATTTTAATTTCATGATATCTTTTGAATGGAATATCCGATTTCAATAATTCAAAAAGTAATCATCAGGTATTGAGACAGTCTTGAATATTAAATTATTTATTTGGATAAAAATTTAAAACTGGTATGGATAACACGGTCTGATTTTCATCGCCATTTCATTCTATCATTTTGTTAAATGTAAAAAGTAGTTATAGTGACATAACTACAATAGTTAGACATATGGTCTCGCGAAATTTTTTGTAGATATTGATATATTTTATAATATTGTCGAACATTTGTTTGTCCTATCATTAATACTCTTCACAGCGTATATGATGAAAGACATTTTACGGCAATTTTTTTTACTCCTTCGGTTGGTTTTAATGGGAATTTCTAAAGATTTCGATAGTAATCTAGTACTAAATATAGCCTATGTTACTCAGTGATAATGTAGCTTTCTAATGAAAAAAGAATTATTTAAATATGTCCAGTACTTTTTGAGTTTATTCGTTACATACAAATAATATTAGTGTAGATTAGTCTGTTACATAATGTTAATATGGTGTGCGACAGGTGCAGAAACGCAAGCTGCTGTGGTCCAATAAGCAAGCGGGCGCGGCCGAAGCCGAAGCGGCCAAGTGGAGCGGTGCTCGGTTCGCTCAGGACTCGGACGGCAAGCAGGTTTCCAAGTTTATGAGGCTCATGGGCATCAAGGACCCGGGTAACTAGATTTCTTTTTACTGAGTAAGATCTTGGAGATCTTGGACAGCCTTCCTGGAGCAATTGTGTGGTTTACTTTGCTTAGCAAGCTATGTGCCCTATATGGTATATTCAAAATATTGTGTCTACTAATTTGTCTTGGTTGGAATTGGTGGTTTGGTACCTTCCATGAAGACATCCAAAGAAATGCGTCCCAATATGGTTCTTTGTAAAACCATAAAGAGGAATAAGTAAGTAGCAGCCCATTAACATCCCAATGCTGGGTACAGGCCTCCTCACTCGTAGGTGAGAGGGTTTTTAGAGCATAGACCCACCATGCTGCTCTACTGCGGTTTGACAAGCATAGTACACAGTACTATTCCTTCACTCTCATAGTCCGATGTGACGGGAATCCGACATGACCGGAGAGAGATCAGGCGCAGGACCGACGGCTTAACGTGCTCTCCGAGGCACGGAAGTGAATCACGCTGCCACCTTCCCAACTTCGGGCAAATATTGAGAAAATCTTAATAGAAAACTCAATATTGATTTTTGAATTGGCCCAACGCGGGACTCTAACCCAGGACCTCGTGTCTGTAGTCGAATATGCTAACCACTAGACCAATGAGGCAGTAAAGAGGAATGCCCATTATATATTAATACTGGGAAGCTAAAATAATATATTTTACTATTACTGGTAAATAAAAGGTTACTTAGTCGAAAATTGTGTCATTTGTTCAACTTTGAGCTTTGAAAAATTTTTCAAAATCAAACTGTGACGTTGTGAGTATGCTGAAAAATGGATGTGGGTCACATAAAAATAAAAGGATCAGACGTAGGGTAGACAGATTAATTTTGGACAGCTAATATTTCAATGACAATTAAATTCATTAGATTCCTAACACATCTTCCTTTTTCCCTGCCTCTAATTCTCGACAAGCTAAAGTTATACATTTGTATAAATATAAACAAGACTCAAAAATTAGTTTGCCAAAGAAGTTTCACTTCTGATATGTATACTTTGTATGCACCCATTGTGACTACGGTCTTTGACCAAAAACCTTGATAATTTTCAAATTTATAATTTATAGTATTGTAATATGCTATGCTATGTTATTTGAGTAGCATATTAAAACTTCTCATATTATCCACAGCTGCAGTAAAAACGGAGACAGTTGATGCTACACAGGATCCCAATAAGAAGCAAGAGGAGCTGTTCCAAGCGATGCAAGCTCAATACGAAGTAGCAAGGGCAACGACACACACCATGAGAGGGGTAGGGTTAGGCTTCCAAAGGGGGAACTTCTAGTTATACACTATAAACATTGTATTATATGGCTTGATAATATTTCAATATGAAATACTTTGATTCCAATATGGGAGTGTTGGATAAATTAATTCAGTCAAATGTAAGGATTGAATCTCCGTTATTAGTTATTGAGTCGAGCCTATTTGTAAATTGACATTTAAGTTATTCACAAGTAACATTTTAGCTTGTATATAATGAAGTCTGTGTACCATGCCTGGATGGTTTCGTCTTAGAACAGGGTGCAAAGGAACACTCTTGGAATGTGTAAAGTCTTTAATAGTCCCGAGTGAACACATTATGAATCGAATATTTGATTAAAAAATCGAATCGAGTAATTTGAAAAAATATCGATTATAGTATGAAAAATATTAAGAATATGTACAATAAATAATTGAACACATTAATTACGAGATTTCTAATACATTGCATATCTAAATTTTTTCTTATGGATTTTTTTCAGATCAATAATTTATAAAATCCAAAATGAGTTGAAAAGATCTCTTATTACCAATATTAGTATCTAGATATTTTATGTACATAAGATAGGGACATGTATTAATTTGTGCAAATGAAATGCTTTGCATTTCATTTTTGATCAAAAATATATTATCCCATGGACTGCCCGGTCACGATTTATGGGCCACGTAATTTGACCGCGCTTTTTAACGCAAGTAACCATCGCCGGTCTGCCCGTAGATTGCCCCGTGGGTCGAATGACGCTAAAGTAGCTCTTGGAACTTAAATGTTCACGAAAGACTATCAAATGTTATGAATTTTATGTTTGCTAATAGTTAATCTATAAAATGTTACCTTTTGTATATTAAATTAAGACGTCAAGTTGCGCTAAATTTTGAGATAGTGAAAAGAGTCCGTCTTCTGTCAGTTTTTTTTGTTATTCACATCACTTTTATAAAAACCACAAATAGTCACTAATAAACATTCACAGTATATTAAATACCACAAAAAAACTTCACGATCTTCGACGCGACACGCACCGTTAGTTACGATCACTTTGTAACCGATTTATTTTTTCTATTTTCTGGTATTATTTCTACGCATATTTTGTTATGACAGTTACCGAAAAGCGAAACAGATAATACACATTAATACTTAGAAAGAAAGAGATGCTTATATTTTTGATTGCACAAGTTGAGACAAAACTATCTTATAATGTCAACCGGTAGTTAACAGAGGGCAATCTAAGGGTTATTCGTAAGTAAGTTATTTTGATATATAATGGAAAACGAACTCAAATTGGAAGCAATAGACAGTCTAGTAATATTTCAATAATTCACGAAATTTTCCCTGTTTTTTGGGTTAGTCGATTCGAATAGTAATCGATATTCGCACACCTCTTTTCATTATATTAATGCTGAGTAGGACATACATTATGTCACATTTGTCCCGTACAAAATGTACAAATGTAAGAGTGCCTCATAATTATATTTCGTACTACTTCAAATGTTATGTCCTGGTACTCTGCGTCAGTAGACTATAACTATAGAGTGTAGAGTGTAGAGATAGCAAATATTTGTAAATAATATGAAACTGTAATTTAAAGCACATTTTACAATAACATTAACGGGCACATTTCAAAATAATAATGTTATTTAAAATAAAAAGTGCGTGCGTACAAAGTTCACATGTTAGAAGTGAAACTTCATTGGCAAACTAAATTTTAAGACTTGTTTATATTTATGCAAATGAAAAAGATATGTTTGGAATTTAATTGTCATTAAAATATTAGAAGTTATTAATTAAATTTTGTTTTGGAATTTAAAATTTAGAAAAGAGAATTTATAAAATTATTTTATGAAAAATAATATATTAAATTGTGAAGTGATGAGTGGAAAATCAAAATGTCACATGTTATTCAAAATCTACTTAACCTTCAACCGAATTCGCATAAAAATGCTGCACATCTTCATCACGCTAATCGCGCGTTTCTTCTGTAAAAATTTTTACTCTCTTCCGCCTAAAGAAGTTTCACTTCAAATTGCATCTTAAATTAATTATAATAATACGCCTCGTCACATTTGCTGCCTCATTAGTCTAGTAGTTAGCATATTCGACTACAGTCCTGCGCCTGATCTCTCTCTGATCGTATCGGTTTACCGTCACATTGGACTATGAGAGTGAAGGAATAGCGAGTGCACTTGTTGTGTACTATGCCTGCGAATCCGCAGTGGAGCAGCGTGGTGGGTCTATGCTCTAATAACCATCTATCATATGAGTGAAGAGGCCTGTGCCTAGCAGTGGGACTTTAATGGGCTGCTACTTACCTTACCTTGTCACATTTGAAGTGGTATCTTGTATTAAGTCATTGTAAAAAAGGCTACTCGTATAAACTATTTTTCAAGTCAAGTCCTACTGAACACTATATAATAAGTGTGAAACTCCCAAACATATTATTATGATAACAGCATATCTTCTAACAGTGATTGTGCTCAACCAAGACTGGTCACGTTCCATGAACTGTGTAATTTTAACCCGAAATGAAAATAATTTTCATTTCGCTCTAGTGTTAGAGATTATTTAATGTAATTCAAGTTAGCAACCACTGAAGTATAATAGTTTAGATGTAAGTCTCTGTGGTTTAATCTATATATATAGGAAATATAGATTTCACATTTATGTTCATTTCTATTTTGTGTATATTTTTTGCTTTTTATGTGATACAGGAATCCAAATGTATTTGTATACATTGATGTTACATATTGAGGCTGGAAAGCATACAATTAGTAACAAGCAAATCTAAAATCACTAGAATAGTAAACATATTCTTAAAAAAAAATTATAACCTAAATAAATATGGACTAGGATTATCATTTTTAGACATTTTTTTGTTAAAATATTATTTTGCCGGTTACTAATAGTTTCTTTTCCAGATTCAATATAAATATTTCCCTATGCAGATGTTTCCTTGTGGATCTATTTGAAGATATTTGTCTATAAAAAGCACACTTTTTTACCTTTACATAAAAAGGGAAACAAAAAAATTAATAACATCTACATCACAAGAAGCTTTTGTGTACATTATACTTTAAAAAACAAAGGAAACTAATATTGTTTATGTGATATGTAATCTACTTATTGTTGTTGTCCTATTATAACTTTTTTTGTAACATCCCTCTGGAAATAACAAGGTTAATAACTCATTGCAATTGTTAATAAAATCAAACATTAAACACTTTTATTTCGAGTACATTTTAAAATTATATGGGCATAAATATTATAATGACAATCCAGCCGTTTTCATTTTAATATTAGCAGTTCCAAAAATATTTTTTCCTTTTAGTGAAAAGATGTTAATTTGAAATCACAAAACGACTGTAACAACCTTATTGGAATAGAGCATAGACTATAGAATTATTTTAATTCTAAAAAAATAAACTTATATATGACTTATTGCTATTGAAGGATTTAAGGGTTTGATTCTATCTCAATTATTAAATTTGTAATAAATTATCAGTTTTCCCATATCTGTTCCTTACAAATAAAAAGATAAAAAAAATTTTTTGCTATAAAAAATAAGAGAGGATTATTAATTTTGATGACACTAGTTTATTTTCACAAAGACAAATACTTTCTCACACTCATTTGCAGTATGTTAATAAATATTTAAGTTACTTATGTTGTGTGATATAATTGTTAATTTGAAGCTGTGTAAGTAGTGGATGTTAATACTTCAATAGGTTTATTTCCTATGAACTATATTATTATTTTCCTATAGATTTAAGGTCATTTTCTAACTGTAACTGAAATGTTTTGGAATATAAATAGCCACTACTTATACAATAATACAAATATAGTAATATTGAAACAAAAAATGCTTTTTTTTTTCGTCTATAATATGAATATACGTTTTAGGAGTATTCTCGTATAATGCATCACGTAAAAATTTTCTTTGCTAAAAGCGGTATAAATCGAATATTAAAAAAAATCATAGTACAGAAATATAATGTGGGAAATCCTCGCTTGATTACTATTTTAGAGAAAAATAACTTTCTAAAGTAATTTAATATATGTCTGAGTGCAAGAGTCTATGGATCGCTAGTCCGTGTGTAATAGTCTGTGGAACGCTGGCGCCATCTTTGTATCGGCGTGGAGACAGAGTTAATAAGTGGCAGTCCGGCCCGTCTCGGCAGTTCTCGAGCGGCGGTCGGCCGGAATGGTCGACTATTGAAACTGTCGCGTTCTTAGCTATTAGTGTTAATGATTTTGAGTAAATTGATATCGGGAACATTAAGTGATTGAACATTATAAACCGGTTTAATTAATAAAGTGTTTGATTGCACCAACAATACCCATGAACGCCCACAGAATAAGAAATTAAATAATGGATCCAATTAATAACGTTGTCGGCGGAGAACCCTACGCCACTGTGCTTTATGCTGCTCCGTTTTCTCTCTTATTCTCCGACATATATTTGTATTTAACGCAAAACCAGCAAGTTGCAAAATGTTAACCTTTGTCTGTGCTTGAGAGGGCGTAACGTTTTTTCGTGAAATGCACTTCAATAACAGATAGAACGTGTAAATAATAATAGTTTATTTGTAAGAATATTGTACAGCACAATAGTATAGCAATCGTTATAAATCATTACAGTCAACTAACTTAATAGTATGCAAATATGTTAATAAAGAAGATACAATAATCATTTAAAGTAGCAAATAATTATCACAATGTCAAAATATAAAAATAATACATTAAATATCCACATTATATGTAAATTGTCACGTTAAATATTCTTTTATATCATTGCAACCCTTTTCTAAAAGTATTTTCTTGAGTTTTATTTTTAAAATATTTACCGTCAATTGTTTAATCTCTTTAGGCAACTTATTATACATCTTTACAGCCATCCCAGTAATATTTTGAGTTTGCTGTTTGTATTTAGTTTGCTTCGTTAATTTAGTAATTTCGATTGAAATATTGTGGATATTTTTTTACAAACACGCACCCATCTCATGTACATACATGGCAAAGTTAGCACACGTTATTTTTTTTTAAATGGTTTACAGGTCTCAAATGGTCCCACATGCAGATAGCCCTGATGCATTTCTTTTGTAGTGTGTATGCCTTAGTAATTTCAACTGAGTTACCCCATAATATTAAACCGTATGGAAAAGGAGGACGTTTCATGGAAAAGGAGGGACTCTATATGATGAACTCTTTTTTCAAGAAACAGCCGCTCCGAAAATGGACCTGGCTGAGTCCTGATGGTTCCACGAGAAACGAGATTGACTTCATCATGTCTACGAAACGGAACATATTCAATGATGTCTCTGTGATCAATCAAGTGAAAACTGGGAGCGATCACCGTATGGTAAGAGGCACATTGAATATCAACGTACACCGAGAGCGGTTCAGACTGGTGAAGTCTACGCTCCGACCCACTCGCTGTGTATAAGAGACAGGAATTAGAGAGTACAAAGGAAAAGAAAAAAACAAAAATTTGACGATTCAAAAGTGCTGTAATATGCCTACTTGAATAAAGATAGTGGAAACTGTCCATACGGTTGGGA